>JAGDQO010000098.1:2500-552068 GCA_018342035.1 Solanum appendiculatum
CAACTCAACAGGTAGGGTTCATACCAGAATCTAAGCATGAACCATAGCAATATAATTACTCAAAGATATGGATACGATTCTCAAGAATTTAACTAGAATTCAATAGAATAGGCAGACATTCGAATTCCTCAATAACTTGGAATGAAACCCTAAATTTCATAATTCTGAATTTCTGATGAAATTTGGTGTGTGGACGCACTAGCCCAACACTGAGGAAAGTCTTACATACCTGGAAGATCAAAGATCTTGGCGAAATTGAAGACTCTTGATTGAATTTTTGAAACCCTAGCATTCTCTCCTCTTGAATCTCCTCTCTAATTTTTTCTAAGTGTTTAGAATGTTTCTAAAATGATTTCTGCTATTTTAGCCCGTAATTAAGAGGAAAAGTTGGGATTTGAGTTTAGAAGGGAGGGGAAAGGTCTAAAATACCCTTAATGAAAACTGTCTGCGCGACCTACGGTCCGTAAGTCGACCTACGGTCCGTCATGTTCCTCCGTCGTTTGATTCAGAGAGTTTGCAACTTTGTCCTTCCAATTGACGACAGTCATGTACGGCCCGTCATCTGATCTACGGTCCTTAGAATCCCTCCATAGAACTCAACTTTAAACCTAGAAATTTCTCTAAGTCTGAACCTCTTCTACGAGTCTAGTCTATGGCCCGTAGATCAGACTATGACCCGTACCTCTTAGTTCGTAGAACCACTCCCGATACTTAACATTCTCCGACCTCAACTCGGTTTCTACGATTTCCTTCCTACGGTTTGTAGAACTACCTACGGTCCGTAGGTCAGTCCCGTAGACCAGTTCTACAGCAGTTTTCTACATTTTTCTAACTCCAAGGTATGGGGTGTTACAATATCTCCCCCTTGGGAACATTCTTCCTCGAATGAGCCCGTACTAAGCCTGTAAGGGGTGGGGACATCTAACAACTCAACACAGTACAATTTCAAGCAACATATTCCAGTTCAATTTAAATAATTCAAGAACTCAACATGCTAAACTAGAAAGGGTACTTCGTTAAGAGTTAGTACCTTGCTCTGGGGCTACATTGGTGGCAAAAAGATGTGGATATCTCTTTTTCATGTCCTCCTCAGCCTCCCAAGTAGCTTCCTCAACGAACTAATTTCTCCACAAGACTTTCACCGATGCAACTTCCTTGGTCCTCAATTTGCGAACATGGCGATCAAGGATCTGAATAGGGATCTCCCCATAAGATAGGTTGTCCTTGATGCCAATATTCTCAATAGGCACAACAAAGGAAGGATCACTCAAGCATTTCCTCAACATAGATATGTGTAATACTAGATGGACAGCCTCTAACTCTGATGGTAGCTCCAACTCATAGGCTACATTGCCAACTCTCTTTGATATCCTATAAGGACCAATGTAGCGGGGACTGAGCTTCCCTTTTCTTCCAAACCTCATCACACTCTTCTTGGGTGAGACCTTCAGATATACCCAATCATCAACCTCAAACTCCAAATCTCTTCTCCTAACATCTGTGTAGGATTTATGACGACTTTGTGTTGTCTTCAACCTCTCTTGAATTAACTTCACCTTCTCCATAGCTTGATTAACCAGATCTGGTCCTATCAATTCAGCTTCACCAACCTCGAACCAACCAATGGGAGATCTACACCTCCTCCCATATAAAGCCTCATACGGAGCCATTTGTATGTTGGAGTGGTAACTATTGTTGTATGTGAACTCGATAAGAGGCAAATGGTCATCCCAATTACCTTTAAAATCAAGAACACAGGTTCTCAACATGTCCTCCAAGGTCTGAATGGTGCATTCTGCTTGACCATCCGTCTGAGGATGAAAAGCAGTACTAAGGTTCACCTTTGTGCCCAAACCTTTCTGGAATGACTTCCAAAAGTGCGCGGTAAATTGAGCACCCCTGTCTGAGATGATGGATAGTGGAACTCCATGCAGTCGAACTATCTCGCGGATGTATAGGTTTGCATACTCCTCTGCTGTATTGGTAGTCTTCACCGATAAGAAGTGGGCTGATTTGGTCATCCGATCCACAATCACTCAAATGGAATCATGCTGCCTACGAGATCGTGGTAAACCTGTGATAAAGTCCATATTGATCATCTCCCACTTCCATTCTGGAAGGGGTATATTCTGGGTTACACCACACGGTCTATGATGCTCCGCCTTGACTTGCTAACAATTCGGGCACTTAGCAACAAATTCAGCGATGCACTTCTTCATGCTACTCCACCAATAAACTTCTCTCAAGTCGTGGTACATTTTTGTGGGACCCGGATGAATTAAATATTTGGAATTGTGAGCTTCTTCCATGATCCTCTTTTGGAGGTCATCTACATCCGGAACACACAATCTTCCTTGGTATCTCAACACTCCATCTCCCCCTTGTGCAAAAGCCATCACTTTCTGCTTATGCACATTTGCCTTCAACTCAAGCAAAATGGGGTCTTGGTCTTGCTTCTCTTTCACCTCTGCCACTAATGAGGACTCAGCTCTGTTCATCACAACAACTCTGCCTTTACTGGAATCCAACAAGCGAACAACCAACCGTGCCAGTTTGTGGACTTCTTTAGCTAACTCTTTCTTGCCTTATTCAACGTGGGTTGTACTCCCCATGGACAACCTGCTCAAAGCGTCAGCAACCACATTAGCCTTACATGGGTGATAGAGGATGCTCAAGTTGTAATCCTTAAGCAACTCCAACCACCTTCTTCGTCTGAGATTGAGCTCTTTCTGACTGAACACATACTGGAGACTCTTGTGGTCCGTGAACACATCTACATGAACACCATAGAGATAGTGACACCATATTTTGAGAGCAAAGACTACTGCTGCCAACTCTAGATCATAAGTTGGGTAGTTTCTCCCATGAATCCTAAACTGTCTGGAGGCATATGCTATCACCTTACCCTTCTGCATCAATACACAACCAAGCCCAACTCGGGACGCATCACAATAGACGACAAAACCCTCTGTAACCTCTGGTAGGGTCAAAACTGAAGTTGTAGTCAATCGAGTTTTCAACTCCTAAAAGCTTTTCTCACAAGCTGCGGACCATTAGAACTTAGCTATTTTCTGGGTTAGCTTAGTCAATGGAGATGAAATAGATGAAAACCCCTCGATGAACTTTCTGTAATAACCAGCCAACCCCAAGAAACTCTTTATGTCAGTTGGAGATGTGGGCCTTGGCCAATTCTGCACTGCCTCGATCTTCTGAGTGTCAACTCGAATTCCTTCACAAGAAACAATGTGGCCTAGGAAAGCCACTGATTTGAGCAAAAACTCACACTTCGAGAACTTCGCATACAACTCTCAATCCTTGAGGGTTTGAAGGACTATTCTGAGACGACTAGCATGGTCCTCCTCATTTCTCGAGTAGATCAGTATGTCATCAATAAAAATGATAACAAACATGTTCAGATATGGCTTGAATACTCTGTTCATCAGATCCATGAAGGCTGCAGGAGCGTTAGTCAAACCAAAAGACATAACCAAAAATTCATAATGACCGTAACGGGTCCTGAAAGCTATTTTTGGGATGTCACTTTCTCTCACTCTCAATTGACGATAGTCAGATCTGAGGTCTATCTTAGAGAAACAAGTGGCACCCTGAAGTTGGTCGAAAAGATCATCAATTCTCGGAAGAAGATACTTATTTTTTATTGTGACCTTGTTCAACTGACAGTAATCTATGCACATACTAAGGAACCATCCTTCTTTCTCACAAACAAGACCAGAGCGCCCCAAGGTGAGACACTTGGTCGGATGAAACCCTTATCGAGGAGATCTCTTAACAGCTCTTTCAACTCTTTTAACTCAGTTGGGGCCATTTTGTATGGCGGAATGGATATGGGTTGAGTATCTGGAAGAATATCTATTCAGAAGTCTATCTCTCTCTGAAGATCATCTGGAAAGACCTCTGGAAACTAACTCACAACTGGAACTGACTGGATAGGCGGTGCCTCAACACTAGAGTCATTAACTCAGAATAAGTGGTAAATGCACCCCTTGGAAACTAACTTTCTGGCCTTAAGGCATGAGATGAAATGACCCTTAGGCAATGATGAACTGCTCCTCCACTCTAGAACTGGCTCATTAGGAAACTGAAACTTGACTACTCGAGTTCTATAATCAACTGAGGCATAACAAGCATGAAGCCAGTCCATACCTAGAATAACATCAAAGTCCACCATATCTAACTCAACCAAGTCAGCCATGGTGCCCTTGTGATAGATGGAGACAATACAATCAAGCTCAAGAAGTTGTTCGAGAAAAATGCCGAACCTCATAGCTACGAAAGGAGTCACAAATGACAGACTCGCACCTGGATCAATCAAGGCAAATACATCAAATGTAAAAACTTGAAGCATACCAGTAACAACATCTGGCGAGTTCTCGTGATCCTGTTGAGTACCCATAGCATACAGAAGGTTTGTACCTCCATATGTCCCTGAAGTAGCTCCCCTCTGGTTGTTCCTATCTGTTGGAGCTGTTGAAGAAGACTGGGCTCTATTACCCCCATTACCTTGCTTGTTCTGTGGACACTCTCTCATAAAGTGACCCGGCTGACTGCACTTGAAGTAGCCACTTGAGCCATCACGACACTCTCCCGGGTGGTTTCTACCACATCTGGTACATGTGGGGATCCAATTTGTCCTTGGTGGCACGCTACCCTGAGACTGAGAAGGTCGAGCTCTGGAATTCTGGGAGTTCTGGTCCTTGAATTCACCTATGTTCCTTGGTGCAGGTGCACTAGCTGATGATGGTGCTAGTTCAGATGACCTCTACTGGAAAAAGGACCGATTCCCATTCCCGGTCTTCTAGTGGCCGGACTCATGGCTGATTGTCTTAGCCCTCTTGCTATGGAACTCTTCCCTGTCCTTCAACTTATCTTCCTCAACTTGTTACACATGGATCATGAGCCTAGCTATGTCCATGTCCCCTATCAGCATAGCCGCCTTACCTTCCTTACTTGACAAGCGAGATAGCCCAGCCACAAACAGGCTCATCATGCTCCTCATATCAGCCACCATCGTTGGAGCATAGCGGGATAGCTGAGTGAACTTGATGTTGTACTCCTGCACTCATAGATCCCAGCTTCAAATTTAGGAAATTCTCTTACCTTTGCCTCCTTTAGTTTGCGGGGGAAGAAACGCCCCAAGAAGGCCTCTTCAAACACTGCCCAACTCATAGGTGGTGCCCCCTCTACCCTGTTCTTCTTCCATTGGTCATACCATACCCTAGAAACACCCTTGAGCTGGTAAGAAGCTGGCTCCACACGCTCTGCATCAGCAATATGCATAACCTCAAACAACCTCTGCAGTTCCTCCACAAAGTTCTCCGGATCCTCCGTGATATTTGACCCTGTGAACTCTGGGGATTCATCCTCAAGAATTCGCGGACTCTGGATGTATCAGCCACATCTTGACGACCCAATCTCTGTTATCCAGCCGGACTCGCCACAACCTGAGTCAGCATCTCAATAGCATTTCTGAACTAAGCATTGGTGACATCTCCTTGCAGGGGTTGCACTTCTGGTGCATTGGGAACTTCTTAACCTAGAGGGTTCATGTTCCTCCTAGTAGGACGTCCTCAAACAGTTCTTCGTGGGGGAATGATCTGAAAAGATACGCGTAACCACGAGTTAGAAGGAAGACTTTTATAGAGATGAACTCTACAGCACGAAGCGGAATCAGAAGAAATTGAGAGGCTCCTAAATGTCGCAGCCTCCTAATTATAGATGTGGCGCGCTTCACACCGATAACTAGGACTCTACTGACACGGCTTCATAGACTCCCTAGAACTCTTGAACTCTGTGCTCTGATACCAAGTTTGTCACGCCCTGAACCTACACCCTGGACGTGGCCGGCACTTGAAAATCATTACTGATCCCCAAGCGAACCCTTGGCCTGGCTCACTACTCAGTGGAAGACTTAACTCGAGCCTAAAAGGCTCTTATCACATCATGAATAAACTCATAAACTCAAATGAAAGATTAAAATAATTGAATGCTGAAAATACCCAAACTTCAAATACTGAAACCATTAGAAAGACTCAAACATGGGAAAATATGAATAAGTACGGGGGAACCCATCAACTCTAGACCTTTCTATGAAGCCTCTAAATAACTCAGACGGGAGTCGGGACAGACCTCACAACACCTCAACAAAACTAAAACAACTGAATAAAAAGATGGATCCTCCGGAAGTACTAGGAGGCTCACCACAACTGCTATTTGGAGTGCAAACGGTATCAACGAAGAGCCTGTTGATGACCATGAACACATGTATCTGCATCGTGAAAAGATGCAAGTCGAATGACATCAGTACATTGAATGCACTGGTATGTAAAACGGCTGAGTAAAGCAATAACAGAAAAGATAGGACAAGAGGAATACTCAGCTCAACTTAACTCAATCCAAAAATAAACTCTGAAGTAATTCAAGTAAAGCTTTAAAAATACAGAGGTTATCTCAATAATATAAGAAAATATCACAAATTAAGTTTTTACTCTTATTTGGGATTTTCTCTAACCGACAACCATCACTCTGAGCTAAATGATGATACAATGTCTCGCCCACGCTGCCAGAACTGTCATATACCTTGCCGGAGTATAGGACATCCTCAACTAAGTGGATCCACTAAGCTCTACCCGAAAGCATAAGGATATCATCTAAAAAGTATGAATCATTTACCCATGTTGGCATACATGGTTTATGGGGAGTTTGAGTTCTCTGAACTCATCCCCATATAGGTGCTCAATACTACTCCCAATAAATATACTCATGCTCCAGTAAGTAAAAATATAACTCTTTCTCTGTTTTTGAGATAATTACTCAAAAAATACTCTTTAAGAAACAGTGCCTCAACTCCTCTTCTCAAAACTCTCTTAGTTATTTTCTCAAAATCAAAGTCCTTTTTCTCACTCAAAAAAATGATAGTTGGAAAATCAAAGTTTCATTTACAAGTTACTCAAACTTCCTCTTTAACTCTACTCACAACTCCCCTCTATTTTGCTCAAAAGAAACAAATTTAAATTAATGGTTCAGTTTAAAAGACTCTTAAAATAATTCAGTAAATGCTCAATTCATAGGTTTCTTTGCAGAAAATTAAATATGGACAGCCAACTCAACAATTAGGGTTCATACCAGAATCTAAGCATGAACCATAGCAATATAATTACTCAAAGATATGGATACAATTTTAAAAAATTTAATTAGAATTCAATAGAATAGATGGACATTCGAATTCCTCAATAACTTGGAATGAAACCCTAAATTTCATAATTCTAAATTTTTGATGAAATTTGGCGTGTGAACGCACCAACTCAACACTGAGGAAAGCCTTACATACTTGGAAGATCAAAGATCTTGGCGAAATTGAAGACTCTTGGTTGAATTCTTGGAACCCTAGCCTTTTCTCCTCTTGAATCTCCTCTCTAATTTTTCTAAGTGTTTAGAATGTTTCTAAACTGATTTATGTTGTTTTAGCCCGTAATTAAGAGGAAAAAGTTAGGATTTGGGTTTAGAAGGGAGGGGAAAGGTCTAAAATACCCTTAATGAAAACTGTATGCGCGACCTACGGTCCGCCTTGTTCCTCCGTCGTTTGATTCAGAGAGTTTGCAACTTTGGCCTTCCAATTGGCGACACTCATGTACGGCCCATTATCTGATCTACGGTCCGTAGAATCCCTCCGTAGAACTCAACTTTAAACCTGAAAAATTCTTGAAGTCTGAACCTCTTCTACGGGTCCAGTCTACGGCCCGTAGATCAGACTACGACCCGTACATCTTGGTCCATAGAACCACTCCTGAAACTTTACATTCTCCAACCTTAACTTGGTTTCTACGATTGCCTTCCTCCGGTCCGTAGGTCGGTCCCATAGACCAGTTCTGCAGCAGTTTTCTGCATTTTTCCAATTCCAAGGTATGGGGTGTTACATTAGCATTTTATTAGGAATAAACACATTTAATTTATTTAAACAAAAAAAAAGAAGATAGATACAAAAGTTTTTAACGTAAACAAATTTTAAAAACTATTTTTAATTTAGATATTTTTTTTAAAAAGCAAAAACTGTTTTTATTTTTTAAAAATATTTTGTTTTTTAAATTGTTATTTATTATTTAATATATATACAAATTTTGTGGTGCTGACACGTATGCGCTATCACCTCTCCTATTATATATATTTAGATTAGGAGTAGTAGAAAATACCCAAGTTATTATGAGATGTTTTTACCTTTTTAAAAAATATTATAGGAATTTTACTACTTACAATTTAATTAATTATATATTTGATAACATTTTAATTTGATATAAAGGTAAAATAATAATCTAACTTTGCATTTGAAGCTTTCCACTTTTAGAAGGCTAAATGTTAGTAAATTATAATGATATTTATTTTTTGTGCTTAATGCATATATATATATATATATTCAAAGAGATAGCTAAACGTTGGTAAATTAACATGATTGTTAAATTTCTGCACTTAGGGGTCGTTTGGTAGGGAGTATTAGGAGAAATAGTACATGTATTATGTATGATATTAGTAAATACTATGTTTGGTAAGAATTTTGGCCCTACTGATGGTATTATAGGATGCATTACTAATACCTTTCATTTGGTGGTAATAGTAATACATAGAATTTAATACCATGGGATTAATCTATGTAGAGACAGAAATATCTCTCAAATCATTTTAATCATTTTATTTATTTTCATAATTTTATGTTTTATATTTATACTAGTAAATTTATTTAAATAAATTAGCTTACAAAATTTATAATTTAGAGAGAGTTGTTTATTGCTAAATAAATCCAATACAAATCAATACAATATTTGAAATGTGAGTTGTTTAATATTTACTAATTGAAAAGAAAAATATATCACCACATGGTGTTTGTGATCTTAGTTGGATGTATTATTTGTTGATATATATGTGGTTTTCTAATTATTTATATTTTGAACAATTTATAAAATTGCATACATATTAAAACTACAACTTGCAATTTTTATGTGTAAATGTAGATGATTTATTCAATTTTACTATTGTTTACCGTCTTTTCGATTTTAAAAGTAGATGGTCTATATTTTTTAAATAGAAAACTGACGTTTTGTGAGTGATCAATTTATTAAGATGCAATTATTTACCCTCATATAATTCAAGTGAGAAAATAGCAAACATGGAAACAGAATTGTTCTTCTCCTAGCTAGTTAGAAGGTCGTTGTCATGACTCGAAATTGGGCCATGATGGCGTCCACTACAACCCACCGAGTGGACAAGCCTAAAACCCAACATCAGAATGCGGAAGAAACAATTTAAGTAATAATAAAATAATATGCAGAAGACAAGAATGATATATAAGAAAAACACCATGTCATATATCTGTAGTGCAATACAAAAGGTACAAAATAGGCCCAAAAATGATCGAGAATGGAGACTAACACAAGAACCAACCCCATACCTAGTGTCACCTATACAGGAGCTACTAAATATAGAAAGCGATAAGTCTCTGAAATGCCAGGAGCTCACCACAATCCAAATCTGTGATAGCCACAGGAGATCCAATGCTTACTAGGGGTGGCTTGTACTGGGAGCTACATCAAAAAAGATGCAGAAGTGCACTGTAAGTACCAAAACATGGGATACTCTGTAGGCATCATAGGTCGACCGAGCTCAGAAAGATAAAATATATATATATATATATATATATATATATATATATATATATATATATATATAAGCTAATAAAAGGCTAAAAATAACCAAAAGAAACTAAAACTACCGACAAGAGGATCAAACAATCAATCACACAAGAAGTCAGCTACACCAAGAGATGTAATGCACATGTGGCCAATGTAGGATGAATGCAAAAAGTTCTGAAGTTGTCTCGCTAGATATTCCATGGACCCACGAGGCAACTTCGATACCTCGTCGGAGGTTATCAAAAGTAAAACCCGAAATTCAATCTGCGAGCTATCGGAACTCATCACAAGTGCAAAGAAAAAACTTGAAGTGGAGTCTACAGGCCGTCAGAGCTTATCGAAACCTGCCTTGTAAGGCGATAATGGGATATTTTTCCTCCAAAACCAATTTCCATCGGTAAATCAGTTTAAAAAATAGTAGTCCTGCTCCCAAGGAGCTAAGAATCATTTGAAGAAGTAGTGTACTAAAAATATCTCCAAAACCTCTTTTCTTTTCAAAATCCGATGCAATATTCCATTAATATAATTTCACAACAAATACAATCCAGTCATCATTGCAAACCAACTCATATCACATTCAACCGAGTAGAAGACCCATCACACCACTAGGAAACTAACCTGAAACTCCAACTTCCAAGCCCACAACCTCAGGCCCAACAATTCAATAATCAACCAAGATCGTAATTCAAAATGACACGAAGACAACCCAACCAATCCAAGTCAACCAGAACACGCAACAACCTAAGGTTTCACGCCACCTAGGAGCAAAGTCTCAGGATACTAATCAAACAAGCACAAGGAACAATCTAAACTAAGGTTTTCCCGGCTAAAACTACGCTAAGCAATCCAATATATGACCATAATCACCTACGGATAAAAATCCTAAGTTAACAACTAAGTCCAACTCTAATCATACAATACTACTCATAATATAATTAAACTAAAGAATCAAGTCTAAAAAGGGTAAATTGTAATCTACCTCAAGGCCGAAAACCACACACGAACACTACTCGAGCGCTTTTCCCTTTTCAAGAGCCTCAGAGCCATGCCAAGCTACCAACAATGCCAAGGAAACGCACATAACAACACCAAATCTAGATAAGAAATTCAAATTTGGAAAGAGTATCCAAAAAAAAAAAGTGAGATCCGCGTATGGAGTAAAAAAATCGACTCCATCACGAGGTCCCAACCTGCTCAAGAAAATTGTGCCCCGACAATGGGCACAATCTGAGCTAATTAAGACGAAACAACCCCACCAATTTTCTAGCTAAATTGAAGTTAAAACAACGATAAAATGGGGAAATTGACAAATAATACCAACAGAAGATTTATTGATCTCGGAACGTGCCCACAAACTTCCCAAACACGCTCAAACAAGAATAGCCAAAAATCGACAAGAATTGCTCTCAAATTCACAAAAATACTAAGTTGGAATAGAGACTTGCATGCTGATTTTTATCTTTTAAAAGACTGACGCAACAGCTAAAATGACCTTTGCGAACACAGAGGTCAAGGGGGCTGGTCTCTGCGAACACGGCCAAGGGCACGCAAACGAGAAGAGGAAATTAGTGTTGCACCAGCAGCATTGCATCATCAGTTCTCAAATTGGCAAAAATCTCCGTTGGGGGTTCAGAATTTGTTCGGAACCCTATCAACACAAACCAAATATGCAACTAGACTGGAAATCATCACATTTCAGACTCAATGGAATTGACGAAACAACCAACTAAGATCGTCTCGTCAAAATATTGACCAAAGTCAACACTTACAAGGAAATACCAAACAAAATGCCAAATGCCACAAAATTACCCTGGCTGCCTCGAGAACCAAACCAAAGGTCGTTGTAGACTAAACTAGTAATTCTAGAGCTAACAGTGTAGATGAAATTCTATTCCGAGTGCATTTACTAAGAAAGTTGACCAAAGTCAAACATTTGGCAAAACTCAAAAGCTAAAATGTCTAATCGCACCAACTCCAAACGAAATTCTCAAAACATGAGCTGATCATCACACAGGACCAAAATGACCCTTACAAAGCTGATGGAACTAACAGAATTCTGATTTGACGCCACAATCTCTGGATGTTGACTAAAGTCAACTCTTTCATGCATTAAGCCTCCAAAACTCAAAAACTTGTACCAAACTGAATCGAACACCTTAGGAAGCATGCCACCCAATCCAACACCACAAAAAATCTATAAAGAACTACGACAAGGGGTAAAACAGTAAAAGCACACCAAAAGCACATAAATAATCTCGAGGATCATTACAACAAATACCACTAAAAGGACTTTCATCCGTGAAAGTAAAACAAAGGCAGTACCTGAAGGCTCGAAAAAATGAGGATACCGAGTCTACATATCAATCTTGGTCACCCAAGTAGCCTTCTCGACTGGATGGTGCCTCCTCTAAACCCTCACTAACGGGATCTCCTTAGACTGCAACCACCTAACTTGCCTGTCTAAAATGGCCACAGGCTCTTCCTCAAAACTCAAAGACTCATTTAACTGAATTGAATCCACTGAAGCATGTGAGACTCGTCGGGAACATACCATCTCAACATAGAGACATGAAACATAGGATGGACAGGGAGGTAAGGCTATCTCATAAACCACATCCCCTACCTGCCTCAGAATCTCAAAAGAACCTATAAACCTAGAGCTAAGCTTGCCCCTCCTCCTGAATCTTATCACGCCCTTCATGGTTGACACCCGCAGGAATACTCGTTCACCAACCATGAACTCCAAAGGTCGTAGCCTCTGATCAGCATAACTTTTCTTCCTACTCTGGGCAGTACGGAGTTGCTCCTGCGTCACACGGACACTATCCATAGAATATCTCAATAAGTCGATGCCCATGGCCTAACCTCAAAAGCATCAAACCATCCCACAGGAGAACGACACCTCCTGCCATAAATGCCTCAAATAGGGCTATCTGAATGCTCAAATGGTAGATATTATTATATGCAAACTCCGCCAAAGCTAAAGACTGATCCCATTGGCCACCGAAATCAATAACACAAGCTCGTAGCATATCCTCCTAAACCTGAATAGTCCTCTAAGATTGGCCATTGGTTTAAGGGTGAAAAGCTATGTTGAGTTTAACTCGAGTACCCAACTCACACTGAATAGACCTCTAGAAAAGCAAAGTAAATTGAGTACCACAGTCTAAAATGTTAGAGACCGGCACCCCATGCAAATAGATAATCTCTCTGAGGTAACTGAGCCAACCTCTGCGAAGTGTAAGTAGTCTGGACCGATAAAAAGTGAGCTGACTTGGTCAATCAATCTACGATGACCCAAATAGAATCAAAACCTCAAAATATACGTGGCAAGCCTGCCACAAATTCCATGGCTATACACTCCTGCTTCCACTTCGGAATGGGTAGCCATTGAGTCAATCCATCTGGTCTATGGTGCTCGTAATTCACCCGCTGATAGTTCAAGCACCTAGCCACAAACACTGCGATATCCCTCTTCATCCCACACTACTAATAGTGTTGCCTTAGATCATGATACATCTTCGAAACAATGGATGAATAGAGTACCTGGAACAATGGGACTCCTGAAGAATCCGCCCAACTAACTCACCAACTCTAGGAACACAGATATGACTCTCAATTCTCAAAATTCCCTCTAGATATAAGGTCACCTTCCTAGCCCTACCACTAAGGAACTTGTCCTGAATTACCCTCAACTATGGATGCTCAAACTGCTATGCCTGAATCTGCTCCATCAAGGAAGATCTATCCTTAACGCATGCAAGCACTCAGTCCGGCTTAGAAATATCAAGCATAACCATCTAATTGGATGAGGACTGAATGTTTGAAGCCATAGGTTGCTCATCCACATCTAAGAAAGCCAAACTCCTCCTGCTCACTGTCTTCCGGCTCAAGGCATCTACTACCACATTACCCTTGCTTGGATGATAAAGTATAGAAATGTCACAATCCTTTAGTAACTCCAACCACTTGCGGTGTCTCAAATTAAGGTCCCTCTGGCTGAAAATATACCGAAGGCTACGATGGTCGGTGAATACCTCGAAGTGAATTCCATACAAATAGTGCCACCAAATCTTCAACGCAAAGACTACCTCCACCAACTCCAAGTCATGAGTGGAGTAGTTCTTCTCGTGAACCTTCATCTTTCTGGAGGCATAAGCCACAACTCTACCCTGCTGCATTAACACATAACCTAGGCCAACATCGGAAGCATCATATTAGATTGTAAACCCCTGGACCTCAATAGGGAGAGTCTTAATCAGTGATGAAGTCAACAAGGCCTTGAGCTTTAGAAAGCTAGCCTCACACTTATCAGACCACTGGAAGGGGACATTTTTCTGAGTCAACCTAGTCAGAGGTGTTGCAATAGAAGAAAACACCTCCATGAACCGTCTGTAGTAACTTGCTAACCTAACAAAAATAGAACCTCAGTAGGAGAAGTAGGCCTGGCCCAACCACGGACCGCCTCAATCTTTATCGAATCCACCATAATGTCATTCTTGGAAATACATGCCCCAAGAATACTTCAGACTCAAGCCAAAACTCACATTTAGTGAATTTGGCATACAACCGCTGATCTCTCAAAGTCTGGAGTACAATCCTCAGATGTTGCTCATGCTACTCCTTACTCCCAGAGTAGACCAAGATATCGTCGATGAACATTATCATAATTGAGTTCAAATAGGGGCTGAACACACGGTTCATCAACTTCATAAATGCTACCGAGGCATTAGTCAACCCAAAACACATGACTAAGAACTCGTAGTGGCCGTACTGCGTCCTAAAGGCAGTCTTAGGGATGTCTGCCGCCCTAATCCTCAACTAGTGGTAGACCAATCTTAAGTAAATCTTAGAGAACACCGCTGCACCTTGAAGCTGATTGAATAAATCATCAATCTGCGGCATGGGATACTTGTTTTTTTATGGTCACCTTATTGAGCTACCTATAGTCAATGCACATACACAAGGTACCTTCCTTCTTCTTCACGAACAGGACAGGAGCACCCCAATGAGATATACTAGGTCAAATGAACCCTTTGCCCAAGACGTCCTGGAGTTGCTCCTTAAGCTCCCTCAACTCAACTGAAGCCATTCGGTATGAGAGAATAGAAATTGGCTGCGTACCTGGCTCAACAGCAATCCCAAAATCAATATCGCAGTTAGGAGGAAGACCCAGTAGATCAGTAGGAAACACATCAACAAACTCTCTAACCACAGAGATTGGCTCAAGAGGAGGAGTGTCAACACTATTATCACAAACAAAAGCAAGATAAGATAGACACCTCTTCTCTACCAATTGTCACGCCGTCATAAAAGAGATCACACCCCTTAGCATATGACTATCAGAACCGGTCCATACAAGAGGAGGAATACAAGGCATGCACAAAGTAATAGTCTTGGAGAAGTAATCCAAGACCACATGATAGGGAGACAACCAATCCATGCCTAGAATCATGTCGAAATCCACCATATCTAACACAATGAGGTCTACCCAAGTATCGTACCCCAAGATGATCACCAAATAAGCTCAATAAACCCGATCTACTTCTAAAGAGTCACATATAGGGCTAGCTACACGCAAAGGCACAAACATTGGCTCACAAGATAAATCCAACTACGTAGTATAATAAGTAGACACATATGAAAAGGTAGACCCCGGATCAAATAAAGCATAAGCAGGCTGACGGGAGAATGAGATTGTACATATGATAACAACATCTTATATCTCCGCCTCTGGCCTTCCCAAAAAAGCAAACATATGGCCGCGTCCATCTCGACCACCCGATCTGCCTACCTGAGGACCAACTCGAGTACCCTGGGGACCATCCCTAGTCGACTGTACCAGAGCCCTAGGGCCTAAAACTTTTGACCCTGCTAACCTAATTGACCCTGATATCTGGAAGATCGACCCCTGGGGCACTCTCTAGTAAAGTGGCCAAAAGCGCCACATTCATAGCAACCCCTGCTGACCCTCTAAGATGACTTGCTTAACCTGACTGACCACCACAGCCTAAATACCCTGAATGTGTACCCCGAGAAGTCCGAACTGGTGCCTGAACCATCTGACTACTAGCACCTGCAGTGCCACCATAAGTAAGCTATAAGGTTGCCTGAACCGACCTACTAGACTGAAATTATTGATAAGCAGTATAGTCGATCCTGTGAGATTACACTAACCCGAGGATATAGAACCTCTCCTAACAACTGACTAGAAACTCACGTGCATCCTCTCCCACAGCACCGGTGAACCTAGAAGGTTCCAATCTGATAAACCATCCTAATATTTTCTGCTTCTGGGAAGTCATAGCTAGCCTAAGAGCCATAGGTGGAGCAAAAGTCAAAACTGATTGAACCACTACAACGAGGAGCTGCAGTAATATGATGCGCCTGTGAAGTCTGAACACCTTGTGCCCCTGCCTGGGCTGAAGCCTGAGCATCATCTCTAATATGTGGTCCAACTGAAGTGTTAAGCAAGGTACCTGCCTGAGACATACCCTCCATGAAGCTGAGAATCCTCGCCAAGGTATCATGTAGTATTGGTGTGCCCATAAATCCTAGTGGAGGCTGGGCTGGCCCCACACCATTTGATTGATGCTGAACATGCTCAACCTCTATCTAGGGCTCTGGTGCTAGTGCCCGCTCTTGATCTCAGACTGGTGCTGCATCCCGTGCTCTCTCTCAACTTCTAGGTCAACCTTCTGCCTCTACCCCTATCTGGAGCTCCATCTAGAGGTGTAGAAGGTCCTCACCCCCCACGGACAACCTTGTCCTAGCCATCTGAGAAAGAGTGAAACAAACGGAGTTTAGACATCGGTACAACCATCAACACACGACAAGAAACAATGAAGTATTCCTAAGAATGCCCTATAGCCTCACAAAGATTGGATACGAACGTCATCGTACCGATCCACGAGACTCTTCTAAACCCTTGCTCCTGTACTAGTGAGACCAATGAATCTAGCACTTTGATACCATGCTGTCATGACCCGAAATCATGCCATAATGGCATCCACTACAACCCAGCAAGTGGACAAGCCTAAAATCCAACATCAGAATGCGGAAGAAATAATTTAAATAATAACAGAAATAATATGCGGAAGACAAGAATAAATATATGAAAATGGCCATATCATATATCTGTAGTGCCATTTAAAGGTACAATATAGGCCCAAAAGTGACCAAGAATACAGACTAACATAAGAACCAACCTCAGACTTAGTGTCACCTATACAAGAGTTACTAAGTACAAAAAGGTCATATATATATATAGAGAGAGAGAGGGAGAGAGAGGGAGAGAGAGAGAGAGAGAGAGAGAGAAAGACAGAAAACTGACTGATCCAAAATACAAAAATATGAGTCAGTACAAAAGAAGGAAAGCGGCAGGTCTCTAAAATACCAGGAGTTCACCACAATTAAAGTCTGTGACAGCCACGGGAGATCCAGCGCTCACTAGGGATGGGGGTGGCTCGTACTAGGAGCTGCATCAGAAAAAGATACAGAAGTGCGATATGAGTACCAAAACATGGGGTACTCAGTAGGCATCATAGGCTGACCGAACTCATAAAGGTCAAATATATATAAATAGCACGATGAAGCTAACATAAGGCTGAAAATAACCAAAAGAAACTAAAACTACTGATAAGAGGATCAAACAACCAATCACACAAACCAAACAATCACACAGGCAGTCAGCTACACTAAGAGATGCAATGCACATGTGGCCAATGTAGGATGAATGTAAAAACTTTCGAAGTTGTCTCATTGGCTATCCCGTGGACCCCGAGGCAACTCCGGAACTCTGCCAGAGCTTATCAAAAATAAAACTCAGAATTCAATATGCGGGCTGTCGAAACTCATCACAAGTGCAAAGTAAAAACACGAAGTGGAGTCTATGGGCCGCGAGAGCTTATCAAAACCTGCCTTTAAGGTGACAATGGGATATTTTTCCTCCAAAATCAATTTTAATCAATAAATCAGTTTTAAAAAACTAGTAGTCCCACTCCCACGAAGCTAAAAATCATCAGAAGGAGTAGTGCACTAAAAATATCTCCAAGACCTCTTTTTTATCAAAAATCTAATACAATATGCCATGAATATGCTTTCATGTCAAATACAATCCAGTCATCATTACAAACCAACTCACATCACACACAATCGAGTAGGGCACCCGTCACACCACAAGGAAACTAACCTAGAACTCCTTCTTCCAAGCCCATGGCCTCAGGTCCAACAGTTCAATAATCAACCAAGATCATAACTCAAAATAACATGAAGACAACCAAACCAATCCAAGTCAACAAGAACACGCAACAATCTAAAGTTTCACTCCATCTAGGAGCAAAGTCTAAGGATACTTATCAAACAAGCACAAGGAACAACCTAAGCTAAGGTTTTACCGGCTAAAACTATGCTAAGCAATCCAATATATGCCCATAATCACCTAAGGATCAAAAGCCTAAGCTAACATCTAAGCCCAACTCTACTCATACAATACTACTCATAATATAATTAATCTAAAAGAGTCAAGCCTAAGAAAGGTAAACCGTAACCTACCTCAAGACCAAAACTCATACACGAACACTACTCAGGTGCTTTTCCCTTTTGGAGAGCATCGGAGCGATGCCAAGTTACCAACAACGGCAAGGGAATGCAAAATCAAGCACAACAATACAAAATCTAGATAAAAAATTTGAAATTGAAAAGAAAACCCAAAAAAGTGAAAGTGGGACCCACTCATGGAGTCACAAAATCGACTCTGTCATGAGGTCCCAACCAGCTCAAGGAAGTTGTGCCCCTCAAATGGGCACAATTCGAGCTCTAATTAAGCCAAAACAGCCCCACCAATTTTCTAGCTCAATTGGAGTTAAAACAAAGATAAAAAGGGGAAATTGATGGAAAATATCAAGGGAAATGGACGATTTGATGATCCTAGAATGTGCCCAGAAACTTCTCGAATGCGCTCCAATAAGAATCACCAAAAACCGACAAGAACTGCTCTCAAATTCGCAAAAACACTAATTGGAATAGAGACTTGCATGCTGATTTTCATCTTTTAAAAGACTGATGCAGCAGCTAAAATGGCCTTCGCGAACGCGGAGGCCAACAAAGTTGACCCCTTGTGAACGTGGTGAGAGGCCCGCGAACGCGATGGTCTGGGTGAGTGACCCTTCGCGAATGCGGCAGCATGCCCTCGAACGCGAAGGCATGAGGAGGTGACCCTCCGCGAACAAGGTCAAGGCCTCGCGACGCGGAGGTTAGGGGGGCTGGTCTCCCTGAACGGGGCCAAGGGCCCGCGAACGCAAAGAGGAAATCAGTGGTGCACAAGTAGCATTGGGTCAGCAGTTCTCAAGTTGGCAAAAATCTCCGTTAAAGGTCCGAAACCTGTTCAGAACCCCGTCAACGCAAACCAAATATGCAACTAGAGTGAAAACGGCATTCCGGACTCAATGGAATCAACGAAACAACCAAGCAAAGTCATCTCGTCAAAATATTGACCAAAGTTAATACTTACAAAGAAATACCAAACAAAATGCTAAACACCACAAAATAGCCCTGGATGACTCGAAAACCAAACCAAAGGTCATTCTAGATCAAGCTCGGTATTCCGGAGCTAACCGCACTAACGGAATTTGATTCCGGATGCGTTTACCAAGAAATTTGACCAAAGTTAAATATTTGACAAAACTCAGAAGCTAAAATGCCTAATCACTCCAACTCCAAATGGAAGCCTCAAAACCCAAGCCGATCATCACACTAGACCTAAATGACCCTTCCGGAGCTGATGGAACTGACGAAATTCTGATCCGATATCAGAATCTCTAAATGTTGACTAAAGTCAACTCTTTCATGCATTAATCTTCCAAAACTCAAAAATATGCACCAAACTCAACTGAACACCATGGGAAGCGTGTTACCCAACCCAACACTACACAAAAGCTATAAGGAAACTACGAAAAGGGGAAAAATAGTAAAAATATGCCAAAAATACAAAAATGACCTCTGAGGTCATTACAGCCATAAAAAATAATATTATCCAAAAATTATCTATCTTGACCCAATTACATGGAATAGAAAATTCCATAATAATTCAAGGATATAATTGAAAAGAATTTTTTGTAGAGTTTTAATACAAACACAAGATGAGATGGGAAGCAATGAACCAAATACTTGATAAAAATAAATCCTACATTAATAATCCTTGCACTACTAATCCTTGCATTATTAATCTTTGTTCCAAATGATCAATTAATGGATTATACATACATTGAAAGAGAACGCTAAAATGTTGCCAAATTAAAACCAAATGACTGTCAATATAGAATAATATAAGACAATATGTATAGACAAGATATATGGGTGAGAATGCTTTCTTATTTCTTTCTTCTGTACTTTTTGATTGTCTTTTATAGAATAATCATCGCTTATTTATAGTACAAAATGTCTTCACAAGTTACAAGAATTAAATGGTGTTCATTCATTTAGTACATGAACCTCAAAAAGAGTTATGAAAGAGACATCCACATTAATGCATTTATAACACTCCCCCTTGGATGTCCGTAGATAATGTGCCTCACTAAAACCTTACTAGAAAATATCCAGCTGGAAAAAGCCTAGTGAAGGAAAAAAGTACATATATCCTGTTATACGCCTTGAGTGCTGCCTCATTAAAAACCTTACTAGGAAAACTAAATGGGACAAAATTTTGGTTAAGAAAAAAGAGTACAACGCGTACATGAAAACTTTATTTGATATCCCAAAGACGATGCATTCCAATCTACATCTGAGCTTCTCAAATATTGACGTTGGCAATGCTTTAGTGAATAAATCTTCAAGATTATCACTTGAACAAATCTATTGAATATATCTCACCATTTTGTTGAAGACTGTGTGTAAAAAAAAATTAGTGAAATGTGCTTTGTTCGGTCTCCTTAGATGTATCATCCCTTCAATTGAGCGATGCAAGTAGCATTATCTTCATATAATATTATTGGAATATTTATTTGCACAGAAAGATCACATAATTACAAAATGTGTTAAGTCATTAATCTCAACCATATGCACTCTCACCTAGCTTCATGAATGGCTACTATATCTGCATGATTTGAAGAAGTAGAAACTATTGTTTGCTTCATTGAACACCATGATATAGTTGTACCTCCATATGTGAATAAATAGTCTATCTCAGATCGGACTTTGTATGGATCAGACAAATATCTCGTATCTTTCCAACGTCTTCTTGTTAGACAAGAGTGGAATCTCGCCAATAAACTTACTGTGAAATAAATATCGGGTCAGGTATTATTGGCAAGGTACATTAGTGCCCCAATAACATTGAGATATGGAGTTTCATCACCAAGAAGCTCTTCATCCTTTTTTTGAGGTCATGACGAATTTTATTTATATCGAGCTATCTCACAACCATCGGGGTACTCAATGGGTGTGATTTATCCATGTAAAATCACTTCAAAACTTTTTTAGTATATGTTGATGGATGGATAAATATTCTATTTGTCATATGTTCAATCTGAAGGTCAAGACAAAATTTTGTCTTACCAAGATCTTTCATTTCAAATTCTTTCTTCAAATACTCAATAGCTTTTGAAAGCTCTTTAGGAGTTGCAATGATATTCAAATCATCAACATACAAAGATATTATTATAAATTCAGATTTTGACTTTCATATAAAAATACAAGGATAAATAGGGTCATTCTTATACCCTTCCTTTAGCAAATATTCACTAAGACGATTATACCACATTCGCTCTGACTGCTTCAATCTATATAAGAATTTTTGAAGCTTTATTGAACAAGTTTCTTTCAAATTTTATATACTTCAAGCACTTTAGTGCTTCAGAAATTTTCATAAAACTATCGTGGTCCAATGAGACATATAAATAGGCTGTGACAACGTCCATTAGACGCATTTCAAGCTTTTCATGAACTGCCAAATTTATTAGATACTTGAAGGTAATTACATCTAACATAGGAGAATATGTCTCATCATAATCAATGTCAGGCCTTTGCGAAAATCTTTGTACCACAAATCGTATTTTATATCTTACGACTTTATCATTTTCAATGTGTTTTTGCATAAAAATTTATCTGTACCCCACTGGCTTGACATCTTTAGATGTTTGAACTATTGGTTCAAAAACTTCACGTTTTTCAAGTGAAGCCAATTCTATTTGAATTGCATCCTTCTATTTTGATCAATCATTTTTCTGACCACATTCATTGACATATTTTGATTTCAAATCCTCATTTTGTTGCATTATTTCAACAACAACACTATAGGCAAAAAATATTGTCAATCACAATATTATTTCGATTCCACCTCGAGACATAATTTATTGAGATTTCTTCATTCTCATTATTTTCAGGTATTTGAACCTTCACCAAGGTTTTATGAAGTGTTATCTCGTAGTGCTCCTTTTAAAGCACTTACCTCATTATTATGACCACCTTGATCATTTGCTCCTCTCCTTCTTCAAGGAGGTTTATCTTTGGAACCGATTTGTCTATCATGCTTCATGTGTGTGATAGACCCTGTCCTTCAAGGACTTCTCATTGGAGAATCTGCAACATACATTTTCAGCTGCTAATCATCTCTCTCTTTAATGTTAGAAAATCTAAGATTTACCCCATCCTCATTTTTGAGATTCATCTTTTGTGCGTCTATGGAGCAATTAAACATTCAAACTTAGGATGGAAATTATTTGATTCCGAAACTTGAATTAATTGTGATGGAAAAATCTTGTTGGCTTGATGCGTACATGTGCTACTACATGTTAGATAAACTCATCGTATACCAAATTTCATTTGGGAGATTTGTTCTCATAACCAATGGTTTAGCTATTTGTATAACCAATCAACATTATCACCATAACTTTATAGTTTGGGACGTCTCTTAATTTAACAATTCGAGCAAACAGCCTTACAAAAATCAAATTGTAAGTTGATAGCTAAGCACATGTGACCATCTCATGAATGCCATTATTATAACCATATAATTGCAAATGGTCCACATGGCAGGTGAAAGGGCCCATAGTCACCTTTGTATACGTCCCAAAAATTCAGAAAATATAATTCCAACCTCAACTGATACAATGATCACTTTACCATGAGAACAAGCAACATAAGAGAATTCATGAAGAATTTTTTTAATTCTTCAATGTATGACCATATGAATTCTCAATTACTTTTGCATCGCATTTGAACCGGGATAGTCAATCGGTTATGCCAACTGATATACTTTATGTTAACTTTTAATTTGCCATCCCATGTGATTCTATCACCATGTCCATATTTATGTACAACCACATATTCCATGACACCATCCATATGGTGAACATCTCCTTCAAGGAGAAAAATGGTCATGATAATTAAAATATTATAGGCAAGACTTATTTCTTATTTTTATCCTTTGATAATCCATGATAAGATATACTACAACATTCATGATGTACTAAAAGTACTTAACCAATGATCGTTAATATTAAGATTTTTTTTTCTCTTAAACCTTTCATAGAGGTAAGTTGTGATATTTATTTAACCATACATAACTATGTCCTCCATAATTTTTATCACATATTAACTCATTCATTTTCAAGAATGGAGGAGCATTAAAATGCTTATCACAAGTCTCATTCTTTTTCAGAGAGTGGACTATAATCAATTGTATGTGCTTCATAAATTTTTTATTATAAGTTCATTGTTATACCTTAATATTTATCATATTTGTATGACACACCTCAACATCACTTTGAACGTCAAGTGCACCACCACTTTATGTTTCTTTATTTTGATGAAGGATTTATAAAACTTATCAAAGTAGGTCACACGACAATCGTGTGCCCAACACCTTTCAAACCAAATTGATAATAATTATTACCTTCACCTTTTGAAGGACCATTTTTCAGAACCCATAATGTTCTTCCTTTTATATATAATTACCACAACGATGACTATTTCACACCCATATTCATACATTTAACCATTTATCATTTTTCAGACTTATTATTCACTGCGTCCACATCCATACAAGAGAATGGGGCATCATATTTATACATTTAGCCATTTGTCTTATTTCAAGATTTATTATTCACTGCTACCACATTTATACAAGAGAATGGAGCATCATATCATTACTATGGTGCATTAGGATTGTAACCTGACGTCTTATCCATAAGAAGTCATGTTCGCCCATAATTCGGTGAGACTTGAACTAACCCAACATCTTCATCATCATGGTGCACCGGGACACTTACCAGATGTCTTACCCTCTTGGTGCAATAGGACTTGAACCCACGTCTTATCCTTATATAATGTTTATCACAAGCCACCTTATTCATTTCATGGAGTGAAACATAATTTTGCATAGTCATAACTAGGCATAATATAATCTCACAATAAATATACATTTTTTTCATAAATATTATTTCATGAGCAAATTTAAAACTATAAGAATATAAAATATTTTTCTTCATACATTCTCATAATTGATCTCAAATCAATTAAGATTAATATTTATGCATTTGCAATGTTGGAGAATAACTTAATATAACATTTTAAGAATTAAAAAAATATTGAAAACATTACTTGTTGCTTACTTGGTGAGGGATTTCAAAGCTTATTTGTTTCTTGTATGAATGTGATCTATAACTTATTTTTCATATCATTAGAAAACTTATAAATAATATTTTTTTACTAACAGTAGAATAGTTTATCAATAATATACATATCAAGCATTTAAAAATACTTACCTTTAGTGGTCATAATAACCGATCATTATTAATAATATCTTAAACCTATATCACTTAATTAAGTAATTATAAGTATAATACATATGAATACCTCTCTTTTATGAGCCTTTATGGTGTTTAACTCAATTAGCAATTTTATTATATTAATCCAACATTTATATAATGTTTATAGGCCATGATTTTAAACTTCAAGTAATATGGTACACCTATAACATAGTCATATGACGCAAGTATTATAAATTAATTAATTACTTTTTCTCTGTCATTGTCACCCTGAAATATATAATACATGTTGATTTTATAATTGCATATTTTAGTATAACAACATAAACAATGCATACCACTAAATTCTTGTACATTTAAAATATCAAAAGCATATGAGATCTCATATATTATAGGTTAATCCATAGGATAAATGATGGCACCAAATCATTTAATAGAAACTTACAACTTTTAAGATTATCACTTTAATTTTAGCTTAGGTAACAATTATTTTCCTTACTATTTATTTATAAATTGATCTCAACTAAAAGAAACTTAGTATGTAAGAAATAACGATCATAAATCATATACTTATGGATCATAATAAATTCATAAACTCTTACCATTATGTAGAGATATTGAAATAATATGACCTGACGACCAAAAGAGTATAGTTAGTCTAACTAGCTGATGTGGAAGTAAATCAATACCTTAAAAAGGCATATAATAGGCAAAGTGATAGATTCGTGAGACAAATTTGAGCAAACTCATACTGATAATGTGTTATAAAATCAGGATCATCTTAACCGCTAGAACACTAAAACCACGAGCCCCCATTCTAGAAAAAGGTACTTATACATATTTTTTTGAAAAATAAATTAGATGTACTTCTAAATTCTTTTAAAGAAAACGGGTAAGAAGTAAAAAAAAAAAAAAATTATTCAAAGTGTCGTAAGTTTCCACTTTCTTGGAGAATGAAATGATTTCTTACGTGGGAAACTGTACTTCCTTACTTATCTCCTAATAATTTGAGCCTATACTATTATTTACCTTATATTTATTTTTTTTGTTCTCTATTTTATTAATTTTATTTTCAATATTGAACTAACTCCTACAAAACGTATTGAGTTGATATAATGTTGCTTACAAGTTACAAAAAACAAAATCTACTTTTTGATGTCTTCTTTAAAATTTCAACAAGCTAACAAGCAAAGGAACACAACATTATTTATTCTTGAGCCAGATTTTTTTTTTAGTTGAAGATTCATCTTTTATTATTCTAACTTTATTTATAGCTTTTCTCGAAAATTTGTTATTGTTGATATTCTTAGTTCATAAGTGTATATATACTTGTTTTTAGTTATTATTAAAATTTATTCAATTTAAATACGGAAAAGGGTAATATTTGCCCTTGTACTCTTAGAAAAGGGTCATATTTACCCTTCGTCATACTTTTTTGATATGTTTGCCCTTGTCATCCAACTTTGGGCACATATTTGCCCTTGTACTATTAGAAAAGGGTCATATTTAACCTTCGTCATTTTTTATTTTTTTTGATATATTTGCTCATCTAACTCAACTTTAGGCACATGTTCTTAAAATGAATAAGTCACTAATAGAGTTGAGTTAGATGATAATAACACCCAAGAAGAAAATCTAGAAGAAATTGGTGAAAAATGTGACATAGTTTGCGATAAATAGTTGCATCTTTAAAAATAAATGTGGCAATATTTTTCTAAAACTAAATAAACAAATATCAAGGCCCCTCTCTAAAGTAAGGTTTTAGTCGCCCAATCTTATTGAGTCAATCTTGTATAAAATATTAGCAATATAGAATAATATAAGACAATATGTATTAGACAAGATATATGGGTGAGAATGCTTTCTTATTTCTTTCTTCTGTACTTTTCGATTGTCTTTTACTCCCTCCGTTCACTTTTACTTGTCACGGTTTGACTTGGCACACCCATTAAGAAAATAATTAATGATATATGTATTTTACCAAACTATCCCCTATTCAATGATGTCTTAGAAAATGATTTAGAAAATAAGTATTTAATGTTGAGGGTAAAACATGGAAAAAAATTATTGTCTTTTCTTGATATATCAAAAGTGACAAGTAAAAATGAAAATCTATTTTAGGAATAAGCGGCAAGTAAAAGTGAATGGAAGGAGTACAAAATAATCATCGCTTATTTATAGTACAAAACATCGTCACAAGTTACAAGAATTAAATGACGTTCGTACTTTTCTATTGTCTTTTACTCCCTCTGTCCAACTATAATTGTCTACTATTGATTTTGCACACTTCTTAAGAAACTATAAATAGAAGTAAGAAATACAATGTCTTGAAAAATGTAATAGAGAAATGACTATAATTAATGATAAGGGTAAAGTAGGAACTAAGTGTAAAATTATCCATTGATTTCATAAAGTAGACAAGTATTGTTGCACATCCCAAAATAGTATAGTGGACAACTATTATTGGACGGAGGGAGTACAAAATAATCATCACTTATTTATAGTACAAAATATATTCACAAGTTACAAGAATTAAGTGATGTTCATTCATTTAATACTTCAAAAAGAGTTACGAAAGAGACATCCACATTAATGCATTTATAAAAATGACCTATTAATTAAATGAATCTGGTCTATATTTGATTTAATTTGCTCAAATTCATTATGTTTGGGTTTTAAGGGAATAATTTAATTAATTAATTTTTTAATATAATTTTTAATAATTTTAATTTAATTTAAAAATAAAATAATAATCCAATTTTACATTTTGAAGCTTCTCACTTTTAGCTATATATATATAATCTCAAAAAATTAGTAATATAAGTTTAGAGATTTTGACCAGATAGTTTGAGACTTTCTTACCCCATTTATGACAAAGAATATTATGAGAATACACATTTCTCTCATTAAAAGATGAGAAAATTGGCATTATACCAAACTATTAATTCAAAATAAATGTTATAACCACAGTTTCATGTAATTCCAATTCGCGGCAAACTCTCTCCCCTCCCCCTAAATCTCGCTCACCACTCCCCTTGAATCTCGCTCGCCACTCTCCTATGCCTCTCTCACTTTATACAAATACAAATGTCTAAATTGTGTTTGTGTTTGTATAAAGCGAGAGAGACTGTATAAACAAATACAAATACATATTTATCCGTCCTATACACTTATAATTATATAAATACAAATCGTCTCCTGCCCAGATCTCTTTTGTCTTTCTCTCTCTCTATGTATAATTTGTGTTTGTATAAAGCGCGAGAGAGATTTGATATACAAATACAAATGTTTTAACTCGATTCAATTGTATACGAATTCAAATTTTATGCAGATATACAAACACAATCATTGATACATATACATAGTAGTTACATATATACAATTATCTATGTAATTGTTGTGATTTATATAATTGCTGCGATTTATACAAATCTGATGCTCCATAGCAAACATAGTTTGCTATGGAGTGCAAATAGCAAAACTGTAGCTATAGAACGCTAATATGATTTTTATGTTTGTTATTCCTAAAATTTTCCCTTAAAAGATTTTATTTCCCTTGTAATTTTGTGTGAAATGGTGACGGAATGTTAATATTTAATTTAATGTATTAGCTCTATTTAATTTATAATTCATGAAAAAGACATATCTTTTGAGATTTTATATTTAAATGAATTAGTTAAATATAAATTATTTTTTTCAAAAACGTTTTTCTAAAAAACTATTTAAGAAAAAGTATTTTTTAAAATAAGTAGTTTTCAAAACAGACTCTAAGAATATCACTTATTTTAAAATTTAAAAAAAAGTAAAATTTAAACATCAAATATTATCAGTATAATTTTAGCATTCCAATACTATGAAAATGAAAAACAATTATCAAAATAAACAAGATTATTATAAAGAGATCTGATTATATTGTTATAAAAATGTATAATAATTAAATTCTTTGGCGTCACATATTCATAAATTGATTGGAAAATCTTAATAGGTTAACTGATTGACTATTTAAACTCTCACTTTATTAGTGAGAATTTGATTCCCCAACCTAGTAATACCCTTCAAGAATATCAACCATCCATGTTATCACCTTAAACATTGCTTTTATGATTTGTATTTCTTAAAAGGATACCCCCAAATATATCAACATAATTGGGACCCACAATTGTGGAGTGCACCACTCCTTGTAAAAATATGGAAGCGTGTTAATGGCCTTTGCTCTCTGTATATCTATGTCTTTTAGTGCACCTATATAATGTCAACATCAATGGCGGCCAACAATATGTATCTTTCACTAACAAACTTTTTTATTTTACAAAAAACAAGATGTCATAATAGTGGTAAACACCTTCTTCTTCTTTTTTTGTTGGTGTATTTTAATTGGGTGGATAATAGTGGAAACTAACTTTCTAGAAAAGTGAAATAAATATCATTAAGAAAAAAGAGTATTGCTTTCAGTGACTGTTACAAGATGCTTAAACTACAATTATTATTGCATGTGAATTGATATTATCCCACATGGGTGATGGGGTTTTTGTTTCAATGTTTTTGATCTTTTCTTAGGATTTGTTTTCAAATTGTCTGCCTAATGAGTAGAGAATCTGTTTGTTGGTTTTGGGGTTTGTCACTATTATTGTTTCATTTTAGCTTCTGGGGTTCATCAAGAATGGGGTTTTGAGCTATATTTTTGGGAGAAAACTTGTCTTATTGGTGGTTTGGTTTGACTATTGAGGTAATTTGATTGTTTTGTTTTGGGGAATCTAGTTAAAGATTGTTTGTTTTGATGTTTTGGAGCTATTGTAAGAGCTGAAATTTTCATCATCCCAACATATTCAAGGTCTTAATTTGTTGTTTTCTGAGCTCCAAGATTTCATCTTAGATTAGAGTTTCTGACTTTTGGTTTGATATTTTGGACTGATTTTCATGGAAGTGGTATCATTGATTTTGGGTTTCCTTGGTAGTTAGAATCTAAAAAAAACTGACCTGATGATGATGAAAAGTTTCAAGCTTTGTAGTTCTTGAAAGTGGGAAAAGAAAGTTGGGAATTTGTTGGATAAATTAGTGATATATACAAAAGAAGGGATTGGATTTTGTGGTGGTGGTGATGGAGAAGCAGATTAGCTTTCATGGGGTGATGGAGAAACAGCAGAGTTTTCGAAATGGGATGATGGAGAAGCAGAAGAGCTTTCATGGGGTGATGGAGAAACAGCAGAGTTTTCGAAATGGGACGATGGAGAAGCAGAAGAGCTTTAGAGGGTTGATGGAAAAGCAGAAAAGTTTTCGGATAGCGATGGAGAGGCAGCTGAGCTTTGGTGGTGAGAGGAAAAGGGGTAAGGAATCACCAGGGAAAAGAGGGGATTCCCCACTTCACTTGGCAGTTAGAGCAGGGAACCTTGGCAAGGTGAAAGAAATCGTTCATAGCAAAAGCACCAACGATTTGTTATCTAAACAAAACCAGGAGGGTGAGACAGTTCTGTATGTTGCGGCAGAGAATGGTCATAGTTTGGTTGTTGCAGAGTTGTTAAAACATTTAGACCTTCAGACTGCTTCTATTCTGGCAAATAATGGTTATGATGCATTCCATGTTGCCGCAAAGCAGGGTCGTCTTGGTGAGTCTTATGATGCATTTCTTCTTGTACATATTGCATGCTTTTTGGAGATAATGTGTATGTTTATTTAACTTCACATGTTATAATTGCTGCTGACATTAGGACCAATTTTCATCATTGATTTTAACTTCTAAACCTTTAACTTATGCTGCTGTAGTGCAGATTACTTATGGCTTCAGTAAAAGACTAGATAAATGTCAATGTTTCCACAAGCCTAGATGCTGAGGCCCTACATGTTATCACTTGAAGACTTGGGAAATAGAGCATCTTCTTCTTTGTAATCTACAATTAGAGGACACGACTAAGTTCGGAGAGGGTAAATTCACATCTGCACAAATAGTAAATTACCTTGTGTGAGCATTTGAAGATAATAAGGACCGATCCAATAGTGTGTCGTGTGAGCATTTGAAGATAATAAGGAACGATCCAATAGTGTGTCATGTGATAGCATTGAAGGTGGTGATAGAAGTTGAGAGGGTTTGAGTTACGCTTACTTTTATTCTTAGCCTAAGGAGTCAAAATGGCTTGAACAAGAAAGATCCACCCTGAGAAGACTCTTCAGATCATTATAATAAGTTGTACATTTACATTAACTACTTAAAACTCTGTATTGATACAATCATTCCTGAAACCATTTTTTCAGTGTTAATTTTGAAGGGAAAAATAATAAGAATAATAACTGAGTTAAATTGATACATGTTCATCCATAAAATGATTTAAAATTTTACCTTTCAGACTAATGACATGTTAAGAGAAAAAAGTGAGAAGCCTACGAACTAAGCGTTGTATTTAAGTGGGTGAGAGGCGGGTCCATTACCCCTGAGTTTTGAAGGCTGTGGTTGACCCTAAGGGTTGACCCAGACAAATATCTTGGTCATCAAAACAAAAAAAGGTCAGAAGCCTTAAACAATGATTAAATGTTTAAAGAAATATCTATTTTGTTTGATAGGAAAAACATCATAAAGTGGTTTGGATTATTTTTTGAGGGAATTATGTTTAAAGATAAATTTTATGGAATGGACGTAATGCATTCCTCTGAAACTGATGTTTTTACTAGCCCATGAAGCACATGATTTTGTCATTCTTTGGGGGCTCTGTGAATCCTTTTTATCTAAATGTATGCAACTCTTTTTCCACTCACCAATAGGATCCCAAATTTTGTCAGCATTAGTGCTTCTTTTGCTGCTTCCTAATCCTCAAGGTAACGCCCTATTAGGCACGTCATTCGTGGATGTTACTGCTTTTCTAGAACCAAATGATGCCAGAATTTCCTGGCATCATAACTACATCATATCCAATTACTACATCAACTAACTGCTGGTGCTATGACTAACGATCTCTCTTGGCTTCTCTTATTCTCTTAGAATTGGTAATGATAATTGTTCTTTTCTTGTCTGCTGAACTTGAGGAAATCCTTCTTGTTCATCCTCGTTCTTAAGTTTCTATCTGTTTGAGTATCTTGATAAAATGTAACTTTAATGATTTTGTGAAACCAAACCAGGCTGATCTTGAGCAGTCTGTCCTCTAGGTTAGCTCCCCAGTTGCTTTCCGCTCAATAACTGCTGTGTTTGCTATATCACCTTAGTTTGTGAATGTTTCTGAACTTAAAGATTCCTTATCCGAGGGTGTGGTTCACAGTTAATGAAGTTGGAATGGACTGTGGGGGATCAAGGTTCAGATCCTAGCAAAGGCAAAAGAAAGTTAGGTGATTTCTCTTTGAAGCCTTGGTGGATAGTGTTATACGACACTTGTACTAGTGGGAGGTGGATTAGTCAAGATGTGTAGAAGTTGGGCGGGGCACCGCTTCCAACATAAAACCAATGAAGAAATGAACTTTAAGATTCCTTGGGCTTAAAGATTAAGCTTATTTACTACTGATCAGGGAAAAAAGGAAGATAAAGCTTATTTACTTTATTAGAAAAAGATTGATTAAGCTTTACACCACTACTCACATTTTGGATTTGCCATCAAATGTATGATTTAGTTTGTGCTTTCTGTGGCTTGAGTATATTAAAGCTTAGAAACTTGTGATGACAAGTGAAGCAAACTTAAATGCTTGTTTCGGGTCGCTTCTCATTTTATGAAACTTGTTCTTAGTGACAATTGTTACAATGGAATTAGAATGTTCTTTTCTTTTTTCCACTCTCTAAAAAGCATTTCTGGATTACATTGCAGAGGTACTGAAAGAACTGTTGCATTCATTTCCAAACCTAGTCATGACAACGGATTCAGCCAACTCTACAGCCTTACATACAGCAGCTGCTCAGGGACACCTTGATGTAGTAAATCTCCTTTTGGAAATCGATTCAAACCTTGCTAAGATAGCTCGTAACAATGGCAAGACTATTCTCCATACAGCTGCAAGAATGGGGCACTTGGAAATAGTTAGATCTCTTCTAAGCAAGGATCCTGAGATTGGCTTTAGAACAGATAAAAAAGGCCAAAGTGCCCTCCACATGGCTGTAAAGGGACAAAATTTTGATATTGTGCTTGAATTAATCAAACCAAATCCTGCTGTATTGGCGTTGGAAAATAACAAAGGAAACAGAGCAGTTCATGTTGCAACTACAAAGGGACGGCCACAGGTTGGTCTCAGTTTATTATCTATTATTTCTTGTAAACTAGCAACTCCCAGAAAGTTGTGTTTAAGGTGAATTGGTGTATGTGTTTTATACATTGAAGTCTAATGCTTCAAAATTGGGGCAAAACTGTTCATTTTGTGAATCACATTGAAAAGGTGGGTTGAGTTTATGGAGGAAGTCTCTTATTATGAATCATGGAGATGGTTGCAGTTTTAGGAAACATCGAACAGGGAAAAAGGAAGTTGAGGTGACGAACACCATACCCTAAAAATCCTAAATAAGAAAAAAAAAATTCTCAATGAGGACTTGATAAAAATACTGCAGTCAACTACTTATTTGTCACTTCAACTCCCTTCTTCCCTCTCAGGTGCATCTTGCATCTCAATCTTCTCTTCCCCGATAAGCCTGATATATAGGTACCACTTACCATAACAGCAAAGGATTTCTTGCTTACATTCTTAAGGGACATTTTTGGGCAACTGTTTCCTTACTTATCGAACTGATAGATCACTGTTGTTTGATATAATATGATGAGGCAGAAGTAATGATATTACTTATGGCAATGTAGCTCGCAAGTGATTTTGCAAAGGCAAGCTTGTTTTGTGGAGATGCTTACGGCATGTTTGGCTTGGATTATCAGAACTGTTTCTGATTACTTTTAAAAGATAGTGATTATTTGATGAAAAAATAATCAATTCGATTAAAGATATAGTTTTTTTCTTGGTTGAAAAGATATAGTTTTTTTCTTGGTTGAAAAGATATAATTAATAACTCTAATATTGATTCTGTTACAATAACCAATCAGACTTGTTAGTAGTATAAATCCAAACCGACCACACCCCTTTTTGCCTTGAGATTAACTACTCGCATAGAGAAAATAAAAAAATCAATCTACCTATAAATTTTACGACTTCATGCGTGAATATGATGTTCCTCAGGTTTAAGATTCTTTTTTTTTCTGACATAGATTTTGCAGCTAGGTTCTTTGATTGATTACTTGTGCATGTTTAATATAGGAATCCAACATCATAGTCAGTGCACTTTGTGTTTACCATTTAACTTGAAACTAAACTAACGTAATTGCAGATGGTACAATGTCTAATATCAATTGAGGGCATCGATCTCAATGCCGTCAATAAGGCTGGAGAAACAGCTCTTGATATTGCAGAAAAGTCTGGATCTCCGCAGCTCATCTCCATTTTGAAAGAGGCAGGAGCTACCCATTCTAAAGATGATGGGAGGCCTCCAACTGCTGCAAAGCAGCTCAAGCAGACTGTCAGTGACATTCGACATGATGTGGAGTCCCAACTCCAACACAGTCGTCAAACTGGCTTCAGAGTGCGGAAAATTGCAAAGAATGTGAAAAAGCTCCACATTAGTGGTCTTAACAATGCAATCAACAATGCAACAGTTGTTGCTGTCCTTATTGCTACTGTAGCTTTTGCTGCCATCTTTACTGTACCTGGCCAATATATTGAGGAGAAAACAGATGGGGTTTCACTCGGCGAAGCACACATAGCCAGGAAAGCATCTTTCATAATATTTTTCTTGTTTGACAGTATGGCCTTGTTTATTTCCATTGCTGTTGTGGTGGTACAAACTTCTGTGGTTGTGATTGAACAGAAGGCAAAGAAACAACTCATGTTTTGGATAAACAAGCTCATGTGGGCAGCTTGCCTCTCCATTTCAATTTCCTTTATTTCACTTACTTATGTGGTGGTTGGAGAGAAGGAAAGAGGGCTTGCCATCTATGCAACTGTCATTGGTAGTACCATAATGCTCACTACAATTGGATCCATGTGCTATTGTGTGGTTCGGCATAGGCTAGAAGAGTCAAGGATGAGGAGTATAAGGAGGGCTGAGACTCATTCACGTTCATACTCGATGTCTGTGGCATCAGATACAGAGCTTTACAGTGAAAATTACAAGAGGATGTATGCAGTATAGGAGTAAATAAAAGTCGGATAAATTTCTGCCCGAGGCACCAAGCCTGGAGCTTTGTAGATAGCACTATAAGTGAATATATGCCGGTTCTAAACCCTCAAGTCTGATGAACTTCTGTCAATGACATCAGATACCAATTTGTTCGAGGAACAAAAGGATCTATGAGTTAGGAACAGATGAGAAGATGGTTCAAATATACTGTACAATAATGTCGAGGTGATGCATGTCTGCACAATTCCCCTAAACGGATTTCCTGCAGCCACTGAATTTCTGCACAAATGGGTGACATCTTGCTTAGAAGTTCAAGATGAAGGCTTAAGCAAATCCTTCTTTATTCTTCGCATGAATTTTAATAGTTTGAACACAAGCTCTCATGGAGTTTACTATCAACCTAGAGTTACTAGTGCCAGATTGATAGTGGATGACAGGAAGATGGGGATGGCTGATATTGAATTGCTTTCGCGTATACATAATAAACTCTAGAGTAATGTACTAAAAATTATTATGTATGATATAATTCATCATATCTATTTCCCCTGGTAATGAAGTTCCATCCTTTACCAGCTTCTTTTATTTGGTAGAAATTTTCTGTCAGCTTGGGGAAAAGCTCCAATAGTGAGCTAGTTCCACAGTTCCCTTCTTCTTGATCTTAATTAACTTACTTTTTGATACAAGGTGTTGATTGCCGAGAAAATAAGGCATCAGAAGAACATCTTCGTGACTGGGAAAACTCTAACCAAATAGTAAATTTATAGTACAGAATTGGTAACAGTTTATACTTTTCTCAACTCGTTTCTGCTCAATAGCAAAAACAAATTCTCCTCTTGGTGAGGCACAAATAGACTTGAGGTGATCACTAGGCAAAACTGGTCATAAATCTTCAGTCCAAAAGAGTAGTAATGTAAACAGTATTTATGACCTGATTCTCACAAAAAATGGATGAGCAAATCTCACAGCTTTTTCCAATATTTTCTGAGCTGGAATTCGAGCTTTTGTACTATTTGTGTATGATTATTTACATCGTGATCCTATCAAGTATCGACAGCTGAGAAAATCCAACTGGTTGGAACCCCGTGGTGATGCAGCTGTATTTGTAGATTCTTAGATTTACATGTAGCTATCAAGGAACCCGAATGTTTTGATGGTCTTTCTTCTTATTCGAGGTACTCCCAGCATGTTTGAGTGTGGACCTATGATGGGAGCTTCCTTCATTACTCCTCCCACTGTTTTTTGAATTCACGCGAAGTGCATCGGCTGAGAAGCTGTGGCGCACATGTACTTGATGTGTTCTTGCCTCAGTTGATTGACTGGCTTTAATAAAGATCATCAAAGTAACCTCCTTGTTTATTTTTGTATCCTCAGACCACTGGCTTTGCGGAGTGCCATCAACAGAAGCTTCTGATGACTGGCTATCCTCATGTTTAACTAAGATCTCAACAGCTTGATCAGGTTTGATGATGCCAGCCGCAGGTGTGACCTGAATCAGAAAATCAGTAGATGGAATTGCTTGCAGTAAAGGCCCATTTTCAGTCCCAAAAAGTTGCATGTTAAAGCTAAGAGTCTAACAAAGCAATAGATAAGGCATCAACTAAGAGAAAAAGGAGTTGCTTGGCTGGTCAGATTTAACTAATGATTATTCCTTCTTTTCTTTCTTACTATGTGCATATCAGAATGAAGGGACAGCCTATAATCTAAGTTAACCATTTTAGGCTCTTTTAGTAACCTCTGAACTTCCTAACCTACTATGTGGGACTCAAGAAGAGGTAATATTGTTCCACCAAGAGAAAAAGGACTTGTTTTCCTTGTTCCTGTAAGATGAAAAAGTATAAACCCAAATTCAGAGCATCTAGGAAATGAAGAATCACCTCAAGCCATCTGGGAAAACCAAAGGAACCTCTGGGATGATACTCTGATGCTTGCCCATCCTCTTTGGTGGTGGACTGACCACTACAGGTGATCTGGAAGAGAACTGTGTCTTCTCTGCTTTTGTTGGAAATTTGTAAGCTGAATGTGTCTTGATTCTGTAGAACAATTTGGCTGGTGCTAACATTTGTCTCTGGGACATAACGTAGTTCGTCCAGTACAGACCTGATTCTGTCATTGTTCTGGAAAACCTTCCCAAACTCTTGTCTCCTTACTGATCTATCAATATGAGCAAGTTCAATATTAAACTTGCACCTTACAGGCTTATGATCACTTTCTGTTACTTCCATGCAACCCTCATACCTATCATGTAACAGAGAAGTTTCAAGATGAAGCAAGAAAAGTAAATATGAAGAACACCCCCACCCCTCCTCCCTGCAAAAAGACTTACTGAATAATAGAGGCAACGACAGGACACCCTAAACTGCACTCCACTGTAGGGCTTGTCCGGCTGTCTCGATACAATACTCGATCACACCAAGCTGGAATTCGTTTCTTCTCTCCAGAATCATATCCTAAAGTGGAAAATGGAAAGTATGGTCAATGCTTTTGGTTAAGTCCATGCACTCTGTAGGACTATTCACAAAGGACAATCTTAAATTAGTTCTTGAAACAAGCCCTTCCCATTCTAAACAAAATGAAAGGAAACTAAGATGTTCAGTCACATTCTATATCATTACAAATATACCTTACCTCCTAATCCTGGTTTCCCCCTTTCAAACTTGTAAGTTGGAGGAAATTTGATTATTGCTTCGCGCATTCCTTGGAAAACTTTACCAGTTTTCATTTCTGCTCTTAACTGATCTCTCTCTCGAAGCCAATCAAAGCTTCTTTGTGAAACAAAATCCCTTGCTTCATCATAAGATATCCCAAAAAGACGATAATTGAAATCACCAAAGAAAACCACCATGTCAGCTTCAGCAAGATCAGGTTTTCCCTCATCGGGATTAATTGCTGCAGCCTGCTGTAGATGAGAAGGTGTCACTTGAACAACATTAGAATGTAAAATCACTTGACAAACAACTATAGGAAATGAACATCCATACATTTGTACCACGAAGCACTTGAGCAGCAGATGAAACGCCAACTGCAATAGAAGGAGGATTGATGGCAAGCCAGAAGAGTAAAGCAGCCATAGTAAATATTTGGAGAAGAAAACAGTGCAATAGAAAGGCAAGTATCGCAGCATACCAGAAGCATTGTTAAGAAGGTTGGAAGACCGAGTGAAGGACATTGTTCGATATATGTGGTCAAAATCAGCATTGCGACGCGTGATTGCTTCCAAATGAGCAGCCAAGTGACAGTTCACAAAGCACATTATTCGATCAAATACTCTTAACCTCAGACCAACTCCACCCTGCATTGTAAATGTGTAACATGACAAAATTATACAAGCCATTTCATCGTTCCTTTATAACGGCAAGAACCAATAATTTAGTAGAACAAGCAGCTCTATGTCTTGAGCATCTGTGGTATGAATCCCAATGTAAACAAACAAACATTTGATAAATAATACAAGTTAAACATCAGAAAGAAAGTTACCTTGTTACCAATTGCACGTCCTAAACCACATGCAACTGCTCCAACGTCAAGGTCTCCAACATGATTTCTGAGACTTTTCCTCACCCTGATTAAATGTTATCAATGAAGAAAATGAGCAAAAATAAGTAGGAATTGGAGCTTAAGGTAGAATTATTTCACCCAAATTCAGCAAGAAATGTAAAGCTTTATGAAGAATGCAGTTCTTAGGAGGTATAGTTTGATGACTGCAGCTTGCAAAGAGAAAACAGATACTAAAGTAACCTCCGCAAGCTCTTACCAGATAGCAATAAGCAATGCAGCTAGTTGCCTTGATCCTACACGTTCAAAAGTTGATCCTTCATCCAATGCCTTACCTAAGGCATCCTGCCACCATTGCCCCATAGCACTTCCTTCCAGTCCTACCTACAGTTGACATGAGTGATAATGCTGTGCACATGACACAAGACTAGGGAAGTATAAGGTTACACTATCCACATGTGCGCCAAATTATGCATCTATAGTAGAGCATCTTAGTGCTAACTTTTGTCTGCCCTCCAATCTCCTGGCCATGTTTCAGGGATTAGCTGAGCAAGTAGAGAGACAGCGTCAAGGAGACAGATCAATGAAATAGGGCAGAACTACTTGAAGATTGCAACATGTTATCATTCTCTTATGACAAAACCTGTTAACTCTTTCAGCTACTGGGATTCTTGACTTCTTTTGTTCTAAATAACAAACTGATCAAGTTTCCAATACCTCTATTTCAATTTATATGTCTTACTACATTATACACCTTAAGTTTAAGACAACAAGATTCAAAAGTCTCCCTAATTTTCTTAAACTTCAGGCCTAGTCAAACTAAGACACATAAAAATAGAAATGGATGGAGTATTTTTTTTCCTGGATCCATGTTCAAACAGCACAACTACCAGTTGCATATGGTTTTAAAATCTCTTATACAGCTGGACTGCCTATAACATATAGAAGGTGAAATAGCTTACACTTTCTTTTGCAGCAGACATTGCAAGAAAACCCGCTCCCATTTCTACTTCTTGCAACCCAACCACTACTATTCCAACATCTGAAACTGTGGAACCAAGCCAAGCTGCTAGTGCTTCCTGTGAAACTCTTCCCTGACCGACATTCCAGGTGCCAACTAAAATCCTGAAATCTTCTTTTCTAGTGTACAAATGTTCTTTCTCAGCTAACTCTGGCCGTATTATGTTATCAATAGGTCCTGGAGAGGCAAGACTCCATCCACGTATACCACCGTGAGTAGCCAAGCTGAAAAGATAGTTATCCCCAACTACCATTTTTACTACAGGCCCATTGTGAGCAACCCAACCAACTAGCAAGTTTCCTTCAAGATCCAGCATCTGTACCATCCCACTTATGTAGCCAACCCATATCCGAGAACCATGAGCACATAAGCTTAAAACAGCACAAGGATGGTGATGAAAATCTTGCAAACGGTTGCCATTTCCATCCCAATGCACAAGTAACCCATTTGAACACCCACTCCAAATCATTCCATCGTCTGCAAGCACAAGGGCTTCTGTTTTTTTACTATCTTCTGCAAATGCTCCTGCCCCCTTTGAAGCAACCCGACGGACAGCTTCTGCAGCTCCCATTATAGCATTACGAGACCTCTGCAAAAAGCTACTTCCTTGTGACTTTTCCTTTTTAGATTTGGATGCAAACTTGGCATTCATCTCATCCTCTGTTGCTTGGTCTTGCACTGATGACATGTCACCCCGGTTTTCAATTTGACCTTCTGCATTATAAACTTTAAGGAGTTCCCTTGTCCATGCATCCCTGCAGTTTCCCAACTATCAGAGTAATTAGGAGTGAATTTATTATGCACACATAATCATTCAGATGGAAAAATAAAGAGGAACCTACCATAATGAGAAGGATGCTGATCCAGCTGCCCACACTTTTGCTCTTACATGATCAGATAACAAATACTTCACATCAGAAGATGAGATGTTACAAACACCATTAACTGTAACTTGGCTCTTAAGGTCAACGAATGACCGTTCCACAAGTAAAGCAGCCATGCGTCTTTCTTCTGGTGATAAGGAGAGAGATTTTTCAAGCGATTCCCATGGCCAAACCCTAATGTTACCACCCTCGGACCCTGACCATATATCACCTGGATATGAAAGTAAACTGTCATGGTACTTGTCCATCGAAAAATTCGAAGCAACACATTTCATCATTAACATGATGACATAAGCTAACAACTGAAGTTCTCAACTACCAGTAAGACAAAATAACATATATGAATCAATGACATTGAAGAAACAAAGGAATATAAGCTCAGGTTATAACCTAGAAAACTGAACTTCAAAATAAGCATTCCACAAGTGTTCTTGATAATTAATGCAAGACTTGCAAAAACCACTTAAGGGTCGTTTGGTTGAGAGTAATTGAAGAAATAATGCATGCATTAGCTTTGTGTATTAGTAGTACCTTGTTTGATACACTATTTCAACCTATGTATAATTAATGCATCAAACTATTTCAACCTATGTATAACTAATGCAAGCATTCGTTATAGACTCTATTGTGTATTGGAGTGTATTACTAATACATGAAAATCCATGGCATTAGTAATGCAAAGGAATTTAATGCATGCATTAGCATGGTTAAAGATCCAATTGCCCCTCAAAACTTTTTTAACTTCTTTTCCACCATATTTGTGGAGGATTTCTTTGTAAATAAATAATTTTTAAAATAACTATGCAATGCATGCTATTTTTAATACACCAAACCAAACAATGCACAAGAAATAATGCAAGCATAATTAATGTATGCATAACTTATACAAATGCAAGCATTACTAATACACTTTATTTAGCATTATTCTTATACACCCTACCAGACGACCCCTTATAGCTATAGTGAAACTATGGAGTAGAATGACAAAGAGACCTTGTGTGCAATCAGCAAAAAGGGAAAAATGAAGGTTAATTATCGGTCCAGATAACTGGCTGGTTGGTTGTCTCAGACACATCGAGAAACACACTTGCCCTAACATTTCTTCTATTTTTTCTGTCAAAGTTATTTGAATGCCTAAGTGAAACTTTCCATCATTTTCAGCATCGCGCACACAAATAGTTAGGATCCAAAAACCTCATCTTAATCAACATTGTTACCACAAGGGAAATAAAAGATCCTTACTTTTACAAGTAAAAAAGCTCATTTTCCTTCTCCTGTGCCTAATATCCAAGGGTTGCTAACTAGAAACTCCAAATGATATATCCCAACTGTAGCTACCAAAACCAAGAGGAGCATACACATTTTCAGTTCAAAGGTGCACAAACAATAATTTCAATAGGCTGATTAATCATAAACAATGAATGGGGAATCATAGTTTTCTTTTCACAAATGAATTACAAATGTGACCAAGGATAAGTTGATATATTACCATAAGAAGACATGATCATGGAAAGAACAGAACCACGATGAGCCTGCCAGGAGAGGCCTTCCTTGAAAGTAGATTCATCAAAATTTGATTGGTCCATCTTCCAGGACCTAATTTTGCCATCTTTGTGTCCACTCCAGATCAAACCACTCCCACTATCAACCATCAAGCATAATGTGGGTGATGTATTTGTTGACTCGTGAAATGGTGCAGCATCCTCATCTCCTCTCTTTGCCCTTTCACCAATTCCCATTCCTGCCTTATACTGATCTGAAAAATTCCATACTCTTATACCACATTCAAGTCCAGCCCATAATTGTGTCTCTGTACAGGCAATGGTCCTCAAAAATTTTCCAACCTGTATAATTGAGGAAAAGAAAGAAAACATTCTCAACACACAAACATAAAATGAAGAATGTTCAATAATAAACACAAACACTCTTTCTGTTTCTGATTCATTTCTCTATCAATGACATCAAAGTTGTGAAAGTTTTGCTGAACAGTACGTAGTTGTTAAGAAACAAATGAATCCTAGAATCCTTCACTACTCTTATCTTCCACATCCTATGTCATTTCCACATAAACAAGTAAAGGGATCTACTTAGACTTTAAATTTATTACATTGTTGTTTTAAAGTAGAAGCAATTACAACTTGCATCATTTTAGCTTATAGTTTTTGAATATTTAAACTAACAATAAAACTTTTAACTTATGTTCCATTTAGTTCTAAATATTAAACAAATTCACAAACCAAAAGAAAAGGAAGAACTTGATCAGAAGCAACTTTTAAGACTACATTAGCATTTTGGCGCTTAGCATTGGAACATTGGATCGAGGCATTTTCTTCTGCCCCGAAAAAGTAAGGACACCTTATGTTCTTAAACTCATAATTTACCATCTTTCGACTAATCTAGCTATCCTCCTCCACCCATATTGGGACAAACAAGGGATAGTACATGAATCTTCACCCATCGTCCATATTCTATACCCTTTGGCCAGATCATAAGTCCTGATTCACACGAATTGTTTGTGTTACTCAAGCTCAGAATTTATATCATTGACACCAACTAATTTGGAATTGACATATATATAGCTACAATTCCTCACTTGGGTTTCCCTGAGGGGATGAGGCCTGAGTTCATGACAAGACGGACGTGATGGATGTACAGATGCCCTAGTTGGTACTTTAAAGATCCCAACTCCACCACCACCTCCAACAAACTCCGGCAACGGCTGCTGTTGATTAATACCCTCATCCTCCAAGACAGCTGGCCCAAAATTACCTGCATCAAACACTTGCCCTGCACCTGCACCTATAGTAGTAGCAGCATTACTATAAGTAGAATAAGGATAAAAATCTTCATCATCAGAAGAATCATCCTCGTTATACATTAACCCATGATGATCATTATTATTGTTATCTATGAAATTAGTGGGAATATCAAAGCTATGATGACGAAACTGATGGTAACGTTTATGGTGAGTTCCTGTATTGGTTCTAAGCTGATGGCTGTATGAATGAACTTTTTTACGCGGTGTAATTGGCACATTGCTAAGACCCTCCAATGCTTTCTTTTCATCCTCTTCAAATTTTCCATCGTCCATGATCAGATGGAATTACTATTATATGAAGAATCAAGATTTGAAATTTTTTTAACAATTACACAAGAGATGCCATAAGATGAATGATGAAATTTTTCCAAAATGGGGATATGACAGAAATGTGTGAAGAAGAAAGGGAGAGGATATGCGTGGGGGGGGGGGGGGGTTGGGGGTAGGGGTACGTGGGTATAGTGGACACGCATGAGAAGAAAAGAGGAGAGAGCGGAAGGTGGTTTTGAGGTGAAGGAATTGTACGGACAGGAAACTTATTTTCATTTTTTTTTTTCTATTTAAGTATGTCACTATTATGTATTTTCTAGGCTTATATTTGTTGTAAGATAAAAAAAAGAACTTATAAGGCATAATACGTGTTCTTTTAATTTGATCTTAACTAATATTTATGTCCTCTAATTTTGAGTGAGTAAAATTAGGCACGTAAACTTGTATAAAAATTGAATAAATAGATATATTCATCCTACATGACAATTTTGTGACCTAAGTGACATTCTATGTGTATTATGCCACATAGGACGCATGTGTTTACTTGTTCAATTTTATATAAGTTTAAGTATCTATTTGTACACACTCAAAGTTGAAGGACATATATGTAAGTTGAAGTCAAGTTAAAGTATATATTTATGTATTATGCCAATTTATATATAATAGTAAAAGCTAAATTAGAAAACTATGTGTTCGTTGAGGAGAAAATTATTTTTGATAAAAATTATGTAGATTTCTTGTTTATACTTTATTTTTTATATGTAAATATTGTTATTTGTGCTAAATTTGTATCTTTTGTATATATATATAAAAGGATCTTCAACCCGCCTACGTGGCACCACCAAAGATGTTTAGAGGCCTTTCCCATATCTTCCCTTATTCTTCCCGCTTACGGCACTGCTCCAAAAATGACATACCCCTCTCGGAAAACACCTTCTCCCCTCCAACCTCAAACTCTACATATAAACCTTTTTCCAGATCTCCCACCCTCCATCTCCATACAACCCTTGATTTTAAAGACACCCTGTGCATCTACTGCTTTGGAATTATTACGCATGCCACTCCACCACCTGCTACCGTCTTTGTACTTTTCTCCTAACCATTCAGGTATGATGTTGTATTAATCTCTTCTTAACGCATAATTGGATTTACATATAGCGTTTTCATGTTTGTCACACTAAATATGATACTTTTTCCCTCCACTTATCTGTAATCACTTCAAATAATCCATTGAATATATCATTGTACGGACACACTCTACTCCATTACGACTTCATACATGAATGTTGTACTAAATATGATACTTTTTCCATCCCCCACTTTTTTGTAATCTCTATTATGACTAAATTTGATACTTTTCCCTCCCCCACTTTTCTCTACTCTCTAATATGCCTAGACTCCCACTTCAAATAGTCTATTGCAATCACTTGTGTTTTGTTGTATTTACCATTGAACGGACTATACGTTTGTGAGGATATAGTATAAGCTACATTACAGCTTTATACATGAATGTCGCACTAACATTATCTCCAATACTACATTGCCTTACTTTACCATTACTTTAAATGTGCTAAATGTACAGGAATTTCCTGACGAATGCAAACAACACATATCGTCATGCAGATTTCACCCTCCTAGATAATTGCCGAGGTAAATTTTAAATTAGCCCTTACACTACTTTATTGTCCACCATCAATAACACTATAATTTTTATGCAAACAGTAACAACACTACCTCCAATCCCCCTAGAACTAGGGGAGATGCACCTTTGAGACCTGCGAATTCAATACATGAGGGAGAAACAAGAAGAACTAAGAACCACAATTTACAAAGTATTCAGGTACTTTCACTGCCTTCCAGGATGCGCTAAACGGCGTCTTGAATCCCTTTTAACCATTCAGGTTTGATTCCGCGTCAAACGCTTTTCAAATATGTACGTTCCCTTCTCTTTCTTCCCATCATCTGTACTCTATAACTCTCTTTTACAATTTGGTACTCAGTCATTGTACACTTGGTCCTATATTTTACCAAATATTCTTTGAATTTTCATATGTCAGCTTTCCTTCTGTTTCTTCCCATCATCGTTAGTTTACGACTTCTTTCTACAATTTCGTACACAGTCATTACACACTTTGTCCTATCTCTAATCAAATCTTGTTTGAATTTTCATATGGCGTTACAGCTTCTTATAACAAGTTACTTGCTACAATCTTTTTCTATAATTTCGTATTTAAAAACTACAAACGAACCTAAGACTTGATAAGTCTACACCTGGTTCTTATTAATGAAAAGATAATGTATTTTATTTTTATAAGAAAAGCTACATTGAGCAATTAACTATTGTGAAGTACTAACTAAACTCCTTCTGCCAGAGTTATTAGATGCACATGGTAATCTGGAAAAATCAAGTCAACAGATTCAGAGAAAGATTGAGCGAAGGTTTTGCCATCATTAGTAAGAACTTCAAGGTTACAGAAAGTATTGGTGAATATAGACCGATTTCAATACAGTTAAAATCACCTTCTTGCGGATAACTATTGTCCACAAACTACCAGAAGGGAGTGCTCATACCCTTGCATTTTATTCAACCCAACATGATTTGTTCACGGGTTAATAACAATGTCATGTTATCTGATATCTACTTTCTACCATCATATAATTCTACATTCCACTTGTACAATAATTAATGTTACCCAAATAAAAATTACAGATGTGGTCGACTGCTTATGCAGAATCAGTGACATAGAGAATGTTCGCTCTAAGTTGAAAAAGCGAGACATTCACATTCTCTTCGAATCGTAATTCACTTTAAACTTCTTATTTCAAGTGTACTTTAATACATACCCTTTTATGAGAACAATAAAATTAATATGTCATTATTTATGCAATAGATATTTTAGCACTTCATTTTACAAATATTATATTTGTTCAGATTCTAATATATTATGTTGGTTTTTTGGTGGATACAGGTCTGTCAAAGAAAAAATCACGCTTTGGGGGGAATACAGAAAAAAATTTCAAGCTAAAATTGAATTTCAGAGCCTTTTCGGCAAAGAATTTATTTTCAAGCTAAATTTGAATTTCTATAATTTGAGAGAGGGCCTTCAAAACTTTACGATTACAAAAGTTTTTATTCGAGATGATGGACTGGAAGATATTTTTCATCATTAATATTTTATTATTTGTGTAAACAGTAACAATGCTACCTCCAATCCCCTATAACTGGCACACATACAACTCTGTAAACTCTCGATTCAATACATGAGGAAGAAGCCATCACACCTACGAGCCGCAATATTCAGAGAAATTAGACAAAAATCAATGTGCACTGAATTATTATTGCTATTCTAGTGGTATATGTACAACAATATTGTAATCTCATATATGACATTTAAATTACTTTTCCTGTCTAAACCTAATAAAATGCCTTCATTTTCATAATGTCTCTTGTGCACATTCAACTTCCAACCTAATTAACATGTACTCTGTAAATACTCGTGTTATAATTTTGACATACTTCATTGGTTTTATAGTTTTTATTACATCATATTCTACACAACAATGAGTCGTCGACAAAAACACTGCCTATCATTTGTCACTATTTCTGTAGTTACGTTGAAACACATAACTGACTGTCATATTATACCCATATGGGATTTAGGGTAATGCTACTACAAAATATATATTTACTGTAAATTTTGCGATATTTAATTTTACAAAAAAATGCTTCTTGAAGGGTAAGCCTCCTCCAAGCGCCATATCTAACTGAAATATAAATGGGCTTGCAATTCAGTTGCAAAATTAAAAATGTATTGTAGTCTGAGTTCAAGAAAGGTGGCAACTTAAAAGCGGAATCATTCCCCAGTTTGCATTGACTTGTATTATTTGAATCACTGCTTTGTTTTCATTACAGTACGCAAATTGAACTATCCATGCAACTACATTTCTATAGAACTGACATATTATAAACAATAAGAAGTTACTATAACCTAAGAAAGGGATAGAAATTGAAAGACCAATTTGAGTAGAATAAATACTTTTTCTAATGCTTAATAACAATACCAAAATAAGTCATAATCAAGATAGTTTGACAGTAAGTTTTCAAAATTTAAGTCCACAAAAAAAAGAACCCACGACCTAAAATTCACTATAGTATTAATTAATTCAAGCACAAGCCCAACTATATATTGTATAGACTATTGAAAATTTTGTGTTCCCATTTACCAGAAAGTTAAGAGTAAAGATGGTAGCTTCTCACCCGAGAAAGACCGTAGAAGCTTCAAGGGAGTGAATACAATGCATTATCCAAACTTTAAATGGGTACTACAAACTTACAAAAATGTGTCGGCCATAATTGACAGGATAAAATGGTACTATTTAAATATTCCTATTTTACGGTGTGTACAATGATCAACCACTAATATATTCTTCTTTCTCTCTATTTATCTTTTTCAATATATACGTTAACATTAAATTCAACATTTGTGGGCGATTGCTGCCTGAAACTTGCTTCTATCAAGAAGATAGGACATATACATGAACTTCTTGAGTTTTTCTTTGATAAATAAAATCGAGGATAAGGCTAATGATATTGGTGATGGCTAATGCAAATGCCTATGGTTGCAGTGTAAACTTATCTTGTTGATGTCAAGTATCGTGTAAATGTAGTCCCTTGGATTATAACATCTTAACATATATTTAGTCCAATAAATTATGTTTTTCACTGAAAAATTAAATCATTTTGATCAATTTTATGCCTCATTTACCTTATGTAGATGTTTTTTGGCAATTAAAACGAGGTCAAATATGAAAAATATAATTACGATATTTTCTACTACGGTACTCTATTAGATACATTCCATTTGGTTAAATATCAAATATTTATCTCTACTCTGTACCCAATTACCGATAGGTCAATTTAAAATAAAGAAACTCACCTATGCAAGCGCATAATTTTATTCTTAATAAAGCCCACATATTGAACCTATTTGATTCCCTCGGTTAAATGACCTACCGAACTTCTACTATGGAACAAGGAACAACTCTTCGCACTATTTCAATAGTTGTGCCTCTTTACAAACCAGCGTATACATCCCTTACGCCTTTCCCCAATAATTGTGACTGTTTTTCAATTGGCGCCGCACTTCACAAAGAAAAGGCTAGATTCATAAATAAATATCTTCCATCGATAAAGCAATCATGATCTTTCTTACTTTTTCCACCTCCCTATTAATCACATATATATTCTTCATATCAATAAGAAATATGATATATTCTCTTCTCTCAGAGTTGGATACAACAAAGAATGACTGGTTAGTTAAGGTCCACGTTTGTAAGATATGAAAATTCAAAAACTACAAACAAAATCAAGACCTGGTAAGTATAAACCTGGTTCTTATTGATGAAAAGGTAATGCATTATCATTTTTAAAAGAACAACAACATTGAATAATGACTTATTGTGAAGTACTTAGTAAATTCTTTCCGTCAGGATAATTTGATCACGTATAAATCTGAAAAAAAATCAAATTAACAGGTTCAGAGCAACGTTGTGCAAAGATTCTGCTATCATTATTAAGAACTTCAAGGTTACATAAAGTACTGGTGAATATAGACCGGTTTCAACACAATTAAAAATTACTTTCTTACAAATAAATGTTATCCACAAAATATTGGAATAGAGTGTTCATATCCCTGAAAATGATTTCCAATTTATTCAACCAGACATAATTCATTCAAGAGTCAATAACAATAGAGTCTTATCAGGTATCCTAATTTCTACCATCATTTAATTCTACATTCCACCTTTACCATAATTAATAGTATCCAAACAAAACTTGCTAATGTGATCGATTCTTTATGTGGAATCGGTGACAAAAAAGTATTGGCTCTTAGTGAAAAAAACCGAGAAAAGCGAGACATTCAAATTCTCTTCGAATTGTAATCCACTTTAAACTTTTTATTGCAACTTTACTTTGATACATACCTTTTTATGAAAACAATTCAATTAAAATGGTCTTATTTGTTCAATAGATATTTTTGGACTTTATTATAGAAATATCATATTTGTTCAGATTCTAATATATTTAATTACTCTTTTATCGGGAGTAGGTCTGTAAAAGCAAAAATCACGCTTTGAGAGAAATTTGGAGAAACATTTTACCCTTATTTATATTCTACAGAGTCAAGCCCTCACATAGTCATCGTGACGGCAACAACCGTTAAAGAATTCTGAGGTACATATTCCCAAAAAATAACCCAATTACATTGTATGCACTTTGTGGATATCTTAAATTTGAAATGTGCAGAAGCAGGAAAAATAACAACGCCAAGATTAATCATCATACATCTTGATATTTGGCATGTTAGCGCGAACATCCTTTCAGGTAAGAACCCCGGTTCAAGGGTCACAATTCTAAGAATTATTATGCCATAAAATGAATCAATGTGGCCATTCAAGCTTAAAAGGCGGTAACTTTCGTTAGCTACATGTTACTCTATGATAATCAATAAAATTCAAGGCCAGGTAGCACGATATCTTCCAAAATAGGTATTCACATATGGATAACTATATGTTGCCGTATCACAAATAACAAAAATAGAATGATTAATTGTTCTCAATGCGAACGAGGACAGAGAAGACCCAACATTCATTAAAAACATTGTTTACAAAAAATTCTTCCAGAATGAATGCCCTATAGTCGTAGAAAGAGACGAGGTATTCCTTCCATATTTATAAATTTAATCTGCTATTAATTAATACCATTCTAACTTACAACTTCATAACTATCATTTCCTATGTCGTACATTCAGATAACTAGAGATACAATCAAGGATTCATGATGGAGATGACAACTTAACACCGATTGCACTCAACCTTTTCACTCCTACATCGTGCCTCTCACACAAAATTAGGATCATCTAGGTAGTAAAACCTATTTAAATTATCGAATCCATATCTTTATCACTGTAACAAAAACTAAGATGTTACATCAGTAAAAGTTAGTAGACAAATTTGAGAGCATTCAAGTTTTTGAATATTTGATAATTAATATAAAACTTCATTAATAATAATTAGCTTGCGTATTCGTGGAAAAATTATGTGAACTTAATATGGCATACATCTACTAAGAGAACGTTTGCTTTTTAAAAATACAATTTTAATACATGTTGAATGTAATATGATACTATTTCATTCCATATGAAGAGGTACTTAATCAAATCTTAGGACAAATAATTGGGCGGGTATGAATTCATACAACCTACTTTTCATACTGATAATTAAATTCCTGATGGCCAGGTAGATAAAGACATGTAATAAAATTAAAGGGAAAAAAAACTGGCTCATACTATTAAGAGCAAAGACAAATACACAAATGAATTAATTTATTTACATGCTAAAAGAACTCATGTAGTAGGTAAAAATAATGGGGCGTAGTCAATATGTAACTATTATCAGAACTGATAAATTCAATAGACTAAGAAGGTTGACACATATTCGTAATCTTTGTATAACAAACGTGTCTAAACTTAATTGAAATATACTCTTTGTCGTATAACCCGAATCATCATTTAATACAATTTAGAATATATTATTCCATTCAACTAAAGGGGATGTGCGCTTATACATCTTAATTAACTTTGTCAACAAAATAACAAATACAATGATATGCATAACACTTTAATTATGTATAGACATTGCATTAGAGAAAATCACTCGTAAAAGTTGAATAAAATATTTATCCATCATGTGAAAAAGAAAAATAGAGAGAAAGAAAAATATATTAGTGACCAATCAATGCACACACTTGAAAAAAGGAATATTATCAAAAGACCATGAGTGAGGTAATTAAAAAAAATATCACCGGGCGAAGTGCAGACATTTTACCTAGCTTAATTAATATATGAGTAGTAAATGTTATTAAAGAAATACTAATAGTAAAATAAGATGAAAGAATGAAAAATCAAGTATACTGAATACACAATGTGTGCTTAAGGAAATAATTCTCCTCAAGTATCAGAGATTGTGGAATATATCCTCTAAGGATAAAACGATTTACTTCAACAGAGTAGTGGTATCTCAAATTTCGCTGAACTTCAAACTTATTCAATGACCTCAAATTACATATGAGTTCTTTAGAAAATTCATACTTAATATCTAAGGAAGAATATGGTATTTATAGCCAACAAATACTATTTCAAAAAAGAAGCAAAGATTCAGAAAAATTACACTAGTTTAGAAGTGATGGGGTATGTGTGGTTCGCACATGATAAGTGCGGTCCGCACATGAATAACACTTTAAAATCAGAATGTTAGAAACTTCATTAGCCGGCTTGTGTGGTTCATATGTGGTCCACACATGTCTGGGTGCGGTTTGCACTTCTACCACACACTCAAATCAGTGCACCAAAAAGATGCGTCCCTTTAGTGTGCGATCTGCAATTCACCATATTGCAGCCACACATGATGAAATATTTTGGATCGAAATTTTTGAATTAAATAATTAAGGTAAAATTAATTTTTGTCCAAAATCATTAGCTCTCAAGCAATTATTTGCCAAAGCAAAAGTTGAAGTCGAAGCCGAAGTGAGCGACGACAGTGCAAAGCTTGTCTTCTTCTTAACCCTTTAACAACATGAAAAAGTACTCTTATATTTAAGCACTTCTGTCACGCCCCTAGCCTATATCCTAAGCTTGGCTGGCACTCAGAAATTATTACTGGTCTCAAACGAACCTTTGGCCTAGCTTACTACTGAATGAAAGGCTAAACACTTATGCATAAACTTTAAAAGTGAAATATTCACACCTCTGAACATGCGCTATGAAAAGTTTAAAATATAAGTATGAATCATCATCATAATAATGTTTAAAACATTTAAAGATCAAGACTTAACTGATTCGTTAACTTATCTATGAAGCCTCTACTGAACTAAGATAGGTCTTGGGACAAGACTCACAGCTACTTACATAATAAACTAGAGTGTCTACTAAATAATAAAATGAATAACTGAACTGGAGTCCTCCAAAAGCAAGGAGGTCTTACCAAAAGCTGATGGAGAGGATCTCAACGAAGCACCTGTTGTCGATCCTGAGTACTTATTTCTATATCATTAAAAGATGTAACGCTGAATGATGTAAGTACATGAAATGTACGGTATGTAAAATAACTTAATGAAATACTGGTTAGATTGAACATACATAACTGAGAAACAATCCGAAGAAAGACTAAAAATTGGATAACTGTAAAGTCAAGCATGCCAATGTATTGAAAACAATAAAGTTTTACAACTTAGATATATGCAATAATATCAAATGCTAAAATAGCGTACTTTACTTTTCTTGGGGAGTTCCTCTAACCGAAAACCATCACTATGAGCCTCGTGATGATACAACATCTTACCCATGTTGCTAGAGCCATTCAATACTTTGTCAGGGTGAAGGACGAACTGAACTAATAGATTTAATATCTAAGCCCTTATCCAGGGGCTTTATGAGGAGTCGCCCAAATCAACGACACGATCCTATCCCACAATAGTTGCGTAGTTATAGAGTTTGGGTTTTATAAACCCTTACCCAATGTCAAGACCCAAGCTACATCCAAGACGTGACATGATGAATAGAGCCTCGAAAGACCCTAAACAAGCCACTTGACATAAGCATAAACTAAGAATTAAGCAAAACAAGATATAAGTCCTCAAATCAACATTTTATACCAAACATAGTACAACTCATAAGCGGAAATATTATTGTCTGACATAAGCCTCTAACATCATAATTCGTGTCTAGGACAAGACCCTAGCTCACGATGTAAGTTTGAAACTGAAAAGACATGAAAAGAAAGAAAGACATATAGTGGTAAGGTCCCCGATCCATGAGGACTCACCAAGATTTCAACGTAATCCAACTAGCCACGGCCGGATGGAGGAACATCGAATCCTGTACTATAAAGACAATATAAACACAAGAGATAGTATGCGTCAGTACATGGAATGTATAGAATATGAGAGAAATACATAAACATGAATATAAACATGCTAAGTAATGCATGACCCAGTGAAAGATATCAAAACATGATAAGTTAAATTCAGAAGTCATAAGACAAAGTCAATGCAACTCTTTGGAAAACCTTTTCCATAATCTTGAAACATAGTCTTTTGAGGAAAACATAATCATTTGTGAGATGTTTATCGATAATCGACATAGGCCATATGAGTTATAACATGAAATTTGGTGTCTTTCCCACACCAAAAAGAGATTTTTCTACTTGCCAAGGTAAGGACCATATTCATGAGCTTAGGTGGATCCACTAGCTAGAGTTAGTTAAGACTAAGTCCTATGGAGGCACGTAGTTATGGGACAAGGAGGTTTCTACTAAAGACCCAGCCTTTACTAATGGAAGAGCCTTCATCCCAAAGTCTCGGTGCTAAGTAAATTCCAATGAAAAATACATAATCCTATCATAATCATAATACTTGGAAAGGTAAGAATATAGTAATACCAATCCAATCATAAACTTTATATCATAGAGAAGCTCGTTTCAAACCATGATTTCATAACATGTCCATAAAGACACTTATCTAAAGCATCAAAATCATAATTATCTTTCATATTGAGAATACTTCAATTGGAAGAAATTTTTTCATAAAAATGTATTAATACTCTACCAAAAACATCTTCGATTTATAAATTCCTCAATTATATGATGTATACATAATCTCAAAACATAGTTCATAGTCATAAAATAGGCATAGGGCATGAGTTAATATGGAATTAATTGAAAACATGCAATTTACATCAAATGATGCATAATAAAATAAAATATAGTAAATTTAGTCATAAACAATGGAATCCATGAAGAAACATGCAAAACCCTAGAAATTTGGGTGAAATTCATAGAAGAGAATTGGAGAAAATCTTGGGACTCAATGATTGAAAGGATCCATTGATGAATTCTCACGTACCTTAAGAACCCTAGTCTTAAGCTTAAAGGAGGAGACTTGAAAGCTTAGTGAAACCCTAGAAATCACTTGAATCCTTAGGGGATAATTTGGAAAAGAAACTCTTGGGAGCTTTTGGGGGTTTTAAGTGAATGAGATGGAATGGGTAAATTTGAAGACTTAGTTCAGTTATAGGGCTTAGATATAGGGTCAAAATGGCATAGTTTAAGGGTTGAAAGGGTAGGAAAAGATCTAAATAACCCTAACTTAAAAACTGCCAGAGGGACTCTACGGACTGACCTATATCCCATATAAACTTCTACGGACTGTACTGGTCATCTGTAGAACAAGATACTGAAGTCCAATTTTCAGAAAAAATTCCACGACCCTCTTCTACGGTCCGTCAAACATTCTACGGGCATAGGTCCTTTCTTAGGAACCCAAAACTCCAAAATATTTCACCAAGTCTGAGACCTCTTCTACAAACCATTCCCTACAGGTCGTAGGTCCTCTACGAACCGTTCTGGTGGTCTGTGGAAAAAGTTCAAAAACTCTAAATTTTCCAACTTTCAGGACCCTTTCCACGACTACCTTTTACGGACCGTAGGACCTTGTATGGTCCATAGTTGGCTTCCGTACAACCTGCTCCAACACAATTTCTGCAACATTTCTCTTTCCGATTCACTTACCAATTTCTGAGGTGTTATGATATCTCCGCCTTGGGAACATTCGTTCTCGAATGGGACTCAAGCTAGCATGAATAGAGTAGGGAAAGAGATCTAACAACCCAATTTGAATGCAATTCACATCAAAATGCATAAAACCAAGGAGTAATAGACTCCAAGCTAAAACATAAACTTACAATAACTTTCATGAATCATGCATGCATATAAAAATATGAGAATAGCTAAAACATATGAATCCTAAAGAGTAAACAAGAGGAACTAATACCTCAAGGTGAAACCGGAGCGGAGGAAAAGAGGTTGGGGTACTTGGTCATCATATCGACCTCGGCCTCCCAAGTAGAACCCTCAACCAATTAGTTCCTCCAAAGAACCTTCACAGACGCCACTTCTTTATTTCTCAATTTCGAGGCTTGACGATCTAAAATTTCAACCGAAACTTCTTCATATGAAAGACTCTCCTTAACACCAAGACTTTCCAATGACACAACCGAAATAGGATCACCAATACACTTCTTCAACAATGAAATATGAAACACCAGATGCACTGATGCCAAATCAAAAGGCAAATCCAACTCATAAGCTACCTTGTCGATACACCTCAAAATCTGATATGTGCCTACCTAGCGGGGACTAAGCTTTCCTTTCTTCCCGAACCTCATCACACCCTTCATGGGTGAGATTTTCAAGTAAACCCAACCATCAACATCAAATTTGAGATCTCTTCTCTTAACATCCGCATATGATTTTTGTCGGCTTTGAGCCGTTTTCAATCTCTCTCTAATGAGTCAAATCTTTTCCATTGCCTCATGCACTAACTCAGGCCCTATCAAAGCGACCTCACCAACTTCAAACCAACCAATAGGAGACCTACACCTCCTACCATAGAAAGCCTCAAATGAAGCTATATGAATACTCGAGTGATAACTACTATTATAAGCAAACTCAATCAAAGGCAAATGATCATCCTAATTACCCTTAATCAATCACACAAACTCTCAACATATCTTCCAAAGTTTGAATAGTACTCTCGACTTGACCATTTATCTGAGGATGAAAGGTCCTACTAAGTTAAACTAGGTACTAAGGCCTTTTTGGAAAGACCTCTAAACTAGGAAGTAAACTAGGTACCTCGGTCAGATATAATGGATAGGGGCACCTCGTGCAACCTAACCATTTCTGGATATACAACTTAGCATAATCTTTAGCTGAGTACAAAGTCTTCACGGGAATGAAATGTGCCAACTTCGTCATCCGATCCACAATGAACCAAATTGAATCATGTTGCTGTTGGATGCAGGGTATATCGATAATAAAATCCACATTGAAATCTTTCCACTTCCAAGTAGGAATGCTAATATCTTGAGTCAAACTTCTCGATTTCTGATGCTCAACCTTCACTTGTTGGCAATTTGAACACTTAGCCACAAATTCCACAATATTTCTCTTCATCCTATTCCACCAATAGACCTCTGCAAATCATGGTACTTCTTGGTGGCTCCCGGATGAATAGAATACTGAGAACTATGAGCTTCCGATAAAATATGTTGCCTCAACTCATCAACATTAGGAACACACAAACGACCTTGATAACGAAGCACTCCATCTCCCCCTTGGGAGAAAGCCTCAATAGCATTTTTTGAGCACCACTTCCTTCAACTCAACCAAAGTCAGATCAAGATCTTGCTTAGCATTTACATCCGATATAAGAGATGATTCTGAGTCATTCTAAAAAATGATACCACCCTTATCAGAGTCAACCAAGCAAACACCTATGAACATCCCGAGCTAACTCCTTTTTACCATATTCAATATGAGCCACACTACTCATCGACACCCTATTAAGGGTGTCGGCAACCACGTTTGCTTTACCAGGATGGTAAAGAATGCTCATATCATAGTCTTTCAAAAGTTCAAGCCATCTCTGTTGGTGAAGATTTAGGTCATTTTGCTTGAACACGTATTGCAAACTTTTGTGATTGGTGAACATATTCACGTGGACACCATACAAGTAATATCTCCAAACCTTTAATGCAAACACAACCGCCTCTAACTCCAAATTATGAGTAGGGTAGTTCTTTTCATGGACCTTAAGTTGTCTCGAGTCATAGGTAAATGCATTTCTATTTTGCATCAGAACACACCCAAGCTCGATCCTCCAATCATCACAATATACCACAAACCCGTCGAAACCTTCCGATAATGTCAAAATTGGGGCAGAGGTAAGTTGAGTTTTCAATTCTTGAAAGTTTTTCTCACGCGCTTCTGACCATAGGAACTTTACCTTCTTCTAAGTCAACATAGTCAAAGGTGATGCAATGGAAGAAAAACCTTCCACGAACCTCCTATAGTAACTGGCCAAGCCTAAAAAACTCCAAATATCGAAAGGGGAAAGAGGTCTAGGCCAGTTCTTAGTTGCATCAGTCTTCTTAGGATCAACTCGAATACCTTTACCAGAAACAATATGACCAAGGAAAGCAACAGACCTCAACCAAAACTCACATTTGCCAAACTTAGCAAACAACTGACGATCCTTCAGAATTTGCAATGCAATCATCAAATGATCAGTATGCTCATCCTCACTCTGAGAATAAATTAAAATATCATCAATAAACATTACGAACATGCCAAAGAATTGCTTGAACACCTTATTCATCAAATCCAAAAAATATGTCGGGGCATTTGTCAACCCAAATGACATCACCAAAAACTCATAGTAACCATATCGAGTTCGAAATGTCTTCTTTGGGATGCCACATTCTCTCACTTTAAATTGATGATAACTCGATCAAAGATCAATCTTTGAGAAAAAAAACTAGCACTCTGAAGTTGATTGAACAAGTAATTGATCCTTGAGATAGGATACTTATTCTTTATCGTGACCTTGTTCAATTGCCGATAATCAATGCACATGCGAAGTGAGCCATCTTTCTTTCGAAAAACAAAATTGGAGCACCCCATGGTGAGATACTCGATCTAATGAAACCCTTATCTAACAAATCCTTCAACTGATCATTTAATTCCTTAAGCTCTACCGAATCCATACGATAAGGAGGAATAGAGATAGGTTGTGTATCTGAGAGAAGGTTAGGTCAATTCCAAAGTCTATTTCTATTTCGGGAGGAACACTAGGAAGATCATCATGAAATACTTTCGGAAACTCATTAATAACAGGATCTGACTCAAGAGTAGGGGTTTCTAAATCCATATCTCTAACCCAAATAAGATGATAAATGCAACCCTTAGAAATCATCTTCCCAGCCTTAAGGCACAAAATATACCGACTTATAGGCGCTTAATTTCCACCCTTCCATTCTAAGACAAGTTCATTTGGAAACTAAAATTTGACCACTCGGGTCCTACAATCAATGGAAACATAGCAAGAGTGAAGCCAATCCATATCAAGAATGATGTCAAAGTCTATCATGTCTACCTCCACGAGATCAACTGAGATGACCTTATGGGAAACCGAAACTGGGCAACTTCTATAAACTTGTTTGGCAACAATAGAATCCCAAATAGGAGTAGAGATTGAAAAAGGTTCTAAAAGAATTTTGAGACTGGCATCAAACTTCATAGCCATATAAGGAGTCACAAAAGATAATATATCACTTGGATCAAGCAATGCATAAACATCAAATTGAAAGACTCGTAACATACCAGTCACCATATTCGTATAACCCTTATGATCTTATCGACTTTGAAGAGCGTAGAATTTGTTTTGACGCGGAGCACCACTTGAACCAGAAGAAGCACCCAAATGAGTCGAATGACCATCCTTACCTTTGCTAACCTATGAAGGGCAATCTCTCAACCTTACCACAACCATAGAAAACATCGATATCGGCTAAGCATTTTCCCGTTTGACTCTTGCCACACTATTAGCAAGCAAGGAATGAAGATTCGCCATAACCACCTCCTTGAGGTTTAGGGTTAGACACCCTATCCTTATTGAACCTTTGACCTAAAGCATTAGGTGGATTCATACCGGAGAACTTTTGTCGAAACTGTGAACGCCCATTTCTATCGACCTTGAGTGAGGGAAGTCACCACTATCTGTCTTGCCCTTTTTGATTCTCTAGACCTCTCCTTAAGTTTTTCCTCCTCGATTTGTTGAGGATGAGTGATCAACCTTGATATGTCTATCTCCTTGATCAACATGGCGGTTCTACATTCTTTGACCACTATTTCAGAAACACCCGAAACAAACTTACTCATTCGTGCCCTAAAGTCAGCAACCATTGTCGGAGCATACTTAGACAATTGAGTGAACTTCAAAGAGTATTCCTTCACACTCATGTTGCCTTGCTTCAAGTTGATAAATTCTTGCACCATAGACTCTCTCATCTCATGATCAAGAAACGTCCTTTTGAACTTGTCCTAATCCAAGGAACCCACATCAATAGCTTGTTCATCCTTCCATTAAGCAAACCACACTTGAGCAACCCTTTTCAATTGATAAGCAGCCAATTCCGTCTTTTCCACTGGAGTCACTCCCATAATGTCCATAATTTTTTGAATCCTTTCAAGAAACTGTTGTGGATCCTCATCCACTTATGAACCATGGAATTCCGAAAGATTCATCCTTGTGAAGTCTCTTACCCTTGTCACTGTCGTACCCATATTTGGGTTCACGGGAGCTATAACCTTTCTAATAGCTTGTGCCGTTATAGATTGATCCAAACTTGAAAAATAGCTATAAATTAAGCATGTGAGACTTGCTTGGCCAAAGGATCGATTGGAGCTTAAGGAATTTTTGGCTCCCCGTTCACATTTCTTCTCGCCGGAGCTCTTCTTGGAGGCATGTTCTGAAAACGTATCAAATAAGAGTTAGATGGAAACCTTATAGAGTTCAACTCTATCACACAACTTAGGAGTATGAAAGAAGTAAAGTACTTTCTTAAACGTCTCGTAGCCTCCTATTCATAAATGTGGCACGCTTCACACTCATAAACAAGGCTCTACTAAACGCAGTTTCTCAGACACCTAGGACTCTTTTAAAACCTGATGCTCTGAATACTAAGTTTGTCACGACCCAAGCTATCCCATAGACATGACATGGCAAATAGAGCCCCGCAAGACCCTAAACAAGCCACTTGACATAAGCATAAACTAAGAATGAAGAAAAACAAGATATAAGTCCTCAAATCAACATTTTATACCAAATAGAGTACAACTCATAAACGGAAATATTATTGTCTGACATGAGCCTCTAACATCATAATAAATGGCTTGGAAAAGACCCTAGCTTACGATGTAAGTCTGAAACTGAAAAGACATGAAAAGAAAGAAAGACATATGGTGGCAAGGTCCCCGATCCATGTGGACTCACCAAGCCTTCAAAGTAGCGGAGCAATCCAACTAGCCACGACTGGATGAAGTAACATAGAACCCTATATTATAAGACAATATATGCACAAGAGATAATTTGCATCAGTACATGGAATATACTGAGTATGAGAGAAATGTATAAACATGGATATAAACATTCTAAGTATTGAAACATGATAATGCATGAACAAGTGAAAGATATCAAAATATGATAAGTTAAATTCATAAGTCATAAGACAAGGTCAATGCAACTATTTGGAAAACCTTTTCCATAATGTTGAAACATAGTCTTTTGAGGAAAACATAATCATTTGTGGAATGTTTATCGATAACCGACATAGACCATGTGAACTATAACATGGAATCAAATGTCTTTCCCACATCGAAAAGAGATTGCCCTGCTTGCTAAGGTAAGGACCATATTCATGAGCTTAGATGGATCCACTAGCTAGAGTCAATTAAGACTAAGTCCTACGGGGGCACATAGTTATGGGATAAGGGGATTTTTACTAGAGACCCGACATCTACTAACGGAAGAGCCTCCATTCCAAAGTTCTCTTGGTGCTAAGTAAACTCCTAATGGAAAATACATCATCTTATCATAATCATAATACTTGAAAAGGTAAGAATATAGTAATACCAATCCAATCATAAACTTCATATAATAGAATAATTCATTTCAAACCATGATTTCATAACATGTTCATAAAGACATTTATCTAAAGCATCAAAATCATGATTATCTTTCATATGAGAATACTTCAATTGAAAGAAACCTTTTCATAAAAAATGTATTGATACTCTACCAAAAACATCTTTGATTTATAAAATTTCCAATTCCATGATGCATGCATAATCTCTAAACATAATTCATAGTCATAAAATAGGCATAGGACATGGGTTCATATGAAATTCATTGAAAACATGTAATTTAGATCAAATCATGCATGATAAGATCAAATATAGTGAATTTAGTCATGAACAACTGAACCTATGAAGAAACATGCAAAACACTAGAAATTTGGGTGAGATTCAAAAAAGAGAATTGGAGAAAATCTTGGGACTCAATGGATGAAAGGATCCATTGATGAATTCCCGCATACCTTTGAAGAACCTTAACCTTAAGCTTGAAATAGGAGACTTGAAGGCTTGGTGAAGCCCTGGAAATCCCTTGAATCCTTGGGGGAGAATCTGGAGAAGAAACTCTTGGGAGTTTTTAAGGGTTTTGAGTGAATGAGAGGGAATGAGTAAATTTGAAGACTTAGTTCAGTTATAGGGTCAAAACGACATAGTTTAGGGGTTGAAAGAGTAGGAAAAGACTCAAATAACCCTGACTTAAAAACTGATGGAGGGACTGTACGAACTGACCTACGGTTCGTATAAACTTCTATGGATTGTACTGGTCATCCGTGGAACAAGATACTGAACTCCAATTTTCAGGAAAAATTCCACGACCCTCTTCTACGGTCCGTCAAACATTCTATGGGTCGTAGGTCTTTTCATAGGAATCCAAAACTCCAAAATATTCCACCAAGTTTGAGATCTCTTCTACGGACCACTTCCTATTGACCATAGGTCCTCCTACTGACCATCTTGGTGGTACGTGGGAAAGTTCAGAAACTCTAAATTTTCCTACTTTTAGGACCCTTTCCACGACTGCCTTCTACGAATCGTAGGACCTTGTACGGTCCGTAGTTGGCTTTCGTACAACCTGCACTAGCACACTTCTGCAACATTTCCCTTTCCAGTTTACTTACCAATTTTCGAGGTGTTATACTTAACTCGGTGCTCAATACTACTCACAAATCAATGCAATAATGCTCAATAACTGTATAAAGTTCCATTTTAGGAAAAAGGGTCCCACTTTAGGAGAAACTGATAATCTCTGTCTCGAATTACTACTCAAAATACCTCTTGATGAATATACTAAACTTGCCTTAAAAACTGGATGAAACTTTTCTCTAAATCTGATTATGCTTTCTTTAAACTAGCCTTATTTTCTTCACGAAGATAATACATAATAATTGATATATTAAGACTTTCATAAAATTCATAATTAAGTAGGGTTCATGGGATGTAATAAGCATGATTAGGGGTGGGCATGGTATGGTACGTCATAGTATTTGAAAGTTTTGATACCGTAATTTTGGTATTCGGTTTTTAAAACATTATACCATTATCATACCAATTTAATTTGGTATGGTTCGGCATATTGAAGTTCGATTTCGGTATTTTAAGGTATGATAAATCGATAACCATAGTTGGTTTAACTTTGACTAATATATACTCGTATAATAGAGTATTATAACTTCGACAATTAAAAAAAAGTCTCAATTGTACCATACTAACACATTACAGATGTAGAAATATATATTCAAAATAAAGTACAAACAACTACTTTTGTTAATCAATTACATTTCAAATACATTTCAATCAAAATAGAGTAGTCAAAGTTTCAACTTCTAAGCATTTAGTTTATATATACTAATACTAGGTTGCTTGTTTGTTAGTATTTTAATAATATATACATGTTATTTATGTAACTATATTTTGGTATGGTATTCGGTATTTCAGTATGTTATTTCTAAATATCAAATACCGATAAAAAAATTAAAATGTATACCATATACCACACCAAATACCATAATACCAAAACCATGATATTAAAAATTTCAGTAAGGTATAGTAATTCGGTATATACCATACTATGCCCATCCCTAAGCATGATTAATGATTAAGAATAATCTAATAAATAATATACTGAAATATCCACAGCAAAATCATGAATCTATGATAAAAGAGTAAGTAGAACTTTCGAATGTAGTAAATCTTGGGATTGAAATCTGAGTCGAACCTTGCTAACTGAAATTTGGATGTAGGACGTGAGAAAGACTCATTCACTCACTATGATGGTCTTACATACATGGGAGAACAAAAGTTCTTGAAGAAAGCTTGATAGAGATGCTTGAAACCCTAAGTTCTTCTCCTTGATCCTTGCTCTAAGTCTTGGGAAGAGTTATGATAGTAATTCTAAGGTAGAATGCTGATAAGGATCCTAATTGGGTTCCAAAACGTCGAGGTTTAGGCTTAGAAAGAATGAGAAAAGACTGAAATATCCTCAATTAAAAATTGTCAGAAGTCTTTCACGAGGCCTAACTACGACTCGTAGTTGAATCTACTACTCGTGGATTCCATGCCAAAATCGGGGTCTTAGAAGTTCATTCTACGATCTCAAATTACAGCCCGTAGTTTGATTTATGGATCGTGGTTGAATTCGTAAAAATCAGACCCAAAAACAAGTTTCAGGACTTCATTTTAAGGACCCAATTTATGGCCCGTAGATGAATCTAATACCTGTAATTGGGTCCGTAAGAATCAGACCAAAAATTTGATTTCAGAAGTTTGACTCCACGAGCTCCATTTACGGTTCGTACTTCAATGTACGACTCGTTAGTATATAGTCAGTGTATACTTTCTATGACTTTTAATTATTTTGTTTTTATGTAAATAAAAACATGACTATATTTGTTATAAATTAATTATTTTATTATATATTTAAAATTATCACTATTTTTAATGTCTTTCATATATATAGTCAAAATCATTCCACTTGCATATAAGAATTAAAAATTAAAATATAACACACATATAGATTAAGGACCATTTTGGTGTTTTTCACAAATTCTTACAGCCCAAAGATCAAATGCAGCCCCATTGGGATTAAATTGCTCGGCGGGAGGATAATAAAACTGCTGTGCGCAAGTAGCACTGGTGTGAAGTGTCTCCAATGGCTGTGTGCACTTCCTCTTTCTTATCTTCTACTTCTTCTTCATGCCCCTCTTTATGCGTTCGTTTCAATCCTCTTCTCTTCTCTTCCGCAAGTCGTCGTCGTTCTACTCTCTCACTCTCCCGTTCTCGTCTTAGAGGTTATCGCTTCTTCGCCAGTAAGTCTCCTCTCTAAATTTCCCTCTCCTTTTCTACTTACCGAAAATGCATCGGAGTTGAATTGGGTTTAGGGTTTTGCTACCTAATTATGGTTTTATGAATGCAGTTTCTGCGGAAGCAGAAAGCAATGGTATCTTTAATTCACCCGAAGTTGCAAAGTCATTTGATTTCAGTAATGAAGAACGCATATATAAATGGTAATATGAAATTTCCATGAATTCAGTTCTGTTATGTTGTTGAATTCTTTGTTTGCTTTATTTCTGGAGTGCTTGATAAGCTAATGTAAGTGGTGGAACCAGGATTTTCATTAACGGTTCAAAATATGAAGAGGGTTCTACATCTACCATATATACATAAAAATAATTTTAACCATGTCTAAGCAGTGTAATTTTCCACTGAAGGGGGTTTTGATGACCCCTGAGCCTTTACTAGCTCCGCCCTTGAATGTCAGTTATAGAAAAAATCTGTTCAGTAGAAAAAGTTATTGTTTCTACCTTCAACTAAAGGACCTATAAACTTTTCAACTTTAAAATCTTGCAGTTTTTGGTATACTTAGCTGTTCAATATTAACTTCAGTTGACTATACTTGGAGTGACTCATGTGATTTGACATCGCATTTCTGCATAGCTGGAATGATGGTTAAGTGATCACCTTCTAGTTATTCACTACTCTGCAAAATACTAATAAGTGAAATTGTTGATATTTAGGTGGGAGTCTCAAGGATATTTCAAACCAAACATTGTCACAGGGAGTGATCCTTTTGTCATTCCGATGCCACCACCTAATGTTACCGGCTCGCTGCACATGGGACACGCTATGTTTGTGACACTTGAGGTTGCATTCAGTATTAAATGAATGAAATTCTATGTATTCTCTTATTACAGTTCTTTTTGATCTTCTCCAACTTATTCTTTTGAATGTCTTTCTTGAGTTATATGAGTTCATCATTCAATATATCAAGTAATTATAGTCTAACTCTCACTTGCTACTCTATTCTCCTATTATTGGGCACAAAGCTAAAAGTGAAGTTGAATTTCACGATAGCTTACACTAAAGATGCGGTGTCTTATCTTTGCATCATTAAAAATCATTTCTGGAAAATGACTAACTAAGGCAGGGGTAATGGGCTGTAAAGTGGAAAAGATAATATTTACCTATTTAGGATTGGCTCTGGGTGCTAAAAAGAATGACAAGAAGATGTGGGAAGGTGTCTTGGACAAGTGCAACAGTAAATTGGTTCCATGAAAAAGACAGTATTTGTCTTTTGGGGAAAAACGTACATTTGTTAATAGTGGTTTAGATGGTATTCCAACCTATCTATAAAGATATGACACCTAGGCCTAACTGAATCCCAAAAGCTAGCTCATGAGGGGAGGTTTGTCCAAGTCCATATAAGGAAACCAATTTCCCATCCCTCTACCGATGTGGGACTTCTTAACACTCCCCCGCACGCCCAGATCTCAACTGGAGCGTGAACACTTCTAAATGGGGGCCCAACATCGGTGAACAACAACTTAGGATGGGCCTGGCTCTGATACCATGTAAAGATATGACATCTAGGCTTAACTCAACCCCAAAAGCTAGCTCATGAGGGGAGATTTGTCCAAGTCCGTATAAGGAGACCAATTTCCCATCCCTGTACCGATGTGGGACTTCTTAACACTATCGAATGTCTCTCCTTAGAATGCTAACAAAAATTGAGAAGAAAGTAAATTCTATGAGGAATAATTTTTTCTGGGAAGTAAATGCTGATAAGGGAAAGTTTCATTGGTCAAATGGCAGGAAGTGATGTAGGAAAAGAAAAATGGGGGCTTGGAAATGAGGAAGTTGAAGCTGCATAATAAATTTGGAGATACAATCATGGCAATTAAAGCTTATGGAAACAGGTTGTAGAGGCAAACTATGGTAGAGAGACAGTTAGGCTCTTTGTTTAATCCAATCTTTTTCTAAAGACAGAGTTTGGAGTATTATAACTATCTATGGGGCGAGTATAAGCAGTATGTTAAACTGAAATTAGGGAATGGTACTAAAATCTTGTTTTGGTCTGATATATGATTGGGGATTGAAAGCTTAGAAGAGAAGTTTCCAGTTTTATATAGCTGCTCCACAAACAAAAATGGGAAGGACACTAGATTTTTACTCTAGTAATGACTGAAGGTTGATTTTCAAAAGAGGCCTAAATGATTGGGAGGTAGGTGAATTTGTCCAATTAATGTAAATGTTGGAATCTTTGTGAATACTGTAGCATATATTAAAATATATTAGGTAGCTTATTTTACTCCTATTGTAAGTAGGTATCGATTTGTAGTGATCTCCTTTCCTTGTTAGGCCTGTCAATGAGGTCTCCAATCTAGAGGAACTAGCTGACATCCTTAGCTGCAACATAGGCTCCTTTCCTACCACTTATTTGGGCTTACCATTAGGTGCTGAATTCAAATCCTCTAAGATCTAGACTAGAGTAATTGAAAAGATGGAGAAGAGACTAGCTACATGGCAGCTTCAGTACTTATCTATTGGAGGCACACTCACTCTAATCAACAGTGTTCTGGACAACATTCCTACCTACTGTATGTCTTTATTTCCTTTGCCAAGCTTGGTCCTGAAGCAAATAGACTAAGGAGAAGATTCTTGTGGGAAGGTAACAACCAAACTCATAAGTTCTCTCAGGTGAAATGGCAAAATGTTATTCTACCCAAGGCCCAAGGGGGGCTGGGAATTAGAGACCTAAAGATGCACTGATGCACAACAAATGCTTGCTTATGAAGTGGCTTTGGAGATATGGGCAGAATGAGGTAGGGTATTGGAAGGAGATCATCAATGCAAAAAATGGAACCCATGATCACTGGAGCCCAAAGATGAGCAAAGATCCTCATGGAGTAGGGGTCTGGAAACACATAAGTAGTTTCCCGGATGAGTTTCTTCAGAAAGTTTACTTCAAACCTGGGAATGGAGTTAACATAAGATTCTGGTTAGACAAGTGGATTGGGGGCACTATTTTGAAGGAGTCCTTTCCTCTGATGTTCCAGATAGCCACCAACAAGGAAGCCACAGTGGCCCAATACAGATAATATTTGGAGTCCAATTTTTAGAAGGAATCTACAGGACAGGGAAATTAATGAACTTCTTCTGCTACAGTGGAAAACTGTAACTTAGATGTTCACAATTCAGATAGACTACTTTGGGGCAGCTCCAACGAAGGGATCTACACAGTAAAGGACAGCTACAACTACTGGTGTGCCCAGATTGGCATACTTGAAGACTTTCCTTGGAAGCTTATTTGGAGGACCAAACAACCTCTTAAGGTTTCCTGTTTTGCATGGACAGCCCTATACAAGGCATGTTTAACCTTAGGAAAAAGGGCATCATTCTCATCAACAGATGTCTTTTCTGTAAACAACACAATGAGAGTGTCAACCATCTTTTTTTGCACTACCCCATAACAGTTGGCATATGGCATTTCTTCTTCTCATTGTTTGGCCTCCAATGGGTTATGCCCCTCTCCATCAAAGATGCTTATGCTAGATGGATATGTAGGAGAGTTGACAACACCATCAAAAGTACTTGGAGGGTGATCCCAACAGTAATTTTGGAGCATTTGGAAAGAGAGAAACTGCAGATGTTTTGATGGAATATCAACTCCCATAAGCACCATTAAGACTAGGTGTTTAGTTAGTCTTTATAATTGGCACCTTCTCTCCCCTGTAAACAATATGGATAATTTTTTGGATTTTGTTTGCTCCCTAACTCTAGCACAGTAGGGTTTAAGGGGGTTTATCTTTTTGACAGCTTTACAGGTTTTTGCACAGTTAGCTTCATGTTATTTTCATGTTTGAAGCAGCTTTGTTTTTAGTTGTAACCATTGCATCTCCTTGATTGCTTTCTAATGCAATTTAATTACTTCACCAAAAAAAAACCATAGCTATTTAAACTCCAAAAGCTTAAGGGAATAATCAACCTAAGTTCTCTCTCAAACTCTTTCTTTTTCACATGGTATCAAAACATTTTTTTTGGTGAGAAAACGGCAAAACCATTACTATTCCGCGATTCCGTAACTCTCCTGGGGTACTGTGCATATACCAGTAGCACCATTGCAATCAAAGACTTGGCCTTACATAACAGGTGTATGCTATTGAAATGGCACTGGAGATACAATCAAGAGGCGGCTGGCTTGTGGAAGGAAGTGATCCAAGCAAAGTATGGTAGTGATAGTCATTGGTGCTCTAATAAAGTCGATACCTCTTATAGTACGGCGGTCTGGAGAGATATAAGGAATCTGTGGGAAATATTCTTCGGTGATGCCTCACTTATGGTGGGAAATGGGGAACATATTCTGTCTTGGAAAGATATTTGGCTAGGAGACATTCCTCTAATGAATGCTTTTCCAAGCATTTTCCAGATTGCATCTAATCCAGACTCAACCATCTCGCAGTACAGGGAAGACAATGAGTGGAATATGATCCTAAGGAGAAATCTTAATGACTGGGAGTTGGAAGAGGTTTTTAGTCTCATGGCCACCATTCAGACTAGTGCAATCAATAGTCAAAACAGGGACAAACTTATCCGGAGAAATAGCAGGGATGGATCCTTAATTGATCAATGGCCATGGAAATTAATCTGGAGAACTAAGTTGCCACCTAAAGTTATTTGTTTCAGTTGGATTACTCTAAAAGACTCTTGCTTGAGTTAGAATAATCTCATGAGGAGGAAATTCCAAATAGTCAACAGATGCTACATGTGCTTATGCAACTCAGAATCTATTAATCACCTGTTCCTTCATTGCACAGTCGCAACGGGCCTATGGAACATGTTCTTCTCACTTTTTGGACTCACTTGGGTCATGCCAAGATCATTGAGAGAGGCTTTTGTGTGTTGGAGTTCTTGGAAAGTTGGGAAGTCCATCAAGCAGATCTGGTCTTTGGTTCCGGCCTGTATTTTGTGGTGCTTATGGACGGAGAGGAACAAAAGATGTTTTGATGGCACCCCAACTCCCATCTCTACCCTTAAAGCAAGATGTTTGATTACTCTTTTTGGCTGGGTTAATCTCTCTCCTGTACCTAGTGTCGATTCTTTCCTGGAAGTTATCAGCTCCATAGATCTCTGCTGTTAGTTGTTTAGATAGCTTTTTTTTGCCATTTTGGTAGCTGATATTTTCTTTTCTTTTGTAATTTGTGCATCTGCTTGATGCTTTGTTAATGACATTCTTCTCACTTCATCAAAAAAAATAAAAAAAATTGTGTTACCAATTTCACCTCATTAAGTTGGCCAACAACTTTGCGTCAATGCATAGCATGAGCGAAATATCTTGAACTGATTATCTGATGCAACTGAATTAATGAACCTTGTTTGCTCGAGTTATGCAAGTACCTGGCACTACATCCACAATCTCAACCTGACAATTTAGCCAAGATCATGTCTTGCTGAACAAAGCTATCAGTCCACTGCTGACTGAATGTGACATATTGAATGATAATCGAATTGAATGATAATCGAATTGAATGATAATCTTATAATATCATACCAATAGCGTAGCATATGGCGCTACAACTAACTAAACATGCTTCAATCAATTCCTTCTAAAAATGCATCCTCTGTTTAGAGGACATCCCTAAGGATAGGTCAATCAAAAGAGGATGCCTGAAAATCAACTGGTAAAACACAGACAAAGACATAAATAACTATTGTGACATGACATGATTCTGAATGTTGTAGTTCATGGCTAAAAAGAGAAGTCTTTTTGGATTATCACGTCACACAATTTAATGGGGAGGAATCACACAATGTACTCTTGATTACTATTAGTCTATTACGTTGTCATATTTCAGCTTACAAAGTGATCATCATATCTGTTAGTTGATTTATCTCAGAATTTCTAAATTACTTCATTTCTGTCGTCTCCTTTGTCAGGATATCATGATACGATATAATCGTATGAAGGGAAGACCTACCCTTTGGCTTCCTGGAACAGATCATGCTGGTATTGCAACTCAGGTTCCCTCTACATCCAAAAGTTTACTACTTTTACTCAACTGCATCTCATTTTAGAGTTGATCTTATATTGCTTGCCATCCATCCATTATACGTTTTGGTTTCATCCAATTTTGATGAAAAATCTTACTTTCATGAACCATTTTGAGTATCCAAGAACTTTCACTGCGAGCTGCGAGCTAGTTGAGTTTGAGCTGTTTTCCAGTATTATCTTTGTGCAAATGCACATAGAATGAAAGTTATTTTTGCTTGTTTTGGTACACGGAACTGTGGTCATCAATGTGAGAAGTCTACCTTGATACTTCAGATGGTGATATTAGTTACAGAGTGTTGATGTGTAGCTAAGGTGTTCCATCATTTACTTCCTCAAATATGTCTGCAGTTTCTTTCTCTGCTGCAGGTTATTTGGTAGTCCTTTTTCTTTCTCAAACTTGTGGGAGTACTTTATCAGTTTAACTTGTTGTGTAATTGGCTCTATGTGTCATTTTTCCTTTTTGTTTTAAAAAATGATCTAAACTGTCAAAGTTGTTATTTTGCTTGGGTGTGCAAAACTGAATACCTCTTCTTTTTGTTTTCTCTGTTTTCCAGTTGGTTGTGGAGAGAATGCTAGCTACAGAAGGAGTAAAGAGGGCTGATTTGGGTAGAGACGAGTTTACAAAACGAGTATGGGAATGGAAACAGAAGTATATCTACTCATTATTTTTTAAGCTATATATTGATTAAATTCTGCTGTGCTACATGATTTATGGTCATAAAGTTTTTTCTTGGATATGCTAACTGATCAAAAAAGAAAGAGAATCTTTTTCACCTACATGTCATTTTCCCTGGGATCTCTCAAGCTACTTGTGAAGCTTTATCTATTCATTCTTTTTAATGGAATAACGATAATTTTATTAAAAACATCCAGAAAATGCAGTACTAACAACCTCCTCTCCAGTAACATGAATATTTTAATTTCTAATCAGAAAAAAAAAAGAAATGAAAAAAGTAAATAATATTTTCCACAAGTTCTGCAACCATTGAGCAGTAGACTTGTAACGAGAAAATTTCACATGAAAATTTTTTAACATAGAAATTTCCTTATTATTCTCTATTCTGTTAATATGTCAATGAGTTGAGCTTTGATGCTCTAAATAGTGTTGAAGACCTAGAAAAACAGAAACGTATAAGACACCTCCTATCTATAAAATAAAATAGAAACATGTAACACTAATTTAATTCTTGGATGAAAGAGCTTCTTTTCTTATGCGTTGTCGGTTTAATTTTATGTGACACTCTCTTCTTTTTTTATTTGTTCCAATAAGAATGACATCTTTTTATGTTTCGAAATAATTTTACTTTGAACTTTCAATTTTTATCCTAAATGATATGCTTTTATAGCCGTATGAAAGAGACCGTAATGATATATTGTCGTTCTTCTACTGCTCCTATTTCTAATTTATTTGATCTTTTTTTTCCTTCTAATGATATATTGTCCTTATCCATCTTTCCCATTGTTTTTTCAATATTTTCTTTTCAATCTAAGAAGAAAGGCTTATTTTATTCTCTTTTATTACTTTAGGTATGGTGGAACAATTACTAACCAGATAAAGAGACTTGGTGCTTCCTGTGATTGGACCAGAGAACATTTTACCCTTGATGAACAGCTGAGCAGTAAGACAACCTTCCATTCAGTAAAAGTCCCATCAACTCTGTGGTGCGAACTTGTCTACAGGATATAGATATCAACTCTCTAGGATAGCAAGCTATGAAGTCTCTAAGTGGCTTATCAATTCATTTGTCTTCTACTTTGTCATCCTGCGTACTGTTTTTTCTATAATAGTTTATTGCATCCAAATGTACCTGGTCCTGCGTCCAGATATAGATGAGCTAATACTTGTCCAGTGATAAAATGTGCATTATTTCTTGTATCATCCATTTGTATAACAGGAGTTTAATTTTAAAAATTCAATTGTTGCAGGAGCAGTAGTTGAAGCATTTATAAGGCTTCATGAAAAAGGGTTAATATATCAGGGTACGCACTACTCCCTTTCCAAAAGTTCATATGTTTTTAGTTAGTAAAAGATAGAGACTGTTCCTTGATCAAATGAGCTATTCTGGCGAACTCTATTGCCTTGAAGAAAGTAGAGTTACCTCGAGAACTTCTAGATTTTCATTTTCCGAGAGTAGTACTTCCCCCTTTTATAGTATGGCTTTTGGGTTTTGTATTTTGTATTTTTCTTTTGGTTGAGAGTTGTGGGTGGGGGAGAGAATATGGTAGCTCCTCCGGGATAGAGTACACTTTTCCTTTTATTTCCTTTTGGATCGTCTTTTAAATAGATTTTGTGTTTTTTATGACAACCAAAAGTTAATCATATCAAAGATGAAGTTACTTTACGAACAGAAAAAAGCATTCTCTTGGCTTCAAGAAAGATAAAGGAAGGATGTGGGGAGCTAACATCTGGGGTATATGGATGAAAAATGAACATATAATTTCTGCTCGACTGTTTTGATAAGAATTGTTTAATCCTTTACATTATAGGCTTTCCTAATATTGTTGCTAAAGGATAGCTGTGGGTGGAGACAGCTTCAACATTCTGCCGCATACATAATTGTTAAGCATTTCTTTCTTTGTTGAATGTTGACAACTTAATTTATTCCTGTTCCTGTAATTTTATTTGATCTTAGAAGCAAAAATGCTACAATGTAGAACTCAAATGTGAAATACTTCTACATATAGTTAAAAGTATTTAGAGCTTCCTTTAAAAGCATGAACCTGGATGACATGCATATCTAATTAAGGACTGACATTTCATTGGTTCTCTTCACATGGCATAAGTAGAGCTGTTGATAAACCCTTCAGAGTGAAATGGCATTGAACTGCACCTTTTTAATCAAATACTGGACTTAAACCACCGATAGTCTTTCTGCCAGATGCGTGCTAGTAAACCTAAGCATTCTTCTGGATGTCAACTTCCACCTAAATTCATTAGCTGTCTCATTGGAAATTTGCAGGTTCGTATATGGTTAATTGGTCTCCTAATTTGCAGACTGCAGTTTCAGACTTGGTATGCTATTTATGCAGTTGGAAATATGTTTCTCTAGTTTTTATTTTTTTTAATTTTTTTTTAATTTTAAGTCAGTTGCTTTTCCACCTCAGGAAGTAGAGTATTCTGAAGAACCTGGTTCACTTTATTACATCAAGTATCGTGTTGCCGGAGGTTCAAAGTAAAGACATTGCACTTGCAGCAAATCACTTGTATTTTCTTCTTTACTTTAATTTAGTGTTTTAAACTACTCCCTCCCTTCCAATTTATGTGACATAGTTTGAATAGGCACGAGATTTAAGAAAGAAATGAAGGCTTTTGAAACTAGTGGTCTCAAACATAGCAAAAGATTTGTGTGACTGTAAAATTGTGAAACTTGTGGCCTTGAACCTATCAAAACATTTGTATGGCTATACAAACAAACATCTCATTAATGGTAAAATGAGAAGTATAAAGTTAATTGTTTTCAAATATAGAAATGTATCATTCTTTTTGAAATTAACTAATGAGGAAATAGCGTCACAAAAACTGAAATGGAGTGACTATTCATTTAAGTGATCATAGAAATGGTACTTTCATCATTCAACTAGGTTCAGTTATCTTTATACCTTTGGTCTTGCTGCTGCTAAGAGGGTTTTCTTTTTGGGATAAGGCACAAGTACTCCCTAGACTATGACCGAAATCCCAGAGACACACCTTAACTAAATTAAGGTCCTATTACCCCCAACCCATTTTTTTTGTAATTTTGTACACCTTTTTGGCTTATGTGGCCTCCAAACATCTCCCACGCGCCTCGACTAAGTGGAGTCACGGAGTGTGCCACGTAAACCAAAAGGGGTACAAAATTACAAAAAAAATGAGTTCGGGGGGGAGGGTAATAGGACCTTAGTCTAGTTAAGGTGTGTCTCTGGGATTTCGGTCATAGTCTAGGGGGTACTTGTGCCTTATCCCTTTCTTTTTCAATAAGTTGCCTCAATCCATTTCCTAGCTTTGTTTGTTGGAGCCACAATCAAATCTAGCTAGTTCACTGAAAAGAAATTGGCACGATCAAGCCTCTTTTGGTTTTTGACGCAATATACATTAAGAAAATTTTTGTATTTCACTATTATTTGGTGTTTGGTTGACTTAAACTAAGGAAAATATTTTCCCCAAGGAAATATTTTACAGCAAATGCGGAAGCAACTTGTTTTTTGGGGGCATCTCCATGCTATTCTTACTTCATGTCATTTGCTTCTATCAACATGGGAACATCATTCCTAGTGTTAGCTACTTATTATCATCATTCAAATAGCAAGCAGATGCCACAACCAATTAAACTCTGTAGAAGTGTAAGTTTTGGTACCAAAATTGTATAATTTTATTCATCCATAAAGATACAAATTTATAGTATAGAAAAGTAAACTAGCTAGCAATCAGATCCCTAGATTCTAGGAGATTTGAGAATCCAGGGATGATTCTAATATCCTAACCTATTCAATAGCATATCAGATATGATTCTGTTAGATCAATGTAAATCCTACAAAATCCTATCTAATCACACTTAGATATTTACAAATCAACACTCCCCCTCAAGTTGGCATGTAAATATCTTTCGTGCCTAACTTGCTTACAAGAATTTCAAACTTTGGTTTAAACAAGCCTTTTGTGAAAATATCCGCAATTTACTGATTTGTTGGGACGAAAGGCATGCACACGTTTCCTTCTTCAATCTTCTCTTTTATGAAGTGCCTATCCACTTCAACATGCTTTGTTCTGTCATGTTGAACTGGATTGTGAGCAATACTTCTGGCAGTTTTGTTGTCACCGTACAACTTCATTGGTAACACTAACAGTTTTTTTAGTTCTTCCATCATCTTCTTGAGCCAAATCATTTCACAGATCCCATGGGCCATAGATCGGTATTCAGCTTCAGCACTGCTATGGGCTACAACATTCTGTTTTTTACTCCTCCAAGTCACAAGGTTTCCCAAGATAAAAGTGCAGTATCCTGATGTAGACCTCCTATCAATAGTAGAACCTGCCCAATCTGCATCTGTAAAGCTTTCAATGCCTTTATCTTGGCATTTTCTAAAAAACAATCCTTTTCCAGGTGAACTTTTCAGATATCTTAGAATCCTGTAGACCGCTTCTTGGTGCTTTTCCTTCGGAGAGTGCATGAATTGACTCACTAAGCTTACAACAAAAGCTATATCAGGTTGAGTGTGTGATAAGTAGATCAACTTCTCCACTAGTCTCTGATATTGACTTTGGTCAACTGAATTTCCTTCTTTGTTTTCGAATTTTATATTCGGATCAATAGGTGTTTTAGCTGGACGTCAACCACTCATGCCCGTCTCTTTTAGAAGATCTAGTACATACTTCCTTTGTGACACCACAATGCCTTCTTTTGATCTTGCTACATGCCAAGAAAATATTTCAACTGACCCAAATCTTTGATCTCGATTCCGAGGCCAACTGTTTCTTCAAATTCTTCATTTCTGGCAAGTCATCTCCTGTACGTATGATATCATCAACATACACTATCAGGATAGTTGTCTTTCCCTTAAGAGAGTGTTGAATGAACATAGTATGATCTGCTTGCCCTTGAGTGTACCCTTGTTTTTTTACAAACTGCGTAAACCTTTCAAACCAAGCTCTTGGAGATTGTTTGAGCTCGTAGAGAGATTTCTTTAGCTTGCACACTCTAGTTCCATACCTTTCTTCAAAACCCGGAGGAGGATCCATGTAGACTTCTTCTTCGAGTTGTCCATTCAAGAATGCATTCTTCACTTCTAGTTGTTGAAGGGGCCAATCAAGATTGGCAGCAATGGTCAGAAGAACCCTGATTGAATTCAACTTGGCAACTAGAGCGAATGTCTCAAGATAGTCAATCCCATAGGTCTGAGTGAACCCTTTTGCAACCAAACGTGCCTTATACCTCTCTAGGGACCCATTTGATTTAAATTTGATGGTGAACACCCACTTGCAGCCTACTGTTTTCTTTCCACGTGGTAGTTCCACCATTTTTCAGGTTTCATTTCTCTTAAGAGCATTCATCTCCTCTAGAATTGCCTCTTTCCACTTGGGAACATTCAAAGCATCCTGCACATTTCTCGGTATCTCCATTCCAGATAATTGAGCAAGAAAAGCTATATAGGAAGGAGACAAGTTTCTATATGACACAAAATTTGACATGGGATGGTTTGTGACTTTTCTTACCCCTTTACGTTTGGCAATTGGAAGATCAATGTCTAAAATAACAAGGGGCAAATCAAAATTAGGTTTTGGAGAATTACCTTGTATATCAGTAAGATCTTGCGGAGTGGACTTTTGGTTCTGATGAGCGTCCTTAGTCTCTTTTTCTTGATTCTGGTTTCTTCTCATGTAAACTTGTAATTCCTTTGTTTGTTCCTTGTCCTTGTCATTAATTGTATCATGAAAAGGCTCTACTGTCTCAGTTTCCTTATTTTCATTATATAAATTGGGATCTCTTACCTTAGCAAGGTTGTTATTACCAAAAGTACTATCTCCCATATCTATCATAAAACCTAGATCCTTTTGTTTCTCACATGTGAGGTCGCGAGAATCCTTACTATCCATTGAATCTTCACTATGTTTCTCCCCCTGAAGATGAGTTCCAAAAAATAATTGAGATTCAAAAAAGGTAACATCCATTGTGACAAGAACCTTCCTAGTATTTGGGTCATAACACTTGTATCCCTTTTGACTAGGGGCATAACCAACAAAAACACATTTTTTAGCACGTGGATCAAGTTTACTCCGATTATGATCATGAACATGAACAAATACACTACACCCAAAGACTCTCAAAGGTAGATCAGTGGTCAATCTAGAAGTAGGGAAGTATGTCTTGAACATACTGAAAGGGGTTTTAAAACCTAGAACACGGGAATACATCCTATTTATAAGGTAGGTGGATGTCAAAAGAGCTTCTCCCCAAAGAAATTTAGGGACTCCACTTGTGAATATTAAGGCTCTAGTTACCTCCATAAGATGCCTATTTTTTCTTTCAGCTACTCCATTTTGTTGGGGTGTATTAGGACATGAACTTTGGTGCACTATTCCCTTGGAAGTGAAAAAATTCCCTAGATGGTCATTAAAATATTCTCTCCCATTATCACTCCGAAATATTTGAATCTTCTCAGGAAATTGTGTCTCGACCATAACATAAAAAGCCTCAAACATATGTTTTACTTCACTTTTGTCTTTCAATAGGTACACCCAAGTTAGTCTAGTGTGATCATCTATGAAACTCACAAACCACCTTTTTCCATTTACAGTTGCTACCCTAGAAGGTCTCCAAACATCGCTATGGATTAGCTTAAAGGGTTTTGTGGCATGATACTTTTGGGAAGAAAAAGATGAACGTCTGTGTTTAGCCATTTCACAAAATTCACACTAGAAAGAGGATGTACTTTTATTCATAAACAACTGAGGTAACAAGAGTTTCAAATAATGAAAACTAGGATGACCAAGTCTATAGTGCCATAACATGACTTTATTATCAACTTGAACAGAGTTCAAACAAGCTAAACTAAAATTTACGGAACTGTCCCCGTTTTCAAGAAAATAGAGACCTTCAGACTCTCTAGCATTGCCAATCATCCTCCTTGAGACCTTGTCCTGAAATACGCATGAAACAGAGTCAAAGATAGCATGACAATTAAGGTTTTGAGTCAGTTTGCTGATGGACAAAAGATTATGAGACAATTTTGGAACATGAAGGACATCAAAAAGGGTCAAAAAAGGGGTTAGTTTAACTGTCCCTTTTCCAGCAATTGCTGAGAAAGAACTATCAGCAACTTTGACTTTTTTATTTCCTGCTAAAGGAGTGTAAGTTGAGAAAAAATGGGAATTCCATGTCATGTGATCACTAGCCCCTGAATCTATGATCCAAGGACTTATATCAGTTGAATCTGTACTCACAAAAATAGATGGTACGTTACCTGCTTTGGAAAAAGAACAAGTGGGAGTAGAAGGATCAGATTTACTGGTTTGGAGTTGAGGTGGGAGAACTTGGAGAAATTTGTGCAGTAGCTCTACTTGTTCCTTAGCGAAAGGTCGCATTTCTAGAGAAGATCGTAGCCCTGGTTCTTCGCTGGTACACTGAAAGGTCTGGCCATGGTTGTCTGCCATTTTTTTGTTCCAGCTAGGCGATTTCCTATGGATATTCCAGCAAATCTTACAAGTGTGCCCATATTTTTTGCAAATATCACACCACGGCTTCATTGTTCTTGGTCAGAATTTTGTTAATTGAACTCTCGGCTTCTATTGATGCCGCTGGGTGATGTAGCCCAGTCAATGCTCTGATACCATGTAAGTTTTGGTACCAAAATTGTACAATTTTATTCATCCATAGAGATACAAATTTATAGTATAGAAAAGTAAACTAGCTATCAATCAGATCCCTTGATTCTAGGAGATTTGAGAATCAAGGGATGATTCTAATATCCTAACCTATTCAATAGCATATCAGATATGATTCTGTTAGATCAATGCAAATTCTACAAAATCCTATCTAATCACACTTAGATATTTACAAATCAACAAGAAGGTTTTATGAAATGGCTCTCTTTTGTATGACATTTTCCAGTAAACTTTTCAGAGCCTTATGGTGTAAATGGCTCTCTTTTGTATAACATTTCTGGTAAATCTTTAAGAGCTTTACGTTGTAAATAGGTATTCACTTCGACACAAGTGAAAAAACTGTTTTGCTCAATGTATCATTTGCTCACCAGATATAACTAAAGTCAACACGCTTTTAAGGTTATTGATAGCGTGTTTTTCAATTTATAACTGTAAACTGCTTGCTGCGAGCCTTAATTGAAGTTGAGATTTTAATTTCTTATCAGCCAAGCTCTGTGCTTATTTTCTTTACTCATGGGCTTCGGCTATTTGCAATTCGCTGTAGCTTATAAAAGGCTTATCCTGTTAGTTGCGTTGCTACCAATGTAATTTTTTTCTCAATGTTCTAATTTGGTTATTTAATTATTTTTTTCTTAAAATTTGTTGGGGCAGGAGTGACTTTTTGACAATTGCGACCACCCGCCCAGAGACTTTATTCGGTGATACTGCCATTGCTGTTAATCCTCAGGTATATCTCCCTAGGCTTTATCTATTCAAAATAGGTTATTTTAAAAGAGGGAATTTCTTAATATGACAATATTTGACTGAATATGGAATTTAACAAGTAATTTGATTTATGTATTAGAAGAAAATATTTTATCAAGAAAAATATATATTAGAAGAAAATATTAAAGGCACGTGCTTCATAAAGAAAACATTACATGTTTAAAATTTTGCATTCTCGATTATCAAAATAATAGAACATCCAAAATTTTTGATTAATTTGATTTGTATATAATTTTCACAACTTCCAAGAAAAAAAAGATCTCGGTTATCAAAAATACAGTTTAGTGAATTTTGATTTCTTAGAATTTGTGAAAGTTATATACAAATCAAATGGTGTCTATAATTTTGGATGTTCTAAAATGGATAGTGGTCGTATAAATTGAGATGGACGATGTATTAGTTTTGTTCAGCCCTGTTTTGTCTAAATGACCTTCATATTCCTGATTTGTAAAGTAGCGTGTTCAGTATTAATGAGATTATTGCATTGGTGATACAACAGATATTTTGGATTATAAGGTGTAGTAGTTACCTACCACTTATCTATGCCTACCACTAGGGGACAAAAAGAATGATCATAAGTTGTGGCAAAGACTCCTGGATAGGTGTAGCAGTAAATTAGTTCCATGGAAAAGACAATACCTGTCATTTGGAGGAAGACTCACAATGGTTAACAGTGTGTTGAATGGTATTCCTACTTGTTTGGTCTGTCTTCAAATGCTAGTAGCCATGGGAAAAGTTTGAATTCGATGAGGAATAAATTCCTATGGGAAGGTAATGCTGAAACAAGGAAATTCCAATTGGTTAAATGACAAGAGGTGATGAAAGGAGAAAAAGAAGGGGGCTTGGGTGTCAGGAACTTGAGGTTGCATACGAAGAGTTTATTGTTTAAATGGCTTTTGTGAGACGTAGGAGAAATATATTATTGAATTGTGTATCTACATTATTACATTGAGACCCCTATTTATAAAAACCTAAGTTGCTCGGACTCGGGTGCGGGTGTCCGATACTGGTGCGGATCTAGAGGTCGGATCCTTCATGATCTAATTTTTAAGATTCGGGGATATGGATCCATGTATGGATACAGGTGCGGGGATTCACCTAAAAATAATTAAAATATCTAAAAATGGAGTTATAAAACCTAAATTATGAGATATTATGTGGAGAACTTGAGGAGAATCTTGGATGGAAATTAAAAGAAAAGGAGTGACATAGATATTTCTATATAAAAGGTATTCCATTTTCTTCAATTTCATCTTAGCTTTTGTATTGATTACATAAATAATTAAAACTATCCAGACTTTCCCCATCGATTTTGGTCAAAGTACCCAAAATCGGTTGACCAAATCGGACACGGATCCCACACCCACACCCACACCCATGTCGTGTCGTGTCGACACGGGTGCGGCACCAAAAGTGAAGAGTCCGAGTAACTTAGATAAAAACTACATTAGATTCCTTTTCTAACTAGGACACTACATTGCAATTCTTTTCCAGGTAGGATTCTATATACTATTCCTATTTCAAGTGGGATTGTATATACTATTCTTGTACCTATTACTATTCTAACACTCCCGCTCAAGTTGGTGCATACAAGTCAAATGTACCTAGCTTGTTACACATGTAATTAATACGAGAATAGGCAAGGGACTTGGTGAAGATATCTGGCTATCTACAAGTTGATCATTCGACTTCACAAATTTTGTTATAATATCGCTCGAGAGTATCCTTTCTCTGATAAGTCAATCTCAATGTGCTTAGTCCTCTCATGAAAATTTGATGTAGAATGTCGATAAAACACAGAATGATCAACTTCACTATGAGCCATGCCAAACTCCTGAATTACTGTGTTGAACTTCCCAAACCTAGCTCAAGAAAACTATTTCAGACCATAGAGTGACCTATACAAGTCTACTAGACTCCCTATGAGCAACAAAACCTAAGTGATTGCTCCATATAGACTTCTTCCTCGAGATCATCGTGGAGAAAATATTCTTAATGTCCAACTGATTAAAACACCAATGGCAAACAACAACCATAGACAAAAAAAGGCAGACAAATGCTATTTTAGCCCCAGGAGAGAAAGTATCACTATAATCTAGCCCAAATATCTGAGTATACCCCTTATTTTTGGCAAATGTAAATCCGAAATTGAGAGAAACTTTTTGAAAACTCATATGTGCTAGAAACAATGCAATGGTCGCTGGAAAGTGCTTGAAATCTGGTATAAAATATATGGATCGTATTGAAGTCAAGAAACTAGTCGATATTGAACAAGAAAATTGCTGGAAAATTGGCCGAACAGCTCACGCACTGATGCGGTCACTGGAACCCTAGATCTAGCCGCGTGTGAGGAATTTGCCATCGTTGATGTTGGTTGGGTTTTTGTCGCCGGGGGTTGCTCGACCTTGAGATGGTGTTGGAGTTTGCACAACATTGACGAAAATTGAAACTATGTAAGTCACATCTAAGGAGTCACCGAAAAGATGCACGGTGCTACGCAAATCAGATATGAAAAAGTGGTTACTGGAAAGGTGCATGGTGCTACACCAATCTAATATGAGAAAGTAGTCACTGAAAAGATGACACGATGCTACACAAATTAGAAATGAGAAAGTAGTCACTGAAAAGATGACACAGTGCTATGCAAAGCGAATATGAGAAAGTAGTCACCAGAAAGATGACGCTGTGCTACACAAATCGGATATGAGAATGTACTCACCGGAAAGATGCACGGTGCTACTTTCTTTGTCCCGGATGCTTCTCAAATCAGTCCTTCCCAGCATGATTATTTTTCATGCTTATAGTATTGCCCCAACTTTTGCTAGCATAATCATTGGCTAGAGGAGCGACTATATGAGTTATAACCGCACCGCCTGCCGGTTGAAAATAATATTCTCTACTAGGATCTAGAAGCTCCTAATACCACGTAAAGATATGACCCCTGAGCCTAACTCAACCCCAAAAGCTAGTTCATGAGGAGAGGATTGTCCAAGTCCATATAAGGAGACCACCAGTGCATTCCCCAACCAATGTGGGACTTTAACCCACTAACACCCCCTTCACATCCAGACCCAACTGGAGCATGGACCGGGAGCCCAAACGGGGATGGACCTGGCTCTGACACATGTGAGAAATAAAGGAGAAAAATATAGATGGAAAAATTTTACAGTTTACAGATGCTATGCTTTGTTACAAAAGGAACCTGGTATGCATTAGCCAGATTACCCATGGAAAGCTATCTGGAAGTCCAAAGCTTCTGCTATAATAGCTTGCTTTTAATGGTGGCAGCAAAGGAAATTTGTTTAACTCGGGAAAACTTGCAGAAGAGTAATTATTCTTAGCAACAGATGGTACATATGTGAAGAAGATTTAGAAACTGTAAATTATTTATTTATTCAATGCAAAATGGCTAGACAGTGTTGGGAGCTATTTTTAAATATATATGGTGTCAGATGGGCAATGCCCCCAAGTATTAAGACCCTGCTGGAGACTTGGCAACTTCAGAAAATGGCAAAGAGTCAATTCCCTGTATGGAGAACAATGCCTTTATGTGTTCTATGGACAATTTGGTTTGAGTGGAATATGGTCTGCTTTGAAGGAAAAAGACAACGTACCTCCAGAATTAAAAATAGATGTCTTAAATATACATTTCTGGTGTAGTAGTAGTATTATGGAAAATTTGGATCAATACATGGATTTTCTAGTGGAGTTAGATGATTTTGTTGAAGTCTCTTTTGTATATGCGGCTGGGGTGTTGTACATGTTAATAGGGATGGAAAACATAGCGGGGCACTTGCAGGGTAAACCTGCGTAGATTCCAACTCCCGCCTAGCAAAAAACATTCTGTTTTCAATCCGCCCCGCATATTTTTTTTTCCTTTTTTAACTGAGTTTGAAATAAAAAATATTGATTTATGGGTGCTTTCATTTTTTAGATTAATGCACTGCACACAAATAAGTTCACAACAGGAAGTTAAATTTGTCCAGTTTAAGTATTTTTATTTAGCCTATTCCCTTATTTTATTAGACTGAACTATTTTACAGTAAGAAATTTGTGTAAGACTTGTTTGTTAAATTTAATTTTAGAATTACAATTATTTAATTGAAGAAAGCAGAATAAGAAAGGCCAATTTAGATACGAAAAGTTCAATTGCAAAGTATTTTGCAAAATAGAATTTGAATAACGCAATTGGGCAGCAAATTTGAATGTAAGAAAAGCAAATCTGCAACTTTAGCAGAAACCACAGAGAGAAAAATTCCCAACCTGCACCTTATTTTTTTAAAAAATATTTGAACCCACCCCGCCCCGACAAAAGTTTGAACCCACACTGCCCCCCCTAAAACTGTAACCCACCCCGCCCCGTTGCCATCCCTATACGTGTATCATCTTGACACATTTATCAAATTAAATTTTACCTTGTCAAAAAAAGTTTGTCACCATGAAAATGAGTTTTTAGGTGAAGTACTCCATATGCCAACACTTTTATTGTAAATGGTGATTAAGACCTTGATGGTATTGAGGTGAAAGTTCTAAAGTCGTTGGTGAAAAGTTGGTCTAGTAGGGAAACATGTCAGGGCAGTTTAATGTGAATAGATAAACAAATTTAATTTCTTGAGACTTGTGAAAGCCATGCTGCATAACATTGTTACAGGCACGTGCCAGTGACGCCCCAAACTATGTGACTTGTGGTTTGAAAGGACTGGTTTTGGAGGGTCTTCTGACGCTTGCTTCTCTATTTTAATAATCCAAACTGATGTTTGTGCATATATAAGTATATGCAATCTTGGAAATTTCTTGTGGATATGCAACGAGTAACTGAGTTCAACCTTGTTCTCAACTTTTTCTAGGAAAATCTTGTTGAAGGGAAGAGGGGAGTACTCTTAGGAATAGAGGTCTTAAATTCAAGGAGAGTTTGAACTAAAATGACAAAATGAGCTAATAATAGCTTTTTGCTCCATTACAGCTAAGTATTGAAGTGTGCCAACACATTAATTAGTTGAATACAGGTAAGACCTCTGAGACATCAGAATGATCAGAAAATGTATAATAAGGTTGAGATTCAAAGAATGTGACATCGGCAAACATAAGATATCGACGTAGATTAGGTGAATAGCAACGGTACCCTTTTTGAACTCGAGAGTAACCAAGAAATACACATTTGAGAGCACGAGGGGCTAATTTATCTTTACCGGGGGCTAAGTTATGAACAAAGCAGGTGCTCCCAAAGACACGAGGGGGGATAGAATAAAGATGTAAGTGAGGAAGCAATCTGGAATGTGGAATTTGATTTTGAATAGAAGATGAGGGCATTTTATTAATTAAATAACAAGATGCAAGGATTGCATCGCCCCAAAAACGCAGCGGAACATGAAATTCAATGAGGAGAGTGCGAGCAGTCTCAATGAGATGCCTATTCTTCCTTTCTGCTACAACATTCTGTTGAGGGGTGTACGGACAAGATGTTTGGTGAATAATTCCTTGGTGACTCATAAATTCTTGAAACTGAGAGGATAAGTATTCTAAGGCATTATCACTACTAAAAGTACGAATAGAAACACCAAATTGATTTTGTATTTCAGCAAAGAAACTTTTGAATATAGAAAATAACTCAGAACGATCTTTCATTAAGAAAACCCAAGTGCATCTTGAATAACCATCAATGAAACTAACAAAATAATGAAAACCTAAGGGTGAACCGACTACTAGGATCCCAAATATCAGAATGAACTAATGAAAAAATAGATTCTGAACGACCCTCAGTACTACGGGAAAATGTAGCACGGATGTGTTTTCCAAGTTGACACGACTCACAATCTAATGTGGATAAACTAGACAAACTTGACACCATCTTTTGCAGCTTGGATAGACTCGGATGTCCCAAACGTTTGTGAATTAGGGCTAGAGGATCTGTAATGGAGCATGCTGTGAAGGAATTTGAAGAGGTAAGATAATAAAGGCCTTGTGATTCATGTCCTGTGCCAATCATTTGTCTCGTACTGCAGTCCTGCATATGGAAAAAGTCATTGAAAAAAGTTACGCCACAATGTAAGGCACGCGTCAAACAACTAACAGATGCTAGATTAAAAAGAGAACCAGGGGCATAAAGAACAGAGTCTAGAGGGACAGAGGAGAGAGGTTTGGCTTTTCCAATCCCTTTTGGTTTTGTTTGGATCCCATTGGCTAAAGTAATAGCAGGAAGAGATTGTGAATAAACAATATCAGACAAAAGTGATATGTTATCAGAAATATGATCAGAAGCGCCTGAGTCCATGACCCATGATCCAAGAGTACTAGATTGTGAAACACAAGCAAAAGAATTACCCGCAACATGATCATTAGACTGAGTAACCGAGGCTACTTGTGGAGATGTTTGCTTGCTTGCGCGATTTCGAAGGGACTCATTATATTCCTTTATAGCAATAGGATCATAACTGGGTGGTGGATCATGCAAAATATGACATGTCACGAGTGTGTCCAAGCTTATGACAATAATTGCACTTGGATCGAGATCTTCCAAAACGACCTCCTCCTCGTCGATTCTCCATAGGCTGATATGTTCGTTTATCTATGGTTTGAGATGCCAGAATAGAGAAGTCAATGGTGGATGATGAAACTACTTTGTGACTGGGAGGCGCGGCTAGACGAAGTAGACGAGAGAATAATTCATCAATTGTAGGTACTGTAGGACTAGCTAAAATCTGATCACGCACTGAATCATGGTCAGGAGGAAGTCCAACAAGTGTAAGAACTAGAAACATTGTTTGTCTGTGCTCTTGTTGTCTGTGCACATTCGTAGTGATTGGCATCAACAATTCAAATTCCTCCATGACTGCTTGTACATGTCCCAAGTAAGTTGACATATTGGATTCTTGTTTCTTTAAGTTGGTCATTCTAGATATCACATCATAGAATCGAGATATATCATTAGTGTATAATGCACGAGCCTTTTCCTAAACTAAATAACATGTCTGGGATGGGCGAAACAAGGGCATTAACTTAGAATCTATAGATCGCCATAGGAGACTACATAATTGCGCATCAACCTTCTCCCATTGTGCTTTTGCTTTATCATCTGCCTCACTAGCCTTTGCCTTTTCATCTACCACACAACCGTTGTTGGTTAAGTGATCCTGGACGCCCTGACCCTTGCACCACAATTCAACCGAAGAGGCCCAAGCTAAATAGTTTGAGCTTCCCATTAATGGTTCTGAGGTGATCTTAACACTTGAACTTCCTATATTTTTGGAGCCAAAAATATCAATCCCGAACGACATAACGTGAAATTAGAATATTCTACAAATAATAAAAAATTTGGGGACTGCTGGAAATAATTTGACTGCCGGAAAATTTTGGGCCAGAATCTGACTGTTGGAACTGCCGGAAATAGATCTGACTACCGGCAAAAGGGATCTGATCGCCAAAAACTGGTTGGAATCAGGAAAATTTTATATGGTCAGCCTCGGAATTAAGAGGCGACCCAACTGGGAAAATTTTTTTGCTGAAAAATTGGCCGGAAAACGACGCACATGCCGACGCGTGGATCTGACGTGCTCGCCGGAGAGTCACTTCTGGCGGCGCGTGTATGATTATTTTTTGGCGAATCTGATTGGGGTTTGCTCGCCATAGGATTCCGAACCTAATGGTGGTTTTGGTTTTTGAAAAACACTTATAGAAAATTTTAACCTCTCGGCAGCAATTTAGGTCACCGGAAAAAATTGTGACGGCTAATCTAATTTTCTCACCGTTGCTCTGATACCATGTGAGAAATATTGAAGAAAAATATTATTGAATTGTTGTCTACATTATTACATTGAGACCCTATTTATACACACTACATTGGAGTTCTTTTCCAACTAGGATTCCTACACTACATTGGAGTTCTTTTCGAAATAGGATTCATATTCCTATTCCTATTCTAACATGAAGCATGAACTATATAATGTGGGGCCCAATATCTTGTAAACTAAGAATTGGAATGGGTTTGGGTATCTAGAATTGGCTCCTAACCCTTCGGGATGGCCCAGTGGTTTGGGCTTGGGACTTTGATGTTGGAGGTCTCAAGTTCGAAACCCCTTGCTAGCAAAAGTAAGGGGTTTGCCTTCTGGGTCGAGCTCGTCGCACCAGGCTTGCCTAGTGCGGGTTACCTCTCCTGTGTGGTTTGTGAGCTATTGCATAGGAGTGGGGGTGGGGTTTTACCCTGTGCGCACCCAAAATGTAGTGTCTGCGGGTTTCCCTTGTCATTAAAAAAAAAGAATTGGCTCCTTATATAGTGTTAGGCAATGCTCACCTCATGAGCTTGCTTTTGGGGTTGATTTAGGTCGAAAATTCATTTCTTTACATGCCCCAAAACTATATAAGGAAGCAAACAATACCATCACACACTGATGTGGGACTTTAATTCCCTCTCTCTCACTCAAGGTTGGACATCTGAAGCTTGAACTATATAACATGGGTAAATATGAATTGAAATGGGGTTAGCTTTGATACCATGCTGTAAGTTGAATCTTGGGCCTAACTCAACCCCAAAAGATAGCCCAAGAGGTGAGGATTGCCCAAGATCATACAAGGAGTTTAGGAGATTAATTCCACATTCTACAACTGATGTGGGACAGCTTAACACCTCATGCATGCCCTGACCTGCAAATTAGCGCATTCACAACATAATATGAGGCCCCAACTTTGGGTAAAACAACAATTGAGATGACTTTGGCGCTGATACCATATAAATTGAGTTCGGTCTACTTCCTCAAAAGACAAACTGGGTTCAGTTCGCACCACCACCTGTTATCAGAAAGAGTTTACATGTGCTTGGCTCATTAAAACGGTAAATTAGGCCAGCAAGCAATGGTGTGTGTTGAGACATTAATTAATTAAGTAAGTGCGTTCTGTCGAAAAGCTTTTAGATGAGACGGTGACACACTTCAATAAAGTATAAAAGTGACTTCCAGTGCCAACAATCCTTTGGTTTTGTGATGTGAATGCATAGTTGCTGATCTGTGACTGACCGCCATCCTTCTTTGTTGGTATTCACCAACTAATAGTAACTGCCATAAATTGTAATTTGTACCATTTGGTACCTTTTTAATTAAAATCTTACTTATCAAGGTAGTCCACTTGTGATAGGCCAAGGTTATGTCCTGATGCAGGCCATCTTAAAATTGGGTCAAAATGCATAAAAAATAGGAAAAATGAAATCCAACCAAAATTAGGTTGAATCCACGGAGAAATGAGGTTTAGGATTTTACTTTCACATTTGGTTTGTTTATCAATCATCGGGGATATATAGTCACTCGTAGAATGGTAAATTCTCTGGTGAGGAGCTTTACTGGCTGTTGTAAGGTGCTTCTGAATAGAGTCTATCAGTGTAAACCAGAATATTTAAATTAGCATTTCTCTCACTATGATTGTGCGTGGACTGTGGAATATAGTAATGATCCTCTCTTCTATGTGTAGAGTAAAATGCTATTTTCATGGTTCATGCTATCCAGTCTTTGGCGTGAACTTTGCTTTAATGAAACTCTTTCTTGGTGTATGTCTGTATTTGTATATCCTTCTCCATCAGTGCAATTTTATTTTGTTTTAAAAAAGGCTTGTTGACATCATATTCTCTCTGTTTGATAAACCTCAATACCACTTCATGTTTCCCATGATTATACTCAGCACTATGACTAAATTTCTCCTTTAAGCATCCTTTTCTTTTTCATGAAAGGAGAAACACTCCGAGGCATATATATTCAGCAAAAGGCATCTTTCCTTAAGCTTTGGAGGTCTATGGCCATGAGAGCTCAAAAAAAGGATCAGCATTATAAGTGGTTAGAGCCTATTGTGACTCGGACTAATTTTTGATCTAGAATTTTGGTGGATAAGTGGATTCCTTCTAGCCTCCGTCCAAATCCTTATCAACATCTGTAGAAATTGCCACAATGTCATCCCTTTTTAGGTCGCCACTCCCTCGTGGTTTCACTTTTTTTTCTATTTTATCGAACATATGACAAAAGTTCGATCCCCTTGCGCTAATTTTTTTGAATATCTAAATACTTACAGCATAAGGAACCAAAATGCAAAATATGGATCAAGATTGATGATTTAGCACCATATATTTCTTATTTTAATCTTCAGAATCCAGATATCTGTTTTTTCTTAGTGTGTATGTTAAATTACAATCAAGTTGGTACGTGTATGGTACCCATATCAGAAGAAAAAAGTTGGTATCTGTGTGGTGTTGTTAATTATCCAATTTCTCCTCTGCCCATGATAATCAGTTGTCAATCATTTGCACTGCCATCTTTTTTCCTGTATCAGACATTCTTATGGTACCGAAAAGTGGTATGAGATCCATAATATGGAGTGAATGGAGATTTAGTAGTGTCCAGTACTTCAGTAGTCCAGTTGATACTTTTTCTTTGCTAATGGTTAGCCTTGACAATATTTCAGCCATTGAAAAGTTGAGCTAACTCGGAGAAGGAGCCAGTCCATCAGTTTTGAGGAAAGTCCAGAGACAAAGTTGATGGAGACAAAGTTGATGATTAGACAGGGCATGGATCAAATTATTTTGAAAGAACCAGCCTTTTGGTTTATCCTCTTTATGCTTTTTAGTCTGATAAGTATATGCCTTATTTGGAAGGCATAGAAAAGGTCTGGTAGGGCCCCCAAGGCGTAGCTCGAGTGGCATAAGGTGGAGGATTTGTGGCTTAGGTCGCAGGTTCAAGCCCCACACCATGCAAAGCGAAGCCCGGTATTTAAGTGGAGAAGGGTAGAGGGGTGGGCCCATTATCCACCGAGTTTAGAAAGCTGTGATTGGTCCAAAGGGCGGGTCACAGACGGATTTCTCGGTTATAAAAAAAAAAAAAGAATAAAAAAAAGAAAAGGTCTGGTAGGCCTCAACCCAAATTGATTTAAGCCTTGGAGGATGAATGCCGTTTAAGTGCGTTATGATGGAAGTTTATGTTGAGCAATTGAGCAAAATTAGTCTGCCTTGCCTCGGTTTGGGATTAAACTCTACGAACGCATGCTTGAATCCTTAAAATTCTTGCTCGTGAGTACTAAGTATCCCAAACATTGTGTGCTGTCTCACTAATTGTTTGGGTGGTGATAGTTTGAAGATTGAGTTTCCCATTCGCAAAGATTGCGTCATAAGATTTCACTTCCTCCACAAGATTTAACTATTTGAGAATGAAATTTTTTTTTTCTTACCTGTGCCCTTAATATGTCCATCCACACAATTCTATGTGCTGGCCAAATGATTCACTGTGAAAGAAAAATGAACAGAAAGAATGTTTTGCTTACTGTCTATCTTGTCACATTGTATGCCTTCACGTGTGTATGGGGATTTTAACTCAAGAGAAGTTGGTAGTTTTTATTGTTTCTTGTATTACCGTTCTCTATTGATAGCATTAAATGATCTGCAGAGAAATGGAAGCCCTTTCCATGTGAATCTGCAGTTGATACATTGTTGATGATGTTTTGCAGGATGAACGTTATGCCAAGTATATAGGAAAGCAGGCAATTGTTCCATTGACATTTGGTCGCCATGTGCCAATTATCTCTGATAAGGTAGGGGAAATTTTCTGTTTCTGTAGTCAGACTAAGTGTAAAATGACTTCTCTGAGTGCTGAAAGTATTTGAAGTGATATCTAATGGTAGGTGAATTGTCAGCCAGAGGAATGAGTCACAAAATTGTAGTCAACCTATACATAGCAACTGTTTTTCTTAAATTTGACTCAAGAACTGATGCCAGACCCATACAAGTGGCTTTACTCCTTTGACCATTTCTCATGCTTATTCTCTCTCACCTATTCTGCTATCTGCTCTCCTCCATGCTTTACCATTCCTGTACTTCTTTTTGGATGCCTCCAAGTCATACAAAGTATGATGGCTTGTGTTAGAGTATTCATTTTGCGACCAGTTGCACAATAGTTTCTAAAAGGGTTTATAATGTCCTGGGTACTCCACTTGTTGTCTTAAAGTGTTGGGGTTAGATAATCAGATTCTTTCCAACGGTATCAGGACCGAATTTCAGTAAGCCTGTAATCTTTCCGACCTGTTCTGTTGCTTTGGGCTTCCTCTCTTAACTCGACCTATTGAGCCATTAATCTACTCCAGACATTCTCTGTAGCTTGCTGAGCATTCTCTTTCTGCACAAGGCTCACTCTTCAACTTATTGAGCTTACTCTCTCTCCTCCAGGCCCCTTTCTTATTCTGATGAGTCTACCTGATGAGTCCACTCGGTCTGGAGCAGTCTGCAGTCTGCTCCAGGTCCACTCTTCCTTTTGAACTTCTTTGGTCTTCTTAAAAGGAAAAAAAGGAAGAAAAAGGCCTTCAGTTCACATGTAAACCCTGGAACAGGGTTACATGTACGAGAGGACGTTAGAGAACCTATCTCACATTGGTTGTATAATGGTTTCTAAAGGAGTTTATATGTCTTGGGTTTAGATTATTTCACAGCTTAGCTCTTTCAGTGTGGATGGTTTAAATCCCCGGATGGGAATTTTTCCTATAAAAGTAAAGAATATTTTGATAATTAACTATACATTTTTTATGTTCAAACATGAGTTTGCAGTTTCAAGATTGTAAGGTTGTCAAAGGTAAGTTTGGCTGATGCATGATTTCTAACAGTATGTCGACAAAGACTTTGGAACTGGTGTATTGAAGATAAGTCCTGGACATGATCACAATGATTACCTTCTTGCTCGCAAGCTTGGTCTTCCTATACTTAATGTGATGAATAAAGATGGGACTCTAAATGAGGTGGCTGGGCTATATGCGTAAGTAATAAGCTACTTCCTGTTTGGAGCATTTTTGGCTTTATTAAAAATTGTTTTTGGATATGATTATTCCACTTGTGCAGTGGCCTTGACCGGTTTGAGGCAAGAAAGAAACTTTGGTCAGATCTCGAGGAGACGGGCTTGGCTGTAAAGAAAGAGACTCACACTTCACGAGTTCCTAGATCCCAGCGTGGTGGAGAAGTGTGACTCTTATGTTCTGCTCTTTATTGTTTTTTCGGAAGTGATAAAGAATAAATAATTCCTTTATCTAGGCTTTGTTCTCACTTTACTTTTTTTTTTTCTTTCAGATTATAGAACCTCTAGTTAGTAAGCAATGGTTCGTCACAATGGAGCCTTTGGCTGAGAGGGCACTTGAAGCAGTTTCAAATGGAGAATTGAATATTATGCCTGAAAGATTTGAGAAGGTATGTAAATCATAATGGTAACTGTCTTGCTTCACATGGCCCAACATCATTTACTTTTCAGCCTTTTGGTCTAAACTCTGCTCGGTTTCTATATTCATTGTTTGAGTTTCTTAGGCTTCTAAATATGCTAGATGTTGCCTCACATTCAACTTGAGGAGTCCTCTGCTTTTCAAGTTCTTTGTAATATTACTGAAGAAAACATTGTTGCTGAAACTTTTATATCTATTACACTGGGTTCCCGTTAGCTTCTTATTCACCTTTTGCATCTAAGCCTTCTGCAGATTTTTGATTCTATTGGTCATTCTGATCATCAAAAATATTTTATTAGGAGTAATCCAGTAGGAAAGAGTTTGAGGATGCATCTGTGGAGTACTTGGGAAGAATGACAGCACTAGAGCATTACTATAGGTCATATATCAGTATATGAGGCTTACGTACATGTTCTTGTTGATACTCTTAGCATTAAAGTATACTGGTAGACCCAAGTTAAAATGTGTATTTCTGAAAATGACACTTTGGTGTTTGTTCTGGATGTATTCACTTATATTGTAATCTAGTTTTAGTTGCACCAAAAAATTAAAGCTTGAAAATAGCCTCATTGCCTATTAACCTTGACTGAATTAATTAGGTTTTCATTTGCCTGTTTCTCCTGATGCACTTGCAGATATATAAGCACTGGCTCTCGAATATCAAGAATTGGTGTATAAGTAGACAATTGTGGTGGGGACACCGAATACCAGTTTGGTATGTTTCTGGTAAAGACTGTGAAGAAGAATATATTGTTGCTAGGAGTCACAGAGAAGCTCTCACAAAAGCCCAAGAGAAGTATGGGAAAAATGTCGAAATTTATCAGGATCCAGATGTTCTTGATACCTGGTTTTCAAGGTTGTTTGTTTAACTTGTTTTTTAACCCTTAAACTCCACTCGGGTATTTTTCTTATGAAACTATTTGGATATTAATTAATCTAGAATAGAAAATCCATCCTTTTGAACAATGTGGATTTCTATGTTTTGACGCAAATTTACACTTCAAAGCTATGTCTTAGCTATGGCTATCTGTCTCCCATGTGTCTTCAAGGTTTCTGGAATGTTTTCATACTTAAGGTCTAAAATTGCCTATTCGGATTGTTTTTCTTGTCTTATTTGTCTCAGAACCCAATAAGCCCCAACTTGTGTTCTCATTTTCGATTTTGTTTACATGGTATTGTTGATTTTCCTTTTTCTCTAATATTCTCATTTATCATCTTTGCCTTTCCACATGCTTCAGACATTCTTTTAACATATTTCCTATTGTCTTTAATCTGGTATTTCCTAATTTATCTTTTATCAGCACTACAGTAACGATTTCTCAATAGAACTATGTTGTTTCTTATCTTCTTGTCTGCTACTGTAAAATCTCGATGTTACTTAATTGTTATTTCAATTTTATGCATTTGAAATCATTATTATTGAAATTTTGTACTTTTTTTCATTAAACTACGATTTGATAATATTTTGCTTTCTGGTTTAATAGATTACTGGTAGTCTTCATATGATTTGGTCTATTTGGTTGCTGATTTTTGACTCTTTGATTAAGTCTTTGTTCTTTTCATTAGTTCATTGTGGCCCTTCAGCACACTTGGATGGCCAGATGAGTCAGCAGAGGATTTCAAACGGTTTTATCCAACATCAGTTCTTGAAACTGGGTTTGTACTTATTCCCTTTTTTTTTCTTCTCTATTGTTTCATGAGTTGGTTTAAGGGTTAGCACTCTTCAAGTATTTTGCATCTCCTAATGGATGAGTTAGAAACCATTTGATCTCCCATAGTTCAGTGTATAATCCCCCCAAACTTTCTTGCACATCTTTCCTCTTCCTATCTTGTGCTGCACACCATTGAATCTTTCCTGCTTTCTTCCCCTCTGTCGCATTGATACCAGAAATGTGAATATAAGAAGACCTATGTTACTGTAATATGCCTGAGTTTCAGAAATTATAGATATGCTAGAGAAATAACTAAAAAGTGAAACCCTCCTAATAATTCTATTGACAATAACCCAAATCCAAAGCTTAGTGATGATTGAAATTTCAACCACCTTTATTTGCAATGAATGACATATAATTATGTTTTTTACTGTTAATTTTCCATTTTGATTTGCTATTACTAGGATTAGGGATGCTGATATCAATATACCTTCTAGGCTCAATTGCATAGTAAATTATCTAGTTCCTTGTAACTAGTCTAAGTCCATCTAGCAATCAAGATGGAAAAACAATGGAAGTATCCTGTCCATCTAAACAAACCTATTGATGGAAATTTGCAACTTCACATGGTGTGAAAAAAGGAAGAAAAACAAAGGTCCATGTATTATTTAACATCTTAGTTTATGCCAGTGTTGATATATTATCACTTGGGTCTTGAATTGGATATGGTGCCTTCTTTCCTATTAGAAGATTTTTAGTGCCTTGAAAGAGAAGTACATAGGTTCCCTGCAACTAAAGTTAGTTGAGGTAACCTAATTTTACTATCATGGTTAGTAGATAAACTCTTGAACTTCTGTTACATTTACATGAAAATGGGGCCAACTGTGGAGAGGCTTTTTGATGAATTCGAATTAGCAGTGACCCTATATTAGGTGAAGCAATATATATATATATACACATACAAGAATATAAGTGCATTTCAGCTCATAAAGTCCTATGAATATGCACCATGAACTTGAAATGGACTGCACAGTTAATTCATAATGGTATAGTTATGAGCAACCTCTGTCTAATTAAATAGACCTTGTCAATAGCTTCTTGTACCAAGTCTGGTCCCAATACATTAGCCTCTCCAACTTCAAACCATCCGATAGGAGAACGACATTGCCTACCATACAAGTCTTTGTATGGGGCCTTCTGAATGCTTGGCTGGAAGTTGTTGTAGGAAAATTCAGCTAAAGGTAGGTAAGTATCCCAACTACTCCAAAATCAAGGATGCAATCTCTCAACATATCCTCCAAAAATTGTATAGTACGCTCAAACTGCCCGTCGGTCTGCGGATGAAATGCAATACTAAGATCTACTCGTGTACCCAATGCTTCTTGGAAAGATCTCCAAAAGCGTGAAGTGAATTGTGACCCTCTATCAGAGATGATAGATATTGGAACTCCGTGAAGTCTGACAATTTCATTCATTAATATCTGTGCATATTTACCTTCTCAAAAAAAAATATCTGTGCATATTTCACTCCACCGTATGCAGTCTTTACTGGCAAGAAGTGTGCTGATTTTGTTAGTCGGTCCACAATTATCCACACAGAATCATAACCTCTAAGGGCTTGCGGTAGCCCGATCACAAAATCCATAGTAACGCTTTCCCATTTCACTCTGGAATTACAATCTGCTGTAGTACTCCTGTGGGTCGCAGATGCTCAACTTTTACCTGCTGACAAGTCAAACAACTAGACAAAGTTAGCAACATCTTTCTTCATACCTTCCCACCAATACAATTATTTCAGGTCACGATGCATCTTAGTGGAGCGAAGGTGTGTAGTATATCTGGAGTTGTGAGCTTCCTCAAGAATAGCTCATCTTAACCCATCTGCATTTGGTACACATAACCGGTTACCTAGTCGGAGAATACCATCATATTAAACAGTTATCTTCTTACAATTAAAGGAAAGCTTATCACCGGAAGAAGTTGGGCAAGTAGAGAGAGGAATCTAAGGCTTTGCAACTGAAGGAACAGGATGAAGAAGCAAATTGCATCGAAGAAGATGTAATTTCCTTTGAAAATCCAATTACCAGTTGAGGCGGTTGTTCAAGACACCTACACTTCAGAATGGATTCAACAACACATCATCACACTAAGCGCAAAATTGGGTGTAGATCTTAAAGGGTGTGATGAGAAGGCCCAAGAATTATTAATGAAGATAGACAACAACAATCGGATGGACAAGGGGGATCAAGCCATTGTAAAAAAGAAGGGGGTGAATGAACTGAAAGGGTTGGAGCTTGATGCCAACTTCTGGAGTTATGGCTCAAGAAGTAGGGGGATACCTGGCAATAAAAGATCAATGAAGTTGAAAGAGTGCCTTGGAATGTTAAGGGGCTAAATTATGGCAGAAAGAGGAGGCTAATCAGAAACATTCTACATATATGGAAAGCTGATGTAGTGTCTTCAGGAAACAAAGCTAACGGGGGATATTACAAAGATACTGAAGGAAGTATGGCCTTCAAGATCCAAATAGTATCTTGTATTTGTGGGGTCTCATAAAAACAACAAAGATGAGTTTTTGCTCTTGTTATTTGTGATACAAAGTACCCTATAACTAAAGGCTCCTTCCGGGCCTTTGGAACCTTCCTCCGGTGGTCTTCAATCACCGGAATCTCTTTCAACGAGTTTTCTTTGAAAGACTTTTCCAGACTATGGAAAACCATATTTATTTCAGATATGGGGGGAAGTCATATGACATTTCAGAAACTAAGTCATCATCCGAGACCTGGTTTGAATGGGTGGAGAGTGCTAGATTGTATATGAGGAGAATGACACTGAGCAGTGGAGCTCTTTGGTGGTTATGCAGAAAAATGAAGGAAGCATCAGAAGGGGGGAAGACTTTCAAGACATGGAAAGTTAGGGATGTCTCTATTAACATCTTTTGCTCTTTAAAGTTTAACAAGTTCGGTAGATTCCTGTCAGTTATCACGGTTAATGGCTATTCCAGATCAGTCATTATTATTCCTGAGGACAAACCCAATGAGGGGTGATTGGGTATTGTAAATCGCATTGAAAGCTTCATTAATAGGGGGTCTTTAAAACATGGTTTTGCTCCAGTGCCTGGGGCCTTGAAACATCAATCTTTGAGGGGTGAAGATAGCTATAAGGAAGCTTTACAAAAGAATAGGTGGACTGCTCAGGAGCCAACAATTTTCAACAAGCAGAAGATTTTGAAAGCCTCTACAAGCCATTGGGAAGGCTGATCTACCAACTGTTTATCTGGGCATGCCATTGGGAGCTAAGAACAGGTCTGTAGATATATGGAATGGGGTGGTAGACAAGTATGAGAAAAGGTTGGTGAACTGGAAAAGTCAATATCTCTCCTTAGGAGGAAGACTAACATTAATCAATAGTATTTTGAACTCAATGCCTACATACATGATGCCCCTTTTCCCTATCCCTGATGGGGTCATTGAGACTTGTTGTTCTAAGAAGAAATTTTCTTTGGGAAGGAAACAATGAAACCAAGAAATTCCACTTGGTAAAGTGGGATGTACTGATTGGGAGTAAACAAAAAGGGGGTATGGGGGTGAGGAACTTAAAAACACAGAACAAATGTCTTATGATGAAGTGGCTCTGGAGACTTGCATCTAGTGAGTTGGCACTCTAGAAAGAAGTAATCCAGTTGATGTATGAAATGGCAAATCATTGGACCACCAAAATGGTCACTGACACTTATGGAATCAACCTCTGGAGGTCCATCAAGAATCTGTGGCCAAAGCTAAGAGAGAATTGCAGTATAAGAACAGAAGATGGCAGGAAGGTTTCTTTCTGGGAAGACAACTAGCTTGAACAAGCTTCCCCAAAGGATACCTTTAATGACATTTACATTCTAAATCAGCAGCAAATGGCCAGTGTGGCTGAAGTTTGGTCAGAACAGGGATGGAACTTGAGTTTTAGAAGACCATTTAATGACTGGGAGGTTTTGAGGTTAGTTGAGTTCTTCAGCAAGTTGGAGCAATTCAAAGGAACTTCCAGTGACCTAGATAGATTGGAATGGCACATCAAGGTAGATTCAGTGTGAAAGGGGCCTACAAAAAGCTTAATCCTTATGATAATCAGATTGATGACTGGCCTTGGAATACCAATTACCTATTTTACTGGTAAAGGAATACCAATCACCTTTTGACAACAGTTTGGCCCAGGAAATTAATCTGGAAGATTAAGATCCCTTTAAAAGTTGCAAGTTTCACTTGGTTGGTAATTAGAAGAGCTTGTCTAACCCATGAAGTGCTACAAAGAAGAGGTATACAGATCTGTTCAAGGTGCTATATGTGTGAACAAGAGGCTGAAGTAAATGGCCATTTATTTCTGCATTGCAAGATAGCTACAGATCTGTGGAACATGTTCGTTTGTATACTCGGGGTAAATTGGACAATGCCCAGAACCACTTTTGAGGTCCTAACACACTGGCAAGGAATTGGGAAGAGAAGATCAAAAGGAAGATTGGTGGAAAAATGTCCCTGCTTGCATCTGGTGGACATATGGAAAGAAAGGAATGAGGGATGTTATGAAGGGAAGGTTAGCAGCTCCCAGCTGATCAAGATGAGATGTCTAAGTCTTTTGTATTTTTGGTGTAAGCAAGATTTAGTGGGGAAGTAGATAGTTTAGTGGAGTTTATAGGCCAATTGTAAATTTTTGAAAGTTTGTTTTTGGATTTGAGAATGATGGCACCTCCTGGGGGTTTGTAAATCCCTCCTCATCAGTTTCTTGATGAGTCCTTTTGTGTGAATACAAAGTTACCTATTTCCAAAAAAAAAAACAACAAATGGAGTATCATTTTTCAAGTTCTATACTTTGATGTGTACTACCCCTTTTAATTTGGTTGTCTAAGTAAATGAACTTGTACCACAAAAAAAGTTGTGGCAGGATGAATAAAATTTCTTTATTTTTAATTAGAGGTTTTGAGTTTGAACTTTGAGGAATTTTTTTTGTTTGTTGATAAAGAGTGATTTCCCCTTTAATGTATTGTGTGAGATGTACTACAATGTCTTTTGAACCTTATGGTATTATAAAGTTCATGTAGAATATTTTTATAATTAAAGAATTACCAAATATAGAAATTAAAGAAGTATTATTTTAAAAGAGAAGTAAGAAAGTTCAATTAAACCAGAGGGAATATTATTTTATCTACGCCTAAGCTAAGTCTTATATTTTCTATTGTCTTAGAAAATGATTATACACATATTTTTGTTATGCCAATTGTTTTTTTAATAATATGAAATAAAAAAAAAGAACTTATTTCATGTTTAAATTGAAATAACTTACTAAAATATCCTTAAGAATTTAAGCATGACAAAACATCAAAACTGACAATTGAACAAAAGAATAGGATGACTATAGCACACAAATTTCCTACATTCTCAACTTTTGTTTTTTTAAAAAAAGGTTCAAGTGACAGACGGTTGACAGACTTTAATTTTTAGGTGTCAGGCAATTCTTACATAGCGCACTAAATTAGTGCGTTAAAGGTAGAATTTGTAAACTTTGTTTTGGTCCTTTTGGCTTTTCCCCATCATTTAGGTTCCGGACTCCACCAGGCACCGAAAGTACTCTCTAGTCAAAACACGACATTGACCCACATGTGGTCTGCTGCAAGTCTGGCAGGATGGAGCAGTGGCGTACATCTGCATATAACTACGATGTCCACATGATGATGATGGTCCCTAGATATCTTGTCTATGATGCGGCCTGTATGCTGACTGAATACGAATCTGTCCCTGTCTGAGAACCCTGTTGTTGTTTTCCCTGCTCTGCGATTTGCACTAAAGTTGCCGCCAAAATATCCCCCTTTCTTGGCCTTCTTACGTACATCGTAGGCTGCATGTTCCTCACGACCCTTGTTTTCAGTCTTTCTAGCATGATCTGCATCAGAGTGGGTCAAAGTCTTCATCTGTGGGGCTACTGCATTGTATAGATGGCCAACCAACCCATTAACAAACCTCTGAACTCGAGCTGCTTCACTGGACACTAAGGAGCATAGCCAACTTATAGAATAATGGCTTGGATGCTGGCTGAAATAGCAGCAGGTTCTACCAGAGCAGTGACTGAAAGTGGCAGGGTGTTGCTGGAGCGGTCACCGGAAAGAGGTGTTGTGCTGCCACAGTTACAGAAAAGAGGCACAGTACTCTTTGAACTGTTTAGTGCTGTTGGAACAGTTATCAATAACAGGCAAGAGTAATTTTTGAAAAGAACATTTTAACTTTATGGCTGCCAATCAATATACAGAATCTACTTAGGTCTCTAACTAGAAACTCTCTTCTATGTGAGAAATACTAGTTGAGAAGGAAAGGGATGTAATGATTACAGGAGCAAGGTACCATCAACATATTATATTTAACCAATGAGGGATAAATTAATACTAATCTAATATTTTTACTTTCATGTACTAATACTTGACATTTTAATATGTTTTGAAATAGGTATCTCTTGATTTTTTTCTTTCCCTTTGTTTCAAGAAAGTTGGTATGTTTCATACTTTTTTATTTTTTCATTTTTTGAGATAATTTGTATTCCTCAGCATTAAGGATGCTGGCAACCTCCAAAAAGATATCAACAAGAGAAAGAAAAATTATAAGCACAAAACACTAATTACAAAGCTCCTAAAAAATCTACCAAAGAGACTGCTTCCTGTGTTTGCTTCTTTACACCAGAAATGAAGATTAGCAATGCAGCTCTCCTTAATTTTCTGTATAGAGCTAAATCTATCCACACTGTCCACCAAATGCAAGAAGGGACTGCTTTTCACCATCTCTTTGGGATTTGCTACTCCCTCTCCTGATCCACCAGTTCAGGAGATCTGCTGTGTGTTCTGGCATAGTCCACCTGATGCCTGTAAGGTTAAAGAATTGAGACCATAACTGAGCAGTCACCTTACAGTGCAAAAATAAGGGACTGTTTGTCATGCATACTCATCACAAAGAAAGCATCTAGAATCAATCTGGACTCCTCTCCTCTGTAAAGCTTCATGTGTTAGACATGTTCTTTTGATCACTAGCCAGGTGAAACATTTAATTTTTTAGCTGACCAGACAGTTCCACACTTCACCCATGGGCCTCTACTGCCTCCTGGTTTCCCCAGGAGTTCCTTCTTATACAACCTATTCACAGTGAACACACCATCAGAGCTATATTTCCGCCTAATAGTGTCTGGCATTGGAGAAGTGCCTCTGAAATTTTCAATCTCCTTCAACAAACTAACCATCCTGTCAATCTTCCAGTATGTTTCATATTTTTCATGTTACAATCTTTTTAAGACTATTTTGGTTTTCAAAATGTAACACTGCTATATTGCAATATTCCCTGAACAGTAACAGTTACTTGGCAACAGGCACGACATACTGTTCTTTTGGGTGGCACGAATGGTGATGATGGGAATTGAGTTAACTGGGACTGTCCCCTTTTCAAATGTTTATCTTCATGGACTAATCCGTGATTCTCAAGTGAGTTCATGCTTTTAAGTTACTGCCTGAAATGTATGTCTTTACTCTTCTTGATGCACTTTTTCTAGATAATTTGTTGATCGTGCTGGCTGATTTATTATTCAGTGGAATTACTTGTCCTGTAAATACAATTCCCGTCTATTTTTGGTAAAATGTTCACTTGGTTGTTGCAAATTTACATTGGTCGTAAGCCGATGCATTCAGTTAATTCATATTTCCCTCCTCTTCACAAGCTACCGTTTCAGCAAGAAGGGTATGTTGTGTAAAATTGTTTTACCACTTGAATAGAGTAACTTCTGCTGTTTTGGAGGAAAGTTAAGATTATGTTCTTACCTAGTTCATTGGTTGAAGCGACCAATTTCTAAGAAAAAAGTTATTTCAGGCCCTGCATTGAGGTTTAAATTTTTACACATTTCCCGAACTTTTGGTTCGTCAATCGTTGGACTGATCGGCTCCAAGCATGCAGTTTTTGTTAATGTTATGTATATATTTGTGATAATGAGTTGATTTACTGAAATAATTGAATTTGGGTTGAACCAGCCCTATCTGCATCTGAGTTGCATCCAGTACACGTCCAGAAACCATCATTAGTTATGATAAGATCTGTATTTATATCTCCCATTCAATGGTTCATTTCCTGCATATATTGTAGCTTTAAACTTGTCAGGGTTCTGTTTCAGGGCAGAAAAATGTCTAAAACATTGGGGAATGTCATAGATCCCCTGGATACCATTTCAGAGTATGGCACCGATGCTTTGCGTTTCACTCTTGCCTTAGGGACTGCTGGTCAGGTTTGTAATGAGCTCATTTTTAGTTACTAAATCATGGATAGATATCTTCCTTTTTCTCCAATGGTGTCCACTTGGATGCTTTCATCAGCCAGCTTATGTCTTTGTTATAGGATCTAAATTTGTCCACAGAGAGGTTGTCCTCTAACAAGGCATTCACCAACAAATTGTGGAATGCTGGCAAGTTCATATTGCGGAATTTGCCTCATCAAGATGACACTCCTGCTTGGGAAGCCTTATGGGCCCATAAGGTTTGATTATAAGTTTCTTTTCGACAATTTGCTTCGAGATCTGTGGTTCAGAAGCAATTAGGTACTAATGAAATAAGAATGTTTGAAAGAGGACATACTTATTAAAAAAGAAAAATTTCTGAAAGAACTGAGATAAGTATTGTTGTATGAAAAAAATGAAAAATGCATTAAATCAGAGATTGTCATTGTGCCAGATTAAGAGCCCGTTTGGATTGACTTTAAAAAAACAGCTTTTAAGTCAAAAATAAAAAGTCAAACTGAAATACCTTTTAAGTCAAAAAATAATAAGTAGGGGGAGACCTACTTTTGGTTTTTGACTTATTTTAAGTCATTTTTGATCTTGCCAAACACTTCCTAACTTATTTTAAGTTATTTTTTATATTTTTGACCAATTTTTAATCCAATCCAAACGCCCTCTAAGTTTGGTGATCCATATTAACTCTGCCAGATTCAGATTGAGCTTCATGATCAGCATGGACTTGAACACTAAAAAGCTTAATCCTGGTTGTTCGCATAACTCTCAAACAAGTCGATTTTTGTTTGATATGCTGGAAACATAGAAATTTTTTTCTGTTAAATAATTTGGTATATACCCGTGTCTCTAAATGTTGAAGTCCAGTTCTTCGAGAATTCTCAGATCTGCATGGCTTGCAAATTCACATCCTGGAAAAAAGTTAATCCAAAAGGATTGTGTTCCACCAAAGCCCCAATTTTTGTGGTGTTCAAGTCAAAATCGTTAGTTTCTATGTAGACGCTAAAGTGAGAAAATTGGTTTCTTGAAGTACAGTGGAATAACTTCTTCCATATATCTTACATTGGTAATTTACTGGGAACTTTAGTGTTCACATAAAAAATTAGGAGTCATGCCGAGGTTTCTAAGGGTCCAGAGTTGAATTGTTTTTTAATTCCTTATTCCGTGCGAAGAATATATCATTCAGAATTCTAATTTTCACTATCTACTGTTCTCTCAGTTTGATAATATGGAGTCTGTGCTGAAGCTCCCACTACCTGAATGCTGGGTGGTAAGATGATGTTTTTGATGCTTATTAAGCCCAATATTGCATAGTGGTCCTGTTTAACTATTTCTACACCATTCAGGTATCGAAGCTTCATGTACTTGTTGATGAAGTCACTGCAAGTTATGAGAAATTTTTCTTTGGAGATGTTGGGAGAGAAATATATGACTTCTTTTGGTCTGATTTTGCTGATTGGTATGTTCTTCCTAGTGTTTTTGGTGCTTTTACTTGGTTTCCATGTTAGTCTTGTAACTCATTTATTTAAATAAGACATTATCCAGTATTATTTGAATAAGACATTATTCAGCATATGAAGTCCTAACCATCTAGAACCGGAAACAACTTTCATTGAAGATTAATATGTAGAAGAATGATGCTGATGGTGGGAAGAAATTTAATTAGTAACTCTTCTTGCACTAGCTGATCTGAAATTTGAAGTTTATGCGTTCTTTTAGAAACCTCAAGTTAATACTCCCTCCATCCCAATTTATGTGACACCGTTTGACCGGGCATGGAGTTAAGAAATAAGGAAAGACTTTGTTATGTATACCAGATTGCCCTTAATGTCACTTTAATGCTTACTTTTAGTTGACTTTTCTTCACAATAATGTGTTAAGTTGGACCCAATAAGGATAAAATGGGGATGATGTCATTAAATAGTTGCCAAATAAGGAAAAATGACACTTCTATGGGACAAACTAAAAAGGAAAGTGATAAGGCACGTATCTTCCATACTTATTCAAGGAGGAAGAAGCGAAGAAAGATAGGAGAAGATAATGATTTGCACCTTCTCAAATTCCTGGAGGTTTCACCCATGGAGCATTGAGCAGTTTCTTCCCGTTATTAGGAGTTATTTGGCAGTTCCTTATGGTTACTAGAAGTTATCTATCCTTATCCTAAATAGTTATGAAGTAGTTATAGTTATCTATTATATAATAGGAGATCTAGTAATAAGTAGAGGCAGGGTAATATATCTTTTAATGCAGAAAAGGTTGTTCTAAGAGATACGAGATACTTGTCTCTTTTTGTATTTTCTATTGTTCTACGAGATACGAGATACGAGATACTTGTGTCTCTCTTTGTATTTTCTGTTGCTTTTATCTAGTAAAAAACCTCGATTTCTATCATTGGTATCAGAGCAGTAAGATTTGCCATGGTTAATACACGAACTAGCGCTTTCCACAGCGAACCTATCATGTCGACTCCTAATGAGATCGGCCAACAATTGACCACTATAGCAGCAAAATTAGGAGCCATTGACGCTTTGGCTGCTGATGTGGCTGCATTAAAAGCACAAAACAAGCAAAATCAGCGTGGAAAATCTAAAGTTTTACTGGAAGAGGGTGAGGTTGATAGCACTTGGAGGCAAGAAGAAACTTATCGACGTTCGCACACAAAGATGAAATTTCCCAAGTATGAGGGAGGAGATCCTCGAGGTTGGAATCTGAAAGCAGAGAAGTATTTTCAAAATCATCAAACGCCTAATAATTGTAAGGTTGATGTGGCTTCAATGTATTTGGAAGGAGATGCATTGGATCTATTTGCTTGGATTAACAGTGAAAGAACCATTTGTTATTGGGATGAGTTGATGAAAGTTATGCAAGAAAATTACGGACCCGCTGAGTTTCAAAATCCAGATGAACATTTGTGTAGTATCCAACAAACTGGATCAGTGTTTGAGTATAGGCAGAAATTTGCAAAACGGGCAGCGCGTGTGCAAACTTGGCCAGAACATTGTTTGCTTGGAGTTTTCCTTAGCAGACTCAAAGAAAATCTTCGTGTGGACGTTAGGATTCACAAGCCTCGATTTGTGTATAAGGTGATGAGTTTGGCCTTAGAATATGAAGGAAAACAAGGACTAAATCAGTCCAGTAAGGTGCCTGCTTGGCCTTCTGTATCAAGACCTTCATCAATTGGGACTTCCTCTCCAACGGCTCGAGAATCCTTTAATTTTCAATCATCCCGCCAACCCGTTACACGCCCTTTTCAATAGTCATCTCTTCCAAACACTCGCCCACTGAATTCTGAACAACAAATTCGGCGAGAAAAAGACCTATGCTACCGTTGTGGAGACAAGTTTACCCTTGGTCATCGCTGCAAACCTAGGATTTTTGCACATTTGGAGTTAATGCAAGAGGAAAACGGTGTGCAAAGTGTTGACGATAATCAGAATGAAGACATACCTCCTACTGATTTGGGGGAAATCTCTTTTCATGCAATTTTGGACAAAGAATCTGCTTCAACTTTGAAACTTCAAGGCACTCTTTGCGGGCATAAAGTGTTGATGTTGGTAGATAGTTGTTCGACGCATAATTTTGTAGCAGAAGAAATTGTCACAAAACTTGGGTTAGCAGTCCAATATATCCCTACTTTCGGTGTCCAGATAGGCAATGGTGAAATTATCAAATGCAACAAAGTTTGTCATAACCTGTCAGTAGTGGTTTCTAACTTGGTCATAAAGCACTATTTCTTCCCTTTTTCCCTTGGTGGCGCAGACATGGTGTTGGGTATACAATGGCTAGCTTCCCTGAACACAATACAAGCCAATTGGAATGAGATGTTCCTAATCTTCCAGTTGAATGAGAGCACTTATAAGCCAATTGGAATGAGATGTTCCTAATCTTCCAGTTGAATGAGAGCACTTATAAACTGCAAGGTGTTCCTCAGAAAACACTCACAACATCTTTCCAATCATACCTTGAAGAACAGATGTTGACTAGAGATGCTATGCTGAACCTTATGAAGGCAGATTATAAGCACCCTCTCTTCTAATGTTGGTGATGCTGCTATTTTATGACTTTAGCCATATGGCCAGAAATCTCTATTAGCTGCACAGTTTCCCGATTTTCGCCTTGAGGACAAGTCGTCTTTCCAAGAGGGGTGTACTGATAAGGCACGTATCTTCCATACTTATTCAAGGAGGAAGAAGCGAAGAAAGAGAGGAGAAGATAATGATTCGCACCTTCTCAAATTCCGGGAGGTTTCACCCATGGAGCATTGAGCAGTTTCTTAGCGTTATTAGGAGCTATTTGGCAGTTCCTTATGGTTACTAGAAGTTATCTATCCTTTTCCTAAATAGTTATGAAGTAGTTATAGTTATCTATTATATAATAGGAGATCTAGTAATAAGTAGAGGCAGGGTAATATATCTTTTAATGCAGAAAATGTTGTTCTAAGAGATACGAGATACTTGTCTCTCTTTGTATTTTCTATTGTTCTACGAGATACGAGATACGAGATACGAGATACTTGTGTCTCTCTTTGTATTTTCTGTTGCTTTTATCTAGTAAAAAACCTCGGTTTCTATCCGAAAGGGTGCGACATAAATTGAGACAGAGTAAGTATACATATGACTGGGTTAACAGTCAAATATTTGTAGATATTTAGTGATTTTCTTACTACATATACAGGATTAAGAAAAGGTAATTGGGTTCATGTGACCCATAATAATCACTGTAGATCCGCCTCTGCAACACATTATCTAAAATCTGAAGTAGAGACTATTTTTATTAAAGAGTAATATGTAGAAAGAATGATAGTGTTGGTGGGCATAGGAATTAAATTTGGAATTCATTCTTACGCTCTTGCGTGCTGATTTGCCTTGTTCATGCTTGAAGAACTAGCCCATTGTGAGTTAAAACAATGGTCATTACCCCAGGCCAGTACAAAAACTTAATGATACGTATTAGGTATATTATGATTAAAGTTAATTACAGTGATAAGAGTAGGTAAGCTTAACCGTGAAAAATGGTTATGAATGAGTTTACTTCTCCTTCATCGTGAAACTAGTTATCTAATTCTACCATCAATTTTAGTGACAACAAATTGATTTTTGATCTGTTTGGTTTGAGCAGAATGTAAGAGCCTCAGCGTAACTGCTTACATCCTATATCTCTTCTTTACTTATCTGACAGGAAGGTTTTCACTTGCTCTTTACTTCTGAATAAAGAGAAGACATAGAAGTTACCTGTTTTGTTTCGTTCTTTTCCTTTAATTCATCTTAGTTTCTTCCAGACCTTAGCCGAAGATGGTATAGCTTATAGTTTATTTATCTCTTCTTCTATCCCTGAATCCCTGTCTATTTTTCAAGGTACATTGAAGCTAGTAAAGCTCGTCTGTATCACTCTGGAGATCATTCTGTTGCATCTGTATCACAAGCAGCTCTGCTATACATTTTTGAAAACATTCTTAAATTGCTACATCCATTTATGCCTTTCGTAACTGAGGAGCTCTGGCAGGTGATGTGATATATCCCTTTGATTTTGTGCTTTGATCAGTCGCTTCTATTATTTTGTATCTGTATACTTAATGTCAAATCCTGATGATACAAGATGAGTGAGGATTCTGCAATCAGATATTTATGAGAACCTACAATCTATGGGAAAGAGTTTCACTCCAGAAGTCAGAATATTATAGTGGAATGACAAAATATCCATATTGTTCACCCTTTGGTAACTAAAGCTTACATGCAAATATGTGAGATGTGTGAATTATCTGAATTTAATGTGGTTTACAATGGGGTAGTTCTTCTTCTGATTTTTCTTTGAGGCAACTTTGAAGGAGATAAAGCTCGTTAAATAGAGTAGTTAAAACGAAAGTCCGACATCACACCCCCTGGGCTGTGGCCCTTCTCCGGCACTGTGCTGCCCTTTTCAAAAGAGAAAAGTGTAAAAAGGCTCTCTGTTGGAGCTTTACATGGAAATTGCAATTTTACTCGGCTAAATCAAGTGCTTATGAAGAAAAACAAAAGTTAAAATGTAATACAAGAAAATACTACTACGAATACAAATAATAATTATTTGGACACAGGAATTGACCTAACTATCATTAAACGAAATATACAAAATGAAAATCATGTCAATCAAGTTCACAAACCATTTTAAATTTGAACTTGATGAAGATATGTAGTGTTAACTTCTAAGGATTTAGTGGTAGTTTTCTTCTTCTAAATCTCTAATTTCTTATTCCTAATTACTAACACATCTATCAAAATATTTTCTTGACAATTAATGTATCACTTTGTTAACTATATTTACAACAGTGAAGAGGTGCATGCTTGATGCCAACTCTAAAGTGCCAACAAAGCGACGTGAAGCTGGCAATAAGCACTTCAGTATGCTCCAAAGCTTATGCACATCTTAGGCGAGCTTTTAACAACACTGGTTAAATATCATTTATCAATGACAGCCAACCTCTGGTTAATTCATCCCCACCGCCCTAAAAGAAAAAGGGAAAAAGGCATGAACAACTTTAAGCTCATCAATACTCACTTTTCACACAAGGTCACAAGTACATTAGTTTATGAATCCTAATTCTGATCCATAACTTTGGGTCCTAGTCCACTCTGAGTCTTTTGGCATCATAGCCTACCAACTTATTACTATTCTGATAATCTTGCATCATAGTTCTTTTCCATGTTAATTTTGTTATGTTGTTCTTTAGTATAATCATGCCTGTGAAAGGTCTAGCCCATATGAATCTGCACCTATCAAATGAAATGGTCTGCAGAAAACATTCCCAGTTGTTGTTGCATGATCTTCCACCTAGACTGTGAGATTCCCTAGTCTGTATCACACCCTAGCTTGTTGTCGTTGATTTTCTGAAATGCATTAATATCTTAATCAGTCAGCAGAAACTGGTAAGTCATTTAAACTATGACTTATTTGATCGGGTTTCTTCTCTTAGGAGTATTTGCTCGTGTTCTTGATCTGAGTCTGTCACTTCTTAGTACAACTAGAAAATAAAATAGACTGCATAATTTGGAATTGGTACTAAATAGCTGACGGACTATTGTCAATGTTGAAGCTGATATAAATTTCTAATTGTGTTAAAAAATAGACAGTGGAGACAAGTGGTACCTGTTTGTTTCCAGTCTTGGTTAACATTGGAAAAAAGTTAGGATTCTAATATGAACTTGAATGTTGATGATACTGTTCAATTATTCTACATATATTTCTAAATATCAGCTTTATTTGGCGACGGGCCTACTAGCTGATGAGGTTGTAAGCCAGTAACTTGGCCTGCTCCAAAATCTAGAAAATCTTATAAGAACATCTAAGTTTTGCTTCAACAGCGAAATAGCTTAAGGGTACATGCTGTTCTCATTGCAGTTTGACTCTCCTGTTTCTGTAGGCATTACCCAGTAGAGGGGAAGCTCTTATAGTAGCTGCGTGGCCACCTACTTCACTTCCCAGGAATATTGATTCCATAAAAAAGTTTGAGAATTTACAGGCATTGGTGAGTTTGACTTTCTGCTTTTTTTTGGTCCTAATTTTAATTTTATCTTTAATTTTTGTTATCCTGAATAATATCTCCCTTCCATCAATTCAGACCAGAGCCATCAGAAATGTACGAGCCGAGTATGCAGTTGAGACAGCAAAGCTTATTTCTGCATCTATCGTTGCAAATCCAGATGTCATTCAGTATATCTCTGTAAGTTCTCCACTTTATTCATTAACTTCTCTGTAATGATAGCTTGTGGACTGTAGTCAGGTAACTATTCTTTCTGAAACGTGGTGGCTATTTGTTTTTCTGGTGTCATTTTCCTGTGTTACTAATCAACAGAACATGACAAAATGCAGGCACACTTTTGGACCCTTTGAAATTCAAGCAGATTAATGAAATTATAAGTTAAAATTATTCCTAGGTTCAATATATGTCTAGATTCTTTGGATTTTTGTAGGAGATACTGAAGGATATTCCATAACATTCGATAAAATATTATAAGAATACCTCTACAATCAGAATAGTTACATCCCTTATTATTCAGTTTTTGGTTAATACATACCATATTGTTCATAGACTAAGATTGTCAACTAAGGAGCCTTCTTTGACATTTTTGATAATCAATTCAACAGGAACTATTCTCTCATCTTTCCTCCCTTTTTACACAGAATGTTGGTGGTTATCATTACTATCATGTTTCATGAAAAGGATACATGTTGAAGGAAATTTTTTCTCTATATTTTGTAGACTTCACATACGAAATTTGATAAGGTTAGAAATGATCTCATATGATAGTGAGCGTAAGTACGTAGAAAATTTAATAAGATTAGTGTAAAGATGTGACACTTGGGCCTAACTCAACCCCAAAAGTAGCCCATGAAGGGAGGATTACCCAAGTCCTTATAAGCAAACCACCGTTTCATTCCCCAACCAATATAAGACTCTAACCCACTCTAACACGCCGCCCTTCACACGTAGGCCCAATTGGAGCATGGACCGGAAGCCCAAACGGGAGTGGTCCTAGTTCTGATACCATGTAAAGATACACCTTGGCCTAACTCAACCCCAAAAGCTAGTTCATGAGGGGAGGATTACCCAAGTCCATATAATCAAACCACCGGTCTGTTCCCCAACCAACGGTGGGACAATCCCCCCTCCACGCAGGCCCAACTGGAGTGTGGACCGGGAGCCCAAACGGGAATGAACCTGGCTTTGATATCATGAAAAGATATGACACCTGGGCCTAACTCAATTTTAAATACGAGCTCATGAGGGGAGGATTATCCAAATCCATATAAGCAAACCACCAATCCATGCCCCAACCAATGTGAGACTCTAACCCACTCTAATAATTAGAAATGATCACATATGAAAGATAGTGTACGTAGCACAAAGAGAGGATAAAATGAGAGGTTTGCTTGAGATAGTTTCACCACATCCTATGTGGACCTCCACATTCATTGGTCTGTAGGTGCAATGAGGGGATGACCGCTGATGATTGAAAGGGATATGTAGAAGAGTTGCCTAAAAATCTACAATGTTTCAGAATCAGTGCGGAGTTTGCTCAGACACGACTCAAGAAAAGGATCCATATAGGTGATACTAGATTATTGGTATTAAGGTTCAGTTGTGTACTTGTGTTTGGATTTACGTTGGTGTCGGTGTTTGTTAGGAGTCCTTTTATTATGGTTAGAGACTTTTATGTCAATGTAGGAACAAGTGCGAGTTTAGAGAACTTCTAGTTTTTAAGTTTTCTTGACAAGACACACTATATAGTGTTCGGCTTGTTTGGCCTTGAATAAATCTCAATGATTAAATAAGATTCATCTTACTGACCCCAACTTTATTTGATGTTGGGTTATATTTTCTTATTTGAGACTTGGGAGGTGTGCAATCTCAGCTACCTTGTAAGGCCATTTGGGTTGACAAAAGTATATCGAGTAGGTTCAGTGATTGGAAGGTTTTGGCTTTCATATTACTTTCTTGAGGACCCCAAGGGATGTAGGTTGAGGAAGTGATGCACTCTTTCTATGTGACTGGTAGAAAAAACAAAGAAGTGTTCGGTAGTGGATTCTCTGAATTTTGTTTTGTTACAAGATACCATTTAGACTTAAATTTAGTAAACAGATGTAGTACAGCATACTTACTCAGTACTTCCTGCTAAGGATTACCTTAGCTACGACCGAGGCTTACTGCTTTTGAAACAAAGTTAACTGGATGTGCTGTTCATTATCTGCCTCCTGAGTCAGTGAGATCAGCCTAGCACAAGGCGACCATATTATAACAGATTAGTCACTTTTGTTGTTCTCAATCTTGTTCTGTATTGAAATGCATTTTTCTTTTCATAATTTTTTTGTATGCCTATCTTGATTTAAACTCATGGCTGTCACTTAATGCAGGGAGAAAGAAATGTTTTGGCTCTTCTTTCGAGACTGGATTTGGGAAATGTCAATTTTGTAGAATCTCCTCCAGGTATGTCGATTTTGGTATCACTCGTGTAAGGTTGATAAACCCTGTGTGGGTTCGATCATTCTAGTTGAATGTTTGTTTCCTTGTAGTGTTATCTTAATATGAGATGAATTGCAGGAGATGCAAATCAGTCTGTCCATATTGTTGCTGGTGAAGGTTTGGAAGCTTATCTTCCTCTATCAGATATGGTGGACATCTCTGCTGAAGTACAGCGTCTCTCTAAGCGCCTTGTCAAGTTGCAAGCTGAATATGATGGACTGATGGCTCGTTTGAGTTCTCCAAGTGTGAGTTCTCTATTTGCTGGATAAAATTAATTGAACGCCAAACATAAAATTACATCAGAAAGGCCAAACATTTCTCAAAAAAAAAGAACATTCTCCTTGACTGTCAAAACAGGATATAGTTAATATCTAACAATATTATGTCCTGCTTCTCCATTTCCATTTTCCCATGTCATGGACCTTATAGAGTTGCTTATATGCAGTTTGTAGAGAAAGCTCCTGAGGATATTGTTCGTGGTGTCCGAGAAAAAGCAGCAGAGGCAGAGGAGAAGTTAACTCTAACTAGAAACCGCCATAATTTCCTCAAGTCAAAAGTTTTGATTGCGAATTAGTTTCATTCCAACGATCCTCTTCGCCACTTTCCCTAATTCAACCAACTAGAGGTAAACTAAGCTACATTCTCAGTTTTTGGCTCGATATCAAGATGAATAGCCTCTTCTACAGGAACTAGATGCTGCAGATCATCTAATTGCATTTTTCTAAGGCCATTTTCTTCATCTTTCTGCAGCTTGACCAGCAGTTCCATCAAAAGAGTCAGATTTACTTGTTCTGTGGGTGTGCTTCAGTCTTTGAGCAATGCCACGAAAAAAAAAGAAGCAGCATCAAGTTGTGGTGGCAGATAGTAAAATTGGCGTTGAGAAAATAATAATCAAGACAAGAGCCTCTCCGTTACTATTTTGTCCATTATCTTTCAATGATGCAGTGGATGTCGGCCAAATGTACAAATGAATATGAGAGGCTAGGATCATTTTTCTTGATACTTCTAGAAAAATACTTCGTTTATTTATTAATTTATTGTTACACCGAATAATATTTTTGAAATATAAATTATATTATTTTTTTTTATTTTTTTTCAAAGTTGCATTTGTTTCCTTTTTTAAAAAAAAAAAAAATAAAACTTTATGTGAAGTAGTGACCAATGAAATCACTTTCGAGAATCCAGAAATTTTACAAATTTTGTTTGTGTTTACTTTTTAGAATTAAAAATGTTAACTAAAATATAAATATATTGAAAGAGTTAATAAATATGATACTTTAGATTTAGTATTATTTAGTATAAGAATATTATTTTTTGAATAATTAATTTCAAGAAAAATGATTTTGATCTTTCATATTCATTTATACACGTGCCTACCTTCACTATATCATTGAGAAGTAATTAATAAAATAGTAACGGAGCCTTTCCCAACTTTACTCTATATGTTTAGTTTATATGATAAACTCCTCCGTCTAACAATAGTTGTCCACTATACTAAAAATAGTTATCTAACAATATTTGTCTAATTTAGAAAATTAAGAGATAATTTACCTTTTGTGTCTATTTTACCCTTGTTATTAAATACTATTTATTATCTAATACATTTCTCAAAGCATTAAATTTAATTTAGTCAAAGGATAATATAGTAATATTACCCCTATTATTTATTGTTTCTTAAGGGGTGTGCCAACTCAATAGTGGACAACTATTGTTGGACAGGGAAGTATTATTTTTAGTCAGTCCTAACAAAAATGACATATTTTTATATTTAGTATCAATTTAACTTTAAAATGCCTATTTACCTTTAATGAGATGATTTACAATCACACAAATATCTATGATTTATTTTTAACCAAAAGTTTCAAAAGACTTTTTTCCTTCTTAAATTCTATGTCAAGTAAAACATAATCACATAAATTAGGATGGAGAAAATATATTTAATTGAGGAGTTGATATAAAGGAATAAATATACATGGTGATGAAAAGTAAAATTTTATTCATATACAAGTATCAGGCAAAATAACTCCTTTTTTAATTCCTTGAATGTTGTTGCAAATTGATTTTGCCTTTTTATTCATATAAGTGAGCTTTATGTCTTGTATCTGGATTCCTTGGCATGGATTGCTAGGGCTGCAGTCGAAGTTCATTGCAACTTCAGTTGTTGATGTCCCTTCTATATTTTTGTATATTACTTCACTAATCTTCACACCAGAAGTCTGCAAAATTAACCACAAAAAATAAAATTACATTCATTATTTCCTCTATAGGAAACAAGATGTTCGTTTTTACATATAAGAAATCTACAAAGATCATTTTCTTCTCTTCAATTTATAAGTGGTAAAGCAGTGGCGAAGCCAGGAATGTGGTGAAGAGTGTGCAAATTTTCTTTTCAATTGTATTAAGGGTGAGCAAAATTAAATATGCACTCATAGTAACTAACATTTAACCACTATACGACATATTATTTTCCGGCAAAAGGTGTCACGATTGGTGCTAACCACACTAGGTGCTACCATGGTAGCAAGAGAGGCCAGGCGGTGACAATTGAGAGGTTGTCACTGAGCATTCCTAGGCACCGGACCACCCTTCGCCTAAGGTGACTCCGCCCATGTGGCCAAGAGATCTCATTTCCCGTTTCGAACATTAGATATGAGGAACAACAACAACAAACAAAATACCTAGTGAAATCCTACTAAGTGGAATCTGAGGAGGGTAGAGCATACGTATACCTTACCACTACCTCGAGGAAGTAGAGAGGTTGTTTCTGATAGACCCTCGGCCATTAGATAAGAGTAACGCAAATTAAAAATCATTCCTTTGATGATCAATACTTCTAAGGAGTAGAAAAGAAAACCAAATTCTAGCAAAATCAAGAATTTCACATGTCTATTTTGTAAAGTATAATATGTCGAACGTAAAAACAATTGAGAATATGTATTCCTTTGTCAACTTTGATCTATACACGTATTGGTCTACATCCTCTCTTCTACTTTTTGTATTTTCCTTTTTCTAAGTGCTTAGAATTATAAATATGAAAAATGCAAACATTAATTTGCTTAAATATGATTTTAATTCAAGTGTTACCTGTCCTGGACAATCTTGGCTGTTGGGGCAATAATTCTGATCAATAATGATTGGATTATCGACATACTTCATGACTATGTTACGATAATTAATGTTTTTGACAAAACTTGTGCTTGGTCTTGCCCAAGATTTAATTCTTAATCCATTATCAGATCCTGTGAATATAGAGTAAGATAATGTCACATTTTGCACCCCATCTTCTTCATAATCCCTTCCTAGACTTCCAATGCTGCAACACAAACAATAAAATGTCACGTAAAATTGTATGTATAATCAACTATATTATTACCTTTGCTTAGTGTATACATATATTGTGATGAATGTAATGACCTTATGTGAAAGGACAAAAATGAACTATGAATTATTTTCTTCGTTCACTTTTACTTGTCCACGGTGGACTTTACATTCCTAAGAGATAATAAATAAAGTACTATATGTTTTACCATCATATCCATATTAATTGATGTTTAGTAAATAATTTAGAGAATAAGTAATTAATACTAATGGTAAAATATTAAAAAAAATAAAATTCTCTTAATATGCTAAAAATGACTAGTAAAAATATATTTTTAAAACTGTGAACAAGTAAAAAATAAACGAAATCGAGATAACATTTTCCTCTTTATTGGAAGATCACCATCCATGTAGCCAAGTAACATACCTAGTCCCTTGTTTGAACTAGTGAAGGTTAGTAGTCCCACCATATCGTTCAATTATTACTACGTTTACTCACACATTTTATAAATTTATTGTGATTATAAAAGATTTTGATTTAGTTTTTCTATATAGTTCAATTTATATAAACATAATTTTATTTTAAATATAACAATCAATATCAAAAGTAGCAGGCAGAGATCCTTGGTTGAATCTCATCGCCACCCATTATAAAAAGAAACATGCTTGCATATATAAAAAAGAATTAGGTATGCACATGAAGGAAGTGTGTTGTACACAAAATGAAGTAAAACAAAGTTATGATCTCTCTGGCAATTTAATATTTTAGATGGGATGATCGCGCACACTTAAATTTATACATATGATAGTAAAACATGAAAGGCTTACCTAATACCATGTCCAGGTCCACATAATATTTTCTCCATCCAAAGGTTTCTTGTACCAGGACCAATAGATATACAATCATCTCCAGTTTTGATTCTACAACCTATGATAGTAACATCTGTTGATGATTGAACATGAATGCCATCTGTGTTTGGGCTTTGGTCTGGGGCTATTATTCTTACATTTTTAACCATTACATTGTTGCAACTATTGATCACAAGGTGTGTTACTTGGCTGTTGATTGATAGTAAGCCACTTATCACAACATCATTAGCCCAATTGAAGGTTATAGACTGCACTTTACACATAGACAAATTAATTAGGACAATGTAATATTTCAAGTTTGTTATATATGTTGTTGTTATCATATATTAAAATGGATTGAGATATTTAATCTAAGAGGACAATATATATGTGTGTGTGCATGTGTCTTTTATGTCTATTTCAAATGGTGTCAGCTGATTGGGATTGTTTAAGCTATTCACGTAATCGTTGACCTCTTGTCAATTGATTTTGAGTACGTAGTTTTATCGTGATTAGAAGCAAATTGTGCAAAAGACTTCTAATTTTGTGAATTGTGTTTGTTCTATTTTTAATTTATCAGCTACTTATATCATGATTTTTATTTGAGGTGCGAATCCCACTCTAAAAATGGAGATATTCATATAAATAGCAGGTCTGAATTCAGAATTGAATAGGTCGATGGTAAGAAACTAAGGGCAAGATACTTTAGAGCGTCAAGTCATACACCAACCAAATATAAAAAGGTTAGGAACGTACATGAAAATGAAACTAGAAGTAGAGAATTTTTGAAATGAAAAAACCTTAGTATTTTTTATTTAAAACTACAACATGAAGGTTTGATCTTTCTTCTTCTACCATCCCTACACCTACAACTCCTAGTCCAAACAAAAATGAATGATTTTTCATGAATGGAAGATCATCCATAACGAAGAATAAGTTACTACTTTAATTTGTAATACTTCCTCTGTTTCAATTTATTTGTCTGATTTTGATTTGACACAAATTTTTAAAAAGTTAAAAAAACCTTTTGAATTTTATTATTTTAAACTTATAAAGATATGCAAAATATAGTAAATTATCCTTTAATTCTCATGTGAAAAGTTGAACTTAAAAAGTTGCCCAAAAAAAGAGACGTTCTTTTATAAATGAACTAAAAAAAAATATTAAAACAAACAAACTAAAACAGAATGAGTAGTTTAAGACTTTGACCTTAAAACAAAGTTGGAGATTTTTCAATTTTAGAGCAAATAACTCCTCTCCCTCTATCAATTTATTGTCACATTCATTCTCTTTCGCAAATTACTGAATCTTACCATCCTTATTTTACCTTTACTGACATGACTTGTTTGAATGCTGACAAAAAGACACGTAGAACTCTCATTACTGTTGAGAATATAATTAAATAATAAAAGTGTTCTCTCTTTAACAGCTTAAACTTTTAGATGAGATGGTTACGCACTTCAACAATTACCACTCATTTATGACAAAAAGACATGTAGAACTCTCATCACCACTCATTTAAAAGGACACTTTTAGTACTTTGCACACATACAAATTAAATATAATTTAGTTTAGTCTATTACAGAGAGAATGATATTCATGAGTTATTAACAAGAAACATACCCTAGCTCCATTTGGACAATTATTGCCTGACTTCCTACAAGCCCAAAAACCATCTCCTTTAGCATCAATATTTCCACCAATAACTGAAATCCCATTAACCTTAATGAACAAAATCCAATAGCCAGAGTTGCCAATGCCCCAATAATCCAATGGTGCAACAAGAGTTCCATCAATCTTAACAATAATTCTATTTTTACATGGACCCCTAAATGTTGCTTCTTTTATTAAATAACGTCCCTTCGGAACGTAAATCGTCGTCGGTTCAACTGAGGTGCATGCAGCTCTCCATGCCTTTAGAAATGGCTGAGTTGCATCAATTTGGCCATTTGGTTTTGCACCAAAGGTTAACACATTGTAGGTTGTTGATGCATTTGATAATTGTAATAAAAGTATAGAAGTGAAGAGGACAATAATGAAAGATATTATAAGCTTAGCCATGTTGAGTAAAGATGATTTACTTTGATGTTGGAAAAAAAAAGGGTAACTAATGATGGTATTTATAGAGTATAGAAAATTGAGGTATTTGAGATGTCTTGCTTGAATTTATTGTTTGTAATTGCGGTATGATTGGAGAAATGCATGAATGACTCTAAAAGTGTAAGTCGTACGTAGATATATATATAATAATACTCTTTCTTCTAATTTATGTCGTTCAATTTTCGAGAGTCAATTTTGACCTTGAAATCTTTAAGTTTTTTTTTGAAATAAACTTAATATTTTTGAAAATTACTTAAAAAATACTAATAAGACACAATAATTGATAATTCAAGATTTTAAAAGATACTCCCTCTATTCCATATTAAGTGAATTTTTGAAACTTTTTTCATTATTCAAAATAATTGAATTGTTCAAAGTTCAAGATGGATGTTTGAAATTTTTTCCATATTTTCCCTTTCACTTATTGAAGTTTTATATTTTCTAGGAGATAAATTACACTATTTACAAATTTATGATTTCACAAACAGCAATACTGAAATTTATGGGTTAAATTATCTCCTTAAATATTTTTCTTAATATGTGTGTATTGCCTCACAAATTCAATTAATACGGAATATATGATAATATTTTTATCAAAGAAACACTTGTTTAAATCTCAATATTCGAAAGATGCCACATAAATTAGAACAGAGAGAATATTATATATATGTAGGGCAGCTATTTTACAAGTTATTGGCATTTGTTTTGGTTAATTAATAAGCATGCTTTCTTCAAAGATTATAAAGAAATTATGTGTATGAAAACTAACGTAAATCTTACATGTGCTCAATAAATAAATAGCGGGTCAAATGGTACAAGGTTTGAGTACGGCTTTTATTTGACGGCTTTAATTACGAAAGCAACGGAGAAATAAAGGGAATACTAACAACTTTGTGGATACGGATATGTAACTCATACAAATAAAATTTCGTCATGAGCAAAAGCGGATTCAAAATTTAAATTTTATAATTTCAAATTTTAAAGTATTGAGTTCAAATGAATGTGATGACTACATGCTATAACTATCAGTGACAATACACCATGTTCGAGAAGGATCAAACCACACTGAATCTTATGTTCACAATTAGTATCTTATCGTACATTTCGATCAGTAAATTAAACATGACCTCCTTGTCATATAGTGATAAGTTTTACCATTACGCCAAGATTCTCTTTGAATATATCAGTAATGCAAATAAATTAATTAGAAACATCTTTCTGGTAAAAAGTATGTCTTTTTACAATCCAAGTTTTGTTAGAAGCAAAGTTGTCAATACTTGCTTATACTACTTTGTCCTAGAATCTCATTTCTGTTTATTATTCGGCTGCGAGCTAACTTTATATTTTAACAATTGTTTCAAGGTTTGCTACTTATATATTGGGGCAGCTCAACAGAAGGGGTGGTTTTAAGCTTACCTTAAAAAAATGCTTCAAATTTAATTATTACGATTTTATATATATATTTATTTGATTTCTTTTCTTTTTGTTTTGTAAAGATGGTGTACGAATCATCTTGTACATGTCTTGACCATACTTTTATACCTGCTAGTTCCCTCCATTGTAGGTATATATTTGATAACTATTGATCGCTAATATAAGAGTCATGAGCTACATTTTATATGAAGTTTTGATGATTAACCATAACATAAAATAAAAATGATGTAAGAACAAAATATTAATCGTGTCTTAATTAAGTACGAATAGTGATTCTAACAAATATCTACTGAATAACGAGTTTCTTAACATGTCTATTACAAGGACGGATCGAATTGGGTCCGTAATAGAGTGTTGAAGATTGTTGATCAAACGCAAAACAAATTTCTAAGTGCATGAAATTAGATTCATTAAGGAATTGGGATTATGGGTGTTGACATCCAATTTTGGCCTAACATTTTCAAAATTCATAACTTTTATGTTTAATTTATTAAATAGTTCAAAATACATTTTTTGTAATTTTAAATAAATTTATTAATAGTTATTCTTATTTTTCAAAACATTAAGATTTTTATTAGTGAATTTTAGTTAATTTTGATTATATTATTTTTGTCACGAATATGTTTTTACATTCCATTGATTTTATTCATGACATTTATTAATATTCATTTTTATTTGTTACTTTATTAATATTCATTTGGGTGGTTTTTTTAGCACAGTCTAGAAATTCATTTAAATATGGATAAAATTTGCACACAAATATTTTATTAACTGAATAAGATTGCATACACACATATTTTATTAATCAGTGATTTTGGCCCATGGTTTTAAGATAATAATATTGTACTATAGGTGGTTTTCGATTTTCAATAACTTGGTCATTAAAATAGTGGGAATGGATAAGATTTTAAGAGTAATTTTCATATATTTTAGTGTTTAGCTCACCGAAGTTCCGCTGGAATCCGGCGAATCCACCGCGAAAGACCTCTCACTTTCCTTTCACAATCAACTTCAAAAGACCCACCCAAAACCCCAAATCATTGCCGGCTTTTCTCCCTTTCCGGCGTTCCTCCACTCTTCTTCTCCGGCAAGACCCAACCGGAGAACCACCATAGCTCCACCCATTTTCCTCTTCTCCCTGCTCTGGGGAACGCAACCAACAACAACAACAAACCAAACAACGCCGACCAACAACAGAACCCAAACCAACTAGAGAGACACCATCAACTCCGACGAGCTATTAGCTCAAAACTAACGAACCAGAGGTCTCTTGACGACCCACCAACTCATAGCTCTATCTCCGGCGTGGCTCCATCTCCGGTGAACTACAACGCAAGCCATCGCTGCCTCCGAACTCCGGCGAGACAACTCCAAACAACCGGCCTCCTCCATTGGAGCGGCAAACAAACAAGATTCCGACACCACCAGATCTGTTCAAGGAAAATGGAGCTCGCTCCGGCGATGCTTCGAACTCCATCTCCGCTGACCCTCTATTTGCTATCATTTTTTATATTTTTGTGATCGTCCTTTTACATCTTCGCTCTGTTTTTCTATGTTTTAGATCTGGCCGGAGGGATTCAAACCCCGGCCAATGTTTCTTCTATTTTTCATGTTTTCTAGTCATCATTCTAATTTTCCGGCAAATTTTATCTTCTCCAGGTAGCTGTGGATATATTACACTATTATTTCGCTTTGGTTGGTGATTCATATCTTACAGTGTAACAAAATAAGAATGTTTAGTGGTTAAGTAATTGGTTTGCTGCTTGTTTGAACTCTTACAGTGTAACAAAAATAAAAATGTTTTAGTGGTTAAGGAACTTTTCAACGTGATATCATTTTCAATTTACTTATTGATATGTTATTATGTTAGTTGCTATTGGTTACATTTCATATTGTTTCATGGAGCTCTTAATTTGTCAGGTCATATTTCTTATAGTTTAGTTTGTATTATTTTTGTCCACTATGTTTAGTTACTTATTAGGAATTTTTTATCAAATTAAGCCATTATTTAAAGTAATTTATCAAAATAATATATTTTTTAAAATTCTTACAAAACTAGTATTAACGTATTTCACAGTAACGTTTTAGGGTATAATTTATTTTTAAAAAATTTAATCGTGTGCTGACGACGTTAAGTTGAGAAACATTACTGGGAGTAACGTTTTACGCTAAAAACGTTACTGGGAGTAACGTTTTACGCTAAAAACGTTACTCATAGTAACATTTTATAATACGTTACTGTGAGTCACATTTTACACATGAAACGCTACTCACAGTAACGTTTCTTAAGAATCCAACCAAGGGACATCGAATCCTGCAAATTATATATACTAATAATTTGTACTCTAAAAGGTTATTTCTTCGATTAATAGGAGATAATTTGTGTATACTAATTAAAAAAATTATCTTATAAAATTATTAAACTAAAATTCATAAAAATATAGATTTGTTGTTTTACCTGCAAATCATATATTCCCTCTATCCCAATTTATGTGACACATTTCATATTTCGAGATTCAAACAAGTTTATGTTTGACTGCAAATTTTTCATATATTTTTTAAATAATTTGAATTATCAATAATTGTGACTTATAGTACTTTTTACGTAATTTACAAATATATAAATTTCATTTTAAAAAATTTGAAGATTCCATTAGCAAATTATCGATCAAACTTAAATTGTTTGATTCTAAAAAAATGAAACGTGTCACATAAATTAGGACATATAGGGTATATTAATATATAATTTGTTCTCTAAAACGTTATTTCTTCAATTACTGGGAGATAATTTGTGTATACTGATAAAGAAAATTATCTTATCAAATCATTACACTAAAATTCATAACAATATAGATTTGTTTTACAAATTATAGCTATATTTGCAGGATTCGATTCTAAATTTGTATGATTCGATGTTACGTGATTTGATTCTTAAGAAACGCTACTGTGAGTCACGTTTTAGGTGTAAAATGTGACTCACAGTAACGTATTATAAAACGTTACTATGAGTAACGTTTTCAGCTTAAAACGTTACTCACAGTAACGTTACTCAATTTAACGCCGTCATAAAACAGCTGATTTTTTAAAATTAAAATATACCCAAAAACGTTACTGTGAAGTACGTTTATACTAATTTTGTAAAAAAATTTAAAAATGTATTATTTTGGTGAATTGCTTTAAATAATGGCTTAGTTTGGTCAAAAATTCTACTTATTAGTCTACTAAAGTTTTAATTCTCAAATAAGTTCTTGGTTGATTCCTTCATTATGTATTTGATTGTTTCTTATCATGTGTTTTGGTTGATTCTATCTTTAAATATTTTCTTAAAATAGTTTTGTTATTCTAATGGCTAATGAAAAAATTCTCCGTCGGTTTTTTGAGGCCTTCCCAATATTAAAGACTGAAGTTTATATATTTTGTTTATTAAAATTGGCCGATGAAGGAATTACCGTCGATTTTCGAGGCCTTCCATGTATATAAGACGGGTTTTATTTTAAGTTCTTATTTATTTATTTTTATTCATATTTATTTATTACTAACATTTTTACTAAGTGTCTTTACAAGTACATCCCGGAGTCGCTTCCCATTGAAGTTATTCAAATGAAGTTCGAATTATATTCTTTATTCATTATTTTGTATATATTGACGTTAGGCAAAACTTAGGTCGTTTCTCATATTATTGCTTTACTTTATTATTTGTGTATATTTCATATTCATTATACTGATATACTATTTTATCTCCTCCTCAATTTGAAAAAATGAATTCAGTTGGGACCCACCGTTGTGGATTTCGAAGGAAGCCTAATACCTTTCATCCAGAATCACTTGAACCCCCTACCTAGAATCTATTGATTTCGGAGACATTAATTGGTTTCCTAGTTTTTTCCAAAAATTAGGCGGCGACTCTTTAAAATTGTTTTATTCTTTAATTTTTTTTAAAATTTGATTCAATTGATTTTTTTTTAGAGTTACCACGACGTTTCACCTTATTTGAATAAAGTCGGGACGTAAAAAATGGGTAATCAGATGGATCAAGAAACTAGAAATCAATATGAAAATATAGCCATATTTGCACACATGGAAAGAGTTTTGAAAATAGAAGGCATGAAGAAAAATCAATAATTTATTCAATGAAATTTCATAATTAGGATTTAGGAAGGGTAGAATGTACGTAACGCCTTGCCCTACCATCCAAATGGTCAAAGGCAAGAAACAAAATTACTAAACCACATATAATAGGAGCAATCAATATAGTAATAACTAAATATATCTCATACCTTATTAATTAGCTGAAATTAGGTTATGACAAAGATAGTCAAATGACCACTTAATTAACATGATCTATGTCTCTCTCAAAGCTGATTAAATTACCTAATTACTTATAATTTTCTAAGTAAATATTGATTACAATATGGGAAAAGCAAATTCAAGTTGTTTAATTAGACGTAAGAATTATAGTTGAAAGATTCTACTTGCGGACTTTGGTGGATAAGTTGCACCATACACAATCATAAGTGAACTTTATGTATTCTTCAATTCCCTTGTTGCTTAAAAATAGAATACCACATATGTACTTTATTGTTTTCTAATTTTACATGGAATGTCCTCAATATATATCTCTTCATACTTTAATATTTCTTTTAGTAGGCTTTTGGACATGCGATTTCATATCACAATTTGAAATCATGAGATGAAATCAGCGTTTAAACATGCAATTTCATGCTGATTTCATATCATGATATGAAATTTCAAATTTTCCAAAAAGCATGATTTGGGAATTTCAAATTATGATTTGGAATTTTTTAAATGCAAAAATTGACCCCCCGAGTTTATATTTTGAAAAAACAACCTCACATTTATATTTACTAACAATTTATTTCATATGTAAATAAAATTTATAATTCATATCGTTACTTTTTAAACTATTTATATCTCATATAACGCTTATTCTCATCAACATAAAATTTACTACTACTTCAAATCAATTCCTACTTTACCATTTATATTCACAAAAGTTCATTATTTCTTATCAAATTTATTTACCAACCAATTAATTGACCAACAAATGGTTCAAAGTAACAATGTTGGTTCGTCTTCTCGGTCATATGATCGAGAGATGCAAGTTCAACGTGAGAAGGTTGTCCGTACTATGTGGGAGGATTATATTAAAGATTTGTACACTACAACTTATGTTCAATTTTATTTTTTTTCATTGAATTAAAGTGTGATCAATAAATGTTGTAATTTTTTATTTTTTATAATAGCTTTTTAATAGTATATTATGCGATTTTATAAATTTTTGCTTATTTGGTAAGACTGTAAGAATTGAGACAATTTTAATATTTTTACAATTTATGGACTTTTTATGCTTATGAGAAAACATATAACATAAAAAGTCTAAATTGTATGTCCAAATAAAACTTCCACTTCATCTCATGATTTCATTTGAAGTTTCAAAATATTCAATTTGTAGTTTCAAAATAATCAGGCGCTTCATATTTTGCATGTACGAAAACCATAAACGGCCAATATAGCGTTCTAATAATTTGTACAATTAATTTAAAGAAAAACATGCATTGAATATCGATGAACCTCATAGAAGGACCACTTCAAATTCTAGGATTTGGATCATCTTTGGGTACGTACATAATTCTCACAAACGTCTCTATAATTTTTATCCCTTAAATTAATAGTATTTATTTTTTGCCCAATTCAACAATTTAAGTAACAAAAAATGACCAAAAATATTCCTGATATTGAAAAATATAAAAAAGAAAGATTGCAAAGCAAAAGTTAATATTTTCGTATTATAATATAACACAAGTTATGCCTTATCAGGAAAAATAAGTAATGTAGCTTAGTTGGTAAAAAAATATATCGTTAAAGACATAAGTTCAATTCATAACCCACAAGTTACTACAAGGCATAATTGTAATGATCTACATAGTAATTTTGTGCTTGTGAAGTCATTTTCCCAGTTTAACCCTTTTTGTAGCTTCATTATCTTATTTATGACTTGCGGGGTATGGGTAATACAACTTCTAAGTTGGCCAGGTGCGTTACAAAGAAGAAATTTTATTGTTGGATATTTGGAAAAGGGATGTTTGACTAGAGTCAACATTTAGGGTTAGGCAATTTAGATTTGAGTTTTGATGGTTCCAATAGGTTTGGAGGGTGATTTTTCACTTGGAGTGTTCTGCACGGGCCTCAAGAGTAATTTGGATCAATAATTGGGATTCTATTTCATTTAAATATTTATGACTTGAGCACTGCCAATTATTGACCAAGACCACCTCAAATAAGTGATTTGATAATTTCAACAAGTTCAAAACATATTTAATGATTGATTTACGTATTTGATTTTGAATCCTGAATGAGTTTTGACTGCTTGTTTGAAGATTTGTTGTTTTGACGTTGTTGAGCATAAATGGTACCATACAACGAGCACCAACTTGTGTCTCGATTGAACCATTAGATCCATATCATAATTTTGAAATCATAACAACAAGAATCATCAAATTCTGAATTTATATGAGAAACGGATTATCGTTTTAGCTCAAATTGTTGTTGTTGAGTTTTGACCCTATGGTGTAGTCACAATCGCAAATTTTTCTAGCAAATTGTGAGGACTTTTGATAACGACACGGATAGCATGGATCATATGAAAGCTTTAAAGGAGCTTGATGGACACAAAGTAAAGACATACAATGTGTGGAAGGTCCATCAAAGTGAATAGAAAGAAGAAAGAGGCCATTTGTGTAAATGGTCATCTCATAAATTCAAGAATTCACAAAAGAAGGCAACCAAACAAGACTTTTATCTCATTAAGGGTAAAATTGTAAAGAAAGTGTTTTCTTTATTTTATTGGTATAAATAGTAGTATTTTTCATTTTGGAAGACTTAGATTATAAAGATTTTGAATGTTGAACGAAGAAACTCTTTCAAGAGTGTAGTTTAAGGGTGAAATCCCTTTAGTTTAGTGTAGCTAAATCTAAATTAGTGATGGGTGGATTTCCATTGTTAATTTAGGACTTCTTAACATTGATTTCACTTGAGATTGCTCATTTGTGGTTCAATTTGAGTTGTTTCTTTTCGAATTCAAGTTTCTCTTCTTCCTTGGTTGATTGTTTATTCAATTAACCTTTCTTTCTTCTCTTCTCATCTCTTATTTCTCATTTATCTTACTTTTGTGTTGTTTAATTCTGCATTTACCTTCAATCGCTACTTTTTTTCTTATCATTTGGTATGAGATCCAGGTTTAGATTTGTTTTTACAAATCTAGTCTTGGTTTGCAAAGATAAAAAAAAATCAAAAAAGAAATCCAAAAAAATACCATAAAAAAATCTGTTTTGATTTGTTGTTTTTGACACTAGAGTCTTGTTTTCTAGTGTTTTTTGAGTATATATTTCAAATTTCGTTCAATTTGGAGTTATAGAAGTGAAGTTGCCATTAAAGGAGCTTGAAACTTTGAGACTTTAAATTTTTTTCAAGTGGGTCTTATTGATTGAGGTTGAATTCGAGCTCAAAAGGTATTGAGTGTGGTTTTCTAGCTTAAAGGGAAGCTACTCTTGAAAATTGGGGTGATTTGGTGAAGATTTGAAGTGGGGTTTGTTCTTGGTGTTCTTCATTTTCATGATGTTCTTCATAGCTTGAAGTTGGAGGAAATGTGTTTATTTTCGGGCTAAAAACTATTGAAATTTGTTCGTTATGTTGAAAGGAGCTTGTGTTTGAAATTTCGTGAAAATCGAAACTAAATTGAGTGAGTTATGAATTTTTGAAGTTCATCAATGTTCTTGGTGTTCTTCATGTGTTCTTGAGGAAGAAGGAGCAAAAAGGTACATTTGATCCAACATTTTCAAGTCAAAGTTGGTCAAATGTGTTTTTGGGTCCATTAGTGGAAATTAAAAAATAAAATAAAATTGAATTTCAAAAAAAAGAAGAAGTAAATTAAATTAATTTCCACGTGAACTGCCACGTGAACAGTCAACAAGGAGTCAACGCCAACGCTAACGCAGCATCCACGCGGATGCCACATCAGTGGACAACAAGCAAGCTGTCAGCCCTCCTTTCGCACAGTCAACGCGTGGAGCCCAACTTCAGAGGCTTGAAGAGCAGGCTTTTTCTTAAAAGCCCAAAATTTGGCTAAGTATGAGAGTTTTTTTGGCCTAAAATATTTTCTAAGTATCCAAATTCACTTCTTCTTCTTCTAAGCTCATTTTTCTTCAATTCCTCAACTATTTAACAATTAATTAACATCATTAATTACTTGTTAACTAGTTTTAATCATCCAATCATCCAATCAAAGTCTTACAAGTAATGAACTTCTTTAAGGCTTATTTTTTTCTAAGTGTCCAAATTCACTTCTTCTTCTTTCACACTCATTTTTCTTCTATTTCTCAACTATTTAACAACTAATTAACTTCTTTAATTACTTGTTAACTAGTTTTTAATCATCAAATCATTTCTTTGATCCTTCCAATTAAGTAACAACACGTAATTCTTCTACTTTTGTTACTTAGTTTGTTTTGAGTCCGAATCTTTTTGTGCTTCTTTCTTCTACTTTTCTCATCTTAACTCGTTGATAACCTTCTTGATTCAAGTCCGTTAGTTTTTTTGGGTCGTTCTTCTTTTAAGAGTCACAAGAATCCACTCCACCACAAAGAATTGGTAATCTTGTGAATTGATTGGGCAAATGTAGTTCTCTGTCAACTTTGAGAAGATCCTTTAGGAAAGTGAGTGTGAGCTCAAACATGAGAGGTGTGTGGAATTTTGTCACTAACCTTGTTTGCTAAGATTTGTAGGTACCAAAGGTGATTACAAGAAAGAATGTCATCCATAACTTCCGAATATTATGGAGATGACATTAGTGAATACACTTGTAGCAATATGAGCTATGAGCATGGTGAAAATGAGTTTTGTAAGGGCTATGATGGTCCTTATGAGCATGGTAATGGGGCTCTTGAGTATGATGGTGATTCCTATGAGGGCTATGATGGTCCATGGGATAATGAACAACATAGTGGTGAAAACTACTACTCCGGAGATGATTATGAGATGAATGGAGCTTATGACTCATGTGATGATGTTGAAGGGGTAGAAGGATCTTATAGAGTCTACCATTGTGAAATGATGGTTCTCGTGCTTTGCACCATGGTTATGATGGTGATTTGAGGTACAATTCTTTCTCTTATAGGTCTTATGAATCCTTTAAGCAGACTTTAGATAGAAATGTAAGTTGTGAGGTTGAATTTCCTTCCTCATCTTGTGCTACTTCCTATTCTAAGAAATAAGGCATAGATGTTTGGGCGAGACCATTTCAAAGTCATCGTGTGGACCATAGAAGAAGTACATTCCCTACTTCTCGAAACATGATAACTTATTCTTCTCATCCTAGTTCCAATGTTTCTTATTCTCCATATGGTGATGAGGTTGGAGGTAGAGTGGGAGGTACACTAAGCCATGAAGTCGTAGAGTTAAGAGAATCCTTTACCACATTGAGGAAAGGTTTTGATGATTTCTTGCGGATGTTTGAAAAGGTCAAGTCTATGGTACAAAAGGGGCAAGTTATTCATCAAGAAGATAAACCTAAGGAGTTACCTTTGGAAGCAAAACAAGATACTCCTTATAAGGATAACACTAAGGAGTTGAACATCGAAGTCAAAACACCCACTCCTTGTGCACCAAAATGGAAGTTAAACTTGAAAGGATCTTCTAACCCTTCGCAAGGAATCCTTGTCACTTGTCCTAACTACCATAAAATTGAGAGACAAAAGATTGAGAGGAGTAAGGGTGTGAAAAGTGACAACTCTAGAGTGGAAAAAGGAGAGGTTGGGTGGAGTGATGTGAGAGGGTTGTCACATTTTTCTCCTAACTCATGTAACTTTTCTTTCTCTAGTTGTTTGAAAACTTGTTCAGGTATCCTTGGAAGCAAGCCTAGTGAGGCACCTCAAAATGTGAAGAATCATGAGGTTCTAGAAAACTTCCACAAGGAGCAAATGTGCTCCAATGTTGATAACGAAGGTGAAGACACTTCATGTTATGAGCTACAAGGTAACAATGCTAATTCTTGGACTTCCTTAAACTTGAAAATTCATTGTGTGGCTAGTAGCCAATTGAGTATAAGTAATAGCTTGATTTCATGTGAGCGTAATGATTCTTTGCCACATAGTGCTAATGTATTTGTTGAGAGTGTTCATACTCTAGTTGATCCTATTGATGACCGAATTGATTCTTCTTGTAAGATCAATTTATGTCCACCTAGTGTTGACACTTGTGCCTTGAATGACAGTACTTTGTCATGTTTTGATAATGTACATGTTGAGAATGTGGATACACTAATTGATCATATTGATGCCCAAATTGATTCTTTTAGTAAAGTCAATTTGTGTCCACCTAGTGTTGATACATGTGCTTCAAATGATAGTTCATTATCAAGTGATATTGGTGTTGATCAACTTGTGTGTAATAATCCCTTATTTGATGTCGACATGTCTAATGATGGTGAAATGAATAGTGGTGTGTCTTGGCATGATAGAAGTGTAGTCCCTCTTGAAGGCTACCAAGTGATTGAGAATCCACTATGGAATAATGACACACTTTTCGAAGATGGAACTCTGTTCTTGGAAGATGATAGTACGTCTATTGGAAGGGTTAGTGGTCAAAAGGAAGAAGCTGTATGTTCTCCAAAGAGCCTTTCATTCTTGTGTGACCCTATTCTTGATCAAGACCTTAATTCTTGTGGATCAAAGTGTTACTATATATGTGGGCACACCTTGGATGAAGTTCATTTATGTAGCACCTTTCTCTATTACTTGTTTGCATATGACGATGCTCATGCTTTTGAGTGGAGTATGATATTGGAAGATAAGGGTGCCAACCAGGCAAAAAAGGGTGTGCTTGATCCTTGTTCATGGATTTCCTTTCCATTTGACCCCGGTAATGAGTTGAATTGTGGCACTTGTTTAGTGATGCTTGGTCAAGATGACAAGCACAATTTGGAGGATTTTGTTGGAACCTTTCCCTATGATGGAAAGTTCTTCTTGAGGGTTTACAATCCACTTGAGTGACCTACGTTGTGTATGGGGAAGGGTAGTTTTCTAACCCCCTTTCTTTACTATCTTTTTGCGTATAATCTCGTTGATTGTGCATCTTATGAGGGTAGGAGTTATTTGTCAAGAGAAGGTGAAGTTTATCTTAAATTTTTCATGTTATCTTTGTGTTTTCCATCTTGTGATGTAATGAGTGCTAGGATCCGTGAACTTAATTGTGATCTTACATATAGGAACACCTTAGATGACCTCGATGTGCATGATACCTTTCTCTACTATCTCTTTGCATATAATGAGTCTCATACTTGTCTTAGATGTGCATTGTATGTGGGTCGGGGTTTCATTGAGGTCTATCCATGTTTGTATGACCCGATTATATGGACCTATTATCATTTTGACCCCGATGAATGTTTGGGGTATTGGAGCTTGTAGTAGTGCCATCTTTTGGGTGGTATTATCCTTTTGATGTGAGGAATAACCAATTTCATTATTTTCCATCTATGGGCTTAATAATCATGATAATAGTGGATACTTGGTTGTTCATTGAGATTGAGTCTCCTTGGTGTAATGCTTTTTATGCTAACCATTGTACTAACCTTCATGGCTATGAGGATATGTTGTTGTTTGTCCTTTTCATGGTTTTGCAAGGTTTGGATTCGAGGACGAGTCCTTTTCAAGAAGGAGAGGATGATAACGACACGAATAACATGGATCACATAAAAGCTTTAGAGGAGCTTGATGGACACAAAGTAAAGATATACAATGTGTGGAAGGTCCATCAAAGTGAAGAGAAAGAAGAAAGAGGCCATTTGTGTAAATGGTCATCTCATAAATTCAAGAATTCACAAAAGAAGGCAACCAAACAAGGCCCTTATCTCATTAAGGGTAAAATTGTAAAGAAAGTGTATTCTTTATTTTATTAGTATAAATAGTAGTCTTTTTCATTTTGGAAGACTTAGATTATAAAGATTTTGAATGTAGAAACTCTTTCAAGAGTGTAGTTTAAGGGTGTAATCCCTTTAGTTTAGTGTAGCTAAATCTAGATTAGTGATGAGTGGATTCCCATTGTTGATTTAGGACTTCTTAACCTTGATTTCACTTGAGATTGCTCATTTGTGGTTCAATTTGAGTTGTTTCTTTTCGAATTCAAGTTTCTCTTCTTCCTCGTTTGATTGTTTATTCAATTAGCCTTTCTTTCTTCTCTTCTCATCTATCTTACTTTTGTGTTGTTTAATTTTGCATTTTCGTTCAATCACCACTTTTTTTCTTATCAACTTTCTATATTAAAATGTTAAGTTTGCACCATTCATTAGTACCTGGAATATGCAAATCGGGTCGTGACAATTATAAAAGAATAAAATGATAAATTTTAAAAAGAAAAAAACCAAAAAACCCTTCTTCTTCACCCACTCCATCTACTTTTTCAGTCATCCCCATCCTTGCCCAACCTCTTTTTTCTTTCTTCTCCACATCATATTGTCATCTTCTTTAGCAGATTTTGGCATTGGCACCATCTTGATGTCAGGTTTCATGACTATTGAGACACATCCAGTTGTGTCCAAGTCTAACAAGAACTCTATATACATTGGCTAGGCAATAAGTCTCCTTATGTAATTATATCTCTAGCTTAGCTTATATCTATAAATATAGGGCTGTTTGTATTCCAGAAGACAAGAATAATGAAACACAACAACATAATTGTGTATTGTAGCTTCTTTGACTCTGCATAACGTGCAGCTTCTTCCTTTGATATTTGTGTTAACATGTATCATATGCCAACCCAACCTCCTCTGAGGCTTCCAAAACTCCAGAAATTCTCATCTCTTCTTCCTATTCGACACTCAATCATGCTCATCATTTCATATCCATCAAATTATCACCTTCAAATTATATATTTTGGCGAATGCAACTACTGCATTTTCTTCATGGCCAAAACCTCTATGGTTACATCGATGGAAGTCATCCCTGTCCTCCGTCCTTAACTTATGCAAATGGTACAACCACCTCCAACTCGAATCCAATATATACACAATGGATACAACAAGATCAGATGATTCTGAGTCTGTTAATGTCGTCTCTCTCTGAAGAAACATTACCCCTAGCCATTAGCCTGAATAGCTCCAAAGCAGTATGGGATGCACTGGCAGCTACTTTATCATCGCCATCCAATACACACATTCCTAACCTTCATATGCAACTACAAAACTTGAAGTAAGACGACCTTACTGTCACTCAATATTTACATAAGGCTAAACTCATCTCCGATAAATTAGTAGCTGTTGGGCGCCCTCTTTCTCTCGCTGATCACAATATCTACATCTTCAAAGGGCTAAGATCTGAATTTAAGGACCTTGTTACTACTCTTTGTGACCCGAGCCAATGACCTTTTCCGAGCTCCACAATCTTCTCTTGAATCATGAATTTATCAATGGATCATCCATGTCTACTCTATCTTTTCATCTATTGCCCAACATGATGCTTCCTACACACAAGCACCGCGCCCTCAGTTAATTTAATTACCCACTGCAACAAAACATCTGATCGTTCCTTCAACTCTAGTTCCCATAGGGGTCGTGGTAGATCAAATAGAGGACATGGTGGCAGAGGTAGTCGCTCATACAATTCATGGAATTATTCAACAAAATACTCAAGCATGGCAGTGTAACACCCCAGAAATTTCTTAGTTAAGACTCGAACAATTCTTGAATTTTGCGTGTAAGGTTGTACCGAGTGATTCTTAATTGTTTTTAGGTGTTAAGTTCAATTCTTTAGTGTGAGAATGATTTTGGATATGACTTAAGGTCACAAGAACCCTCTGGCACAAAGTTGAGTTGAAAACTTCGTTATCGGTTAAGTTTTGAGATATGCTTCTACTTAGGTTAACTTCAAATGCCCATATCACTCAGCTCATAAAGAACTAGGTGACCCATGACCTATCAAATTGAATGTCTTTGAGTCATATTTCCAACGCCACTAAGTTTGCCTTTTTTCCAGCTCGGAGTAAACAGTTATGATAATTTTGCCTGAGACTGCCATATCAGAGTTTTCTGAGTCTATAAACGACGACTCCAACCGATGGGCCGTAGGTTGAACGATGATCCATCCTATCAAATCGTCAATAGAGTGCTGAGAGTCAACTTTTGAGACCCAAAACCTAAAGATTCAACCAACGGGCCGTAAGTACTACTATGGGCCGTCATTTGGACCCGTAAGTGGACTTTTGAGCCTAAAAAATTCAATATCAATTGCACAAATGGGATCTACGGTCCGTAGATCAAACCACGAACCGTAGATGGTCCCGTGGACAGTTTTTATCAGCTTTTAAAGAGGGGTAGTTCGGTCTTTTCCCACCCCTTCTAAGCCTAACCCATGACCCTTTTCCACCTAATTAAGGGTCTAGGCAGTGTTAAACATTATTTTACGTTCTTTAACACTTCAATGACTTAGAGCAGGGACTCAAGAGGAGAAAAGCTAGAGTTTTCAATCGTTCTTCCGATTTCACCAAGAACTTCATTCTTCCCAGGTATGTAAGGGTATTCATAGCGTTGGACTGAGTTCGTCCACACGCCCTACATCTCAATTCCGTCATTAAATAGTCAAGTTGAGTTCAAACCCTAATGCTATTGAGTTTTCGAATGAGTTATGATTTCCATCATTGAGTTCCAAATTTATTTATCAAGATTGTGTTTATCCATATGAGTCTTATTCTCAAATCGCTGTTCATGCCTAGTTTCACATGAACCCTAGTTGAGTTACTACATTGCTTCTTATAATGCACTGTTTTAATTGAGTAAATAGTAATTTTTTATGCTATGAGTACGAGAAAAGTTTTGAGGGAACATGAGCGTCCATGAGTGCATTCATTTGAGTTTTGAAAGTCTTGAGTCATCCATTATGATGCATTATTAAGAATGAGTTTTTTGAAGCTTTTGCATTACTATTCATTATGTATGATTTCCAGAGTTCAAGTAAGATAAAGTATCACCATTATTTCCTATGCATGATTTTCAGAGTCTTAATGAGTATAGAATCTAGCATAAATGATATTTTCGAGAAAAAAGTTTGATGAGATGTGAGTAAGCCTTAAAAGCATTTTTGAATGAGAATGAGTTAAGTCGGAGTTGACTCTGAATGGTTCTTAAACTTCTATTATTTTGAACATGAGTATTTTGACTATAAATGATTGATTGAGACAGAGTCGTGAGGAGATATGAATGATTTGTAAAACATGTTTTATATGAAAGAATTGATGATTGAGATGAGATTGAGTTTGATGAGAGTCCAATGAGACTAGATGAAATGATTCGAGTAAATTGATCTGATTAAGCATATGAGCACATTGAGTCTTTTGGGAGTAGTATTGAGTACCGATTTGGGTAAGAGTAAATAAGAACTCAAACCTCATAAACTACGTAGCCAGCGTAGGATAAAGGCTATGCTTCTCTAGTCCCAAAAAGAAGACTTTGATTGATTGTGGATCCAATGAGGTTGATCGTCCCTTACTCTGGCAAGGTATTGGACGGCTACGGCAACGATAGTGCAAAGCGTTGTATCATCACTAACTCATAAGTGATGGTTGTCGGTTAGAGAAACTCCACAAGAGTAAAATATTATATTTTATATACTGAGTTGCATTTACATATCCATATCATTTAAAGCATTGTTTTACATATATATTGTATTCTTTAGTGAGTTGGGCTATTTCTCAGAGTTGAGTTGAGTTGAGTTGAGTATTTTTGAGTAAGTTCCTTGTTAGCTTTATTACATACTCGTACATTCCATGTATTGATGCCATTTGGCCTGCATTATTTTATGATGCAGACACAGGTGATAGAGATCTTCAATAGGCGTACCGTTGAAGGTCAGATTCCATCCAGCATTTTGGTGAGATCTCTTTGCATTCGGAGGTGCTCCTGAGTCTTTACTTTCAGTATTTTGAGGTAGCCGTGGGCTTGTCTCGGCACTTTCTTACGAGTCAGTTAGAGACTTCATAGACAGAGTTAGAGTTGTGTTAGTATGATTCTTTCAGAGTCTATTTTTTACTACAATTTCATTATTGAATTATGATATTGAGTTGATTTGAACTGAGTGTTTAAACTATCTTTTTATTGAGTTGTTGATTGTTTGCCCACTTGAGTCTCTTCTTTGATTTATTTTAGTCTTCCGCTGAGTGATTGAATGAGTGATCAGACCAAGTGGTTCGCTTGGGACCAACAATGGTCTCCGAGTGCCGGCCACGTCCAGGGTGTAGGATCGGGGCGTGACAAACTTGGTATCAGAGCACAGAGTTCAAGTGTCCTAGGGTGTCTATGAAGCCGTGTCGGTAGGATCTTATTAATGGTTGTGAGGGCCCTACTTCTATAAATGAGGGACTATCGACATTTCTGAAAACTTTCCCTTCTTTCATACTCTATACTCTAAATCGTGTAATAGAACTATGCTATAAGGAACATATTCATACTCGTGTGTTTCTCAAATCCATTTGACTACTCCTCATACTCAAGGTGGTTGAAATAGCAAAGTCCAGATCCCTATCGATCAGTTACTCTCAGATAAAGTTTTCAGAAAGTCAAGAGACTGTAGATGGGCTTGAGAGATGCCCGTGAGTAAGCTTAAGTGTTTAGATTCGAAAGAATGCACTCTTATCCATATGAATCATGTGTTCAAGCTAAAAGTGAAATGTACTCCAAGACTCTCTTCTCTAAACCTTGTTTCAGTTGAGACTCTTATGAGGAAGTGTGTTTTAGAGCTTAGGTAGTATTTTCACCCGAAAAGATGGTATGAGTTACAATGTTAGGAGCCAATAGTAGTAGAAGTGCCCAGAGTTAGAAGTATATATTTAGAAGTGTAGTAACCTAAGGGATGAGGATAGTTATTGAGTAGAGTATGTAAGTTGTAGCCATGTACCTAGTAAGTCATTAATGATGAGTTTTTCCCTTATATGTAGGCTAAAGAGTAGTAATCTTGTGTGGATTTCATGATAGAAAGTAGAGTAAGAGTTACTAGTTAGGATGAGTTAGAATATACTTTAATCAGAAGGGAGTTTATGTCGATGCGCCATTGTATTAGTGAAGACCAAGTATATGTGTTGAATAGAAGATCAGAGTATTCATGAGGTGATATATCTAAGCTAGGCTTATAATTTTTGAAAGGAGAGCCCCACGGTATTCAGAGGGTTATAGAACTAATTAGGCAATGATGTATAGTGAGTGGGTAAACTTAGGTTGTGAAAATGAATGTGACAGTAATCTGTAAGTAGGTAGACTGGAGATAAGGATTGCCTTACCTGTCATGTGCTCTTAGTAGGTGAATATTTCTTGATTTTAGCCGGTAGTCAAAAGTTAGTGTAGTATGTGAGCAATTATATTGATGTCTGTGTTTAGTACTATAGACACTAAGCTTGAATTTGAGATGAGTGTCGTGATAAAAAAAGGATGGCAACAAGAGGGTGATTATATTAGTTTTGAGATTTGATCCGTTAGATTTGACATAGAGTAGATGAGGAATTAAGGTGTTAGTTTGCAATGAATGTGAGTGGTACAAGTGTGGGATTCTAACTTTAGATGAGAGCAATAAAGTGTGGCTAAATCATTAGATTAACAAGAGCATTAAGACGTGTACCTGAGATCGTATGTAGTCAGACGAGGTTCCAATTAAGTTAATGATTTTTCATGTGTGCCTAGATAGTATATTTGAGCTGTCAATATGGAATAGGCTGATGTAAGCATTATTTTTCCCTTAAGAGTTAGATGGAGCGGCCTTGTAAGCCAATGGGAAAGGATTAAGAGAAGCATATGAGAAAGAGATCTTAGAAGGAATCTTAGTACCTGCACATAGAGAGTTCAGTAGCCATGAGATAAGATTTTCCTGAGTATTAGAGTAAATTGAATGTAGACTAGTTTAGAGATGATGGAATAGGTCTATAGACTTAGAGTGTCAGCTTCAGACCTAAAGATGAGATGATAAGATGAGAAACCAAGTCAAGTGATGAGAATCAAATAGTGATGTGCTCAGAAAGAGTTAAAGTGATATATCAATCAATTCATACTCTAGTGTATTCCTCAAAGTTCAGTCGTTACAACGTCATGTTGACGTCTCTCATATTAGAATTGTGTCTATGACCTATGCTCATACATATCAAATAGATTTACATCTATGCTCAGTTCCCAGAATGAGGGGCAAAGTCTTTAGTTCATTGATCTCAATATTACTCTATAAAGTTATAGATATCAGCCTCATGATATGAACCTATTTATAGAAGCAAGGGTCTCATAATATGTTCAGTATTGCAAATTCATGATTTGATCTCAATGGCTAGCTACACAATGTTATGTCATGCATATTCTTATATCAGAATTCTTGAATGAATCGTGCTTATGATCTTTCACCCTAAAGCTCTTTCAGTGATCCTCTTCAGTTTTGACAGCGATGTTGTCGATAGTAGTTGAGTAATGATCGATAGAATAAGAGGGTTGATGTTTCTTATTGTGATAGCAATAGTGTGCTTATTCCATATAAGGTGATAAAAGTGGAGGAAGGATGAATGAAGTTTTACTATGAGTAATAGTTAGGTGAGAGTAGTTATATAGTTCCTGATAGTATGCGTGAAATTTCAATTGGTATTGGTTAGTAGGAGTTCATAGAGTGGTTATAGTACTAGGCTTGAATCCGGTGTTTTTAACATGTGGAAAAATGTATGATGCATTAGGTATTTCTTGATATGAGCTCAAGGTTGGTTGAATGCAGTTATAAAGAGAAGTATTTTTGGGATGAGATTCCTTATAGAGGTATAAAACCTAAATCTTGTGGTTTAGATAAGTATAACCACCTCATGTTTCGCACCTTCTGAATTAAAGATTAGGCTTGAATACAATAAGAGCAAACGATTTGACTTAGATGTTTGTAAGAGTAGTCTTATACTCTAGTGGGAGCTATGAGTTGCAACTAATAAAGTGTAGTAATTAGAAAGGAGAGCATAGTTGAGAAGTGTTGCTAAGCTTAAAAGCTACCAGTTATATCACTCGAGGCATAATAGTCATATTATTACTTCGTGCCTGGATACCCTTGTTTCATGTCATAGCCTGTAATATTGAAATCTTATGTGAGCTTCGTGCTAAGCGTGCTCGAGTCCAGTTTCAAAACTATTAGTATCAATCAGTTCTGCCTGTGTTAGTAGGCAAAATCAGAAATCAAGAGAGGTAGTGATAGTAAATCCTTTCCCCTCCATTCTCAGTTTAACCATCATTCGAGGATGAATGATCCCAAGGAGGAAATATTGTAACACCCCAAAAATTTCTTAGTTAAGATTCGAACAACTCTTGAATTTTGCGTATAATGTCGTACCGAGTGATTCTTAATTGTTCTTAGGTGTTAAGTTCAATTATTTAGTGTGGGAATGATTTTGGATATGACTTAAGGTCACAAGAACCCTCTAGCACAAAGTTGAGTTGAAAACTTCATTATCGATTAAGTTTTGACATAAGATTCTACTTAGATCAACTTCAAATGACCATATCTCTAAGCTCATAAAGAACTAGATGGACCATAACCTATCAAATTTAAGGTCTTTGAGTCCTCTTTCCAACGCCACCAAATTTGCCTTTTTGCAAGCTCGGAGTAAAGAGTTATGACTATTTTACCAGAGACTTCCATATCAGAGTTTTCTTAGTCTCTGAACAACGACTCCAACCGACGGGCCGTAGGTTGAATGAAGACTTGTCCTATCAAGTCATCGATGGAGTACTGAGAGTCAACTTTTGAGACCCAAAACCAACGGATCCAACCAACGGGCAGTAAGTACTACTATGGGCCATCGTTTGTACCCGTAAGTGGACTTTTGAGCCTTAAAAATTCAATATCAATTTCACGGATGGGATCTACGGTCCGTAGATCAAACCATGAACCGTAGAAGGTCCCGTGGACAGTTTTTATCAGCTTTTAAAGAGGGATAGTTCGGTCTTTTCCCACCCCTTCTAAGCCTAACCCACGACCCTTTTTCATCTAATTAAGGGTCTAAGCAGTGTTAAAATATTATTTTATGTTCTTTAACACTTCGATGACTTAGAGCAAGGATTCAAGAGGACACAAGCTAGGGTGTTCAATCGTTCTTCCGATTTCACCAAGAACTTCGTTCTTCCCAGGTATGTAAGGCTATATATTCATAGCATTGGACTGAGTTCGTCCACGCGCCCTACATCTTAATTCCGTCATTAAAGAGTCAAGTTGAGTTCTAACCCTAATGTTATTGAGTTTTCGAATGAGTTATGATTTCCATCATTGAGTTCCATATTTATTTATCAAGATTGTGTTTATCCATATGAGTCTTATTCTCGAATCGCTGTTCATGCCTAGTTTCACATGAACCCTAGTTGAGTTACTACATTGCTTCCTATAATGCACTGTTTTAATTGAGTAAAGAGTATTTTTTTATGCTATGAGTAAGAGAAAAGTTTTGAGGGAACATGAGCGTCCATGAGTGCATTTATTTGAGTTTTGAAAGTCTTGAGTCATCCATTATGATGCATTATTTTTAAAATGAGTTTTTTGAAGCTTTTGCATTACTATTCATTATGTATGATTTCCAGAGTTTGAGTAAGATAACGTATCACCATTATTCCCTATGAATGATTTTCAGAGTCTTAATGAGTATATAATCGAGCATAAATGATATTTTCGAGAAAAGAGTTTGATGAGATATGAGTAAATCTTAAAAGCGTTTTTGAATGAGAATGAGTTGAGTCCGAGTTGAGTTTGAAAGTTTCTTAAACTTCTATTATTTTGAACATGAGTATTTTGAGTATAAATGACTGATTGAGATAGAGTCTTGAGGAGATATGAATGAGTTTGAAAACATGTTTTAAATGAAAGAATTGATGATTGAGATGAGATTGAGTTTGATGAGAGTCCAATGAGACTAGATGAAATGATTCGAGTAAATTGATCTGATTAAGCATATGAGCACATTGAGTCTTTTGGGAGTAGTATTGAGCACCGATTTGGGCAAGACTAAATAATAACTCAAACCCCATAAACTACGTAGCCAGCGTAGGATAAAGGCTATGCTTCTCTAGTCCTAAAAATAGGACTTTGATTGATTGTGGATCCAATGAGGTTGATCGTCCCTTACTCCGGCAAGGTATTGGACGGTTGCGGCAACGACAATGCAAAGCGTTGTATCATCACGAGCTCATAAGTGATGGTTGTCGGTTAGAGAAACTCCCCAAGAGTAAAATATTATATTTTATATACTGAGTTGCATTTACATATCCATATCATTTAAAGCATTGTTTTACATATATATTGTATTCTTTAGTGAGTTGGGCTATTTCTCAGAGTTGAGTTGAGTTGAGTTGAGTATTTTTGAGTAAGTTCCTTGTTAGCTTTATTACATACTCGTACATTCCATGTATTGATGCCATTTGGCCTGCATTATTTTATGATGCAGACACAGGTGATAGAGATCCTCAACAGGCATACCGTTGAAAGTCAGATTCCATCCAGCATTTTGGTGAGACCTCTTTGCATTCGGAAGGGCTCCTGAGTCTTTACTTTCAGTATTTCGAGGTAGCCGCGGTCTTGTCTCGGCACCTTCTTAAGAGTCAGTTAGAGGCTTCGTAGACAGAGTCAGAGTTGAGTTAGAATGATTCTTTCAGAGTCTATTTTTTTACTACAATTTCATTATTGAATTATGATGTTGAGTTGATTTGAACTGAATGTTTAAACTATCCTTTTATTGAGTTGTTATTTGTTAGCCCACTCGAGTGTCTTCTTTGATTTATCTAATTCTTCTGCTGAGTGATTGATTGAGTGATCAGACCAAGCGGTTTGCTTGGGACCAACAATGGTCTCCGAGTGTCGGCCACGTCCAAGGTGTTCTAAAGGATCTAGTAGGTTGGGTAGCTTTTGCTATCTTTTTTTCCATTTGGATTTTTTATGGTTAGGCTCTTCTTGTTGGAGTATCCTCGCTCAGAGGCTAAAATTCTCTCTGCCTCTCAGATAGCTTTCTTTTCCAACACTTCTATGTGGAGATAGATGTAATATTAATATGATTGATAGTTTCCCTCCAGTGCCTTTGACTATTGCTACGGTCATCAACCGCATCATTGAATTGAGACTTTCCACCTTGCTTTGGACTTGAATGGATCTACTTCTCCTCAAGAAGATTCAATAGCATCTTTTCTTCCTATTCCAGAAAAACTGGCTCGAGGCGTGATAGGCAGTCTCCAGATCAACACCAAAGGTGTCAAATTTTCAATGGCACTAACCATCTGGCTTCTACTTGTTTCCAACGCTACAACCCTAATATGAGTCCTGCTGCCCACTTATCATATCAAACTTCTCCTTCTGCCACCCCGCAATGGTTCCCCGACACAGGTGCTACACATCTCATTGCCCCCGATCTCACTAACTTTCATCAGGTTAACGACTATAAAGGATCTGATCAAGTTCATGTTTGCAATGGTAATGGCCTTCCCATTCACCATATTGGTAATTCTTTCCTCCATACTCATTCACGATCTTTCTCCCGTAAAAATATTCTTCACGTCCCTTCAATCACTAAACATTTACTCTCTGTTCAGCGTTTTGCTCGTGATAATGATGTTTTCTTTGAATTTCACCCATATTATTTTCTTGTTAAGGATCGGGATACCAAGAGACCTCTTCTTTCAGGTTAGAGTAATGGCGGTCTCTACACACTACAATCATCTTCTCCAGCAATTAAGTCCCAACCATCAGCTCTCTACGCGGTCAAGGCTTCACCATCCTATTGGCATCTCTGTCTTGGCCATCCGCTCCTTAGAATTCTTCAACAAGTTCTTAGAGAAAATAGTTTACGTTGTTCTAGTTCTAGTTCTAGCTTTAATAAAGTATGTGAAGCTTGTCAATTAGGTAAATCACGAAAATTGTCTCTCCCTTTGAGCATAAATAAAAGTTCTCAATTTTGCAATTATTGTATGTTGGTGTTTGGGCTCCTGTGCCTCTACTTTCTCCTCAAGGACACAAATGCTTCCTTGTTTTTGTCGATGATTTCACTAGTTATTCTTGGGGGTATCCAATTGCTCTCAAATATGATGTTCTTACTATGTTTCATCAATTTAAAGCTCTTGTCGAACGCACATTTAATACTACCATTAAAGCCATTCAATCAGATTGGGGTGGGGAATTTCGTTCTATGTCTCCGATTCTCACTAATCTCGGCATATCCCATCGTGTCTCATGTCCCCATACTTATGAACGACAAGGTCGAGTTGAAAGAAAACATCGAGATATTGTCGAAATGGGTCTAAGCCTTCTTGCTCATAGCTCGACCCCTAGCGTTACTAGCAATATGCCTTTGAATCTGCCGTTTTCCTCATAAAATGCTTACCCTCAGTTTCTACACTAAGCTTATTTCCATATGAACTGGTTCATCATTCCAAGCCCGATTACTCTTTTCTCAGAGCATTTGGCTGCTTGTTTTTTCCATACTTACGACTTTACAACAAACATAAATTTGATTTTCGGAGTAAACCATGTGTCTTCCTTGGCTATAGTTCTAATCATCTCGATTATCGTTGTATTAATCGTTCTACTGGTAGACTCTATATAGCCCGACATGTGCGCTTTGATGAAAGCAAATTCCATTCGCTGAAACCTCCATTCTCGGCCCTCCTCCACTTCAGTCATCCAGTTCCACCCCATGGGCCTCCTTTCCAGTCAGTACACGTTGCTCACAAGCTACCTCACCGAGAATGATCCCATATCCAGTTCCATCTTTGTCCACCTCTACTTCTTTACCTTCTCGTACCCCTCAACCAGACACTACTGCCGGCTACACCTCAACACCCGCCACTAGTACATTACAACCCTCATTTTCTGGCTTGCCGCCAACCTTTTCTATTCCATTGCAGCCATTTAGTTCCCCTTCTAATCTACCTATAGCCCCAATCCAAACTAAAGGTACTCACACAATGAGGCTACGACACATGCCACCTTCTGCAAATTCAGTCACTACTGCACCTTACTCTCCACCTTCTATTGTTCATATTGTTGAACCCACTTGCTTCACTGAGGCTAATAAATTTTCACAATGGCGTGCAACCATGGCGTCAGAAATTAATGTGTCGCTATGCAATGATACGTGGTCTTTAGTTCCATATAATTCCTCCATGAATGTGTTAAATGGGTGTTTAGAGTCAAGAAAAATTCATCAGGTGACATCGGGCGCTACAAAGCTCGTCTTGTTGCAAAAGGGTTCCACCAACTTGAAGGCCATGATTATTCTAAAACATTTAGTCCTGTAGTGAAGCCAGCCATTATTAGAATCATCCTATCTATTGCAGCAACATACAAATGGTCACTACGGCAGTTGGATGTCCATAATGCCTTTCTTCATTGCGAGTTACAAGAGCAAGTCTTTATGGACCAACCTTTGGGTTTTGTTCATCTGCTCTATCCCAACCATGTCTGTCGTCTTAAGAAGTCTCTATGGGCTCAACAAGCCCCTCGGGCTTGGTACATGCAACTTCTTCATTTTTCGATAGATGTTGGCTTCAATCCATCCAAATCCGACACATCACTATTTGTCTATCGCAAAAACAATATGATTGCTTATCTCTTGGTGTATGTAGATGATATTATTGTTGTAGGAAATCATGCGTCTTTTTTGGATTCAGTCATCTCGCAGCATGGATCTGAGTTCTCCATTCGAGACTTAGGACCACTAAGCTTCTTTCTTGGTATTCAAGTGCAACAACAATCAGATGGCATCTCACTATCTCAACATCAATATATTCATAATCTTCTTGCCAAAGCAGGTATGCAGAATTGTAAACCCACTCTAACTCCCATGGTGGTCAACTGTAAGATTTTCAATGGTGATAGTCCTCTATTCCATGATGCAACTTTATACCGGCAAATTGTTGGGGCATTGCAATATGTTACACTTACCCGACTAGACCTCGCATTTGTGGTTAATAAAGCTTGTCAATATATGCATAATCCTACAGTGAATCAATGGGCAGCAGTGAAACGAATACTTCGGTACTTAAAGCATACTCAACAGCTTTGCCTCCACATCCCTTGCTCCTCACATTTTTTGCTTCAAGCCTTCACCAACTCGGATTAGGCTGGTTCTGTGGATGATAGAAAATCCAGTGGTGGTTATGCAATTTTCATAGGAGCAACTCTTGTCTCTTGGTCCTCCAAAAAGAAATGAACCGTATCTAGATCATCTACTGAGTCCGGATATAAGGCCCTCGCTGATGCAGCTGTCGAACTGACTTGGATTCAGTCCCTTTTGTTTGAATTGGGTGTCACTACTCCGAAAGCTCCACTCTTATGGTGTGACAACATTGGAGCTGCTTATTTTTCTATCAACCCGGTGTTTCATGCACGCACCAAGCATGTTGAGATAGATTTTCATTTTGTGCTTGACAAAGTAGCTCGTAAGGATCTGACAGTCCAGTTCTTATCACCGAAGGATCAGCTAGCTGACGTTCTCACAAAACCACTATCCTCCTCTAGGTTTGAATTACTTCTGTCCAAGCTGAACATGTCTCTGCCACCATCGTGAGGAGAGTATTGAGACACATCCAGTTGAGTCCAAGTCTAACAAGAACTCTATAGACATTGGCTAGGGAATAAGTCTTCTTATGTAATTATATCTCTAGCTTAGCTTATATCTATAAATATAGGGCTGCTTGTATTCCAGAAGACGTGAGTAATAAAACACAACAACATAATTGTGTATTATAGCTTCTCTGACTCTGCATAACGTGCAGCTTCTTCCTTTGATATTTGTGTTAACAACGACTGTTATCAGTGGAGGTAGAGAGCCATGCTGATTTCATAGCGGTGTTGGTAGGAGTCCACTAATTCGTAGTGAAGCGAAAGAGAGAGGTGACACTGATCCCTTTTTCACCAAAACGGAAGGTCGGGGGGGGGGGATTTGCTGGTGGCATGCTTGTACGCCGAAGAGGATAGAGAGGAGAAGTGGTCCCTGGTGGTTCGCAGGGGTCGCCGATGGTGAGGAGAAAGGAAGACAGTGGCGAGGAGAACGAGGTGGGTGAGGGTGCGAGGAGCTTGTCACAGCGGTGAAGAGGTTTGCCAGCCGGAGTTGGTGGTGCAACGGCTTAGGATTGCTTGTTTTATGGATGTTGGAGAAGGAGGAAAGGAAAATGGTGAGGGAGTGTGGCGGAGATGGAGATGGGTGAGGGAGAGGGTATAGGTGATCTTGCTGGAAAGAGGAGTTGTGGCAACAACTTTCTCCGGTGGATTTTGGCTGTTTCACGGTGAGAATGGGGAGAGGATGTGTGGAGTCCCAAATTTTACTTTAAAGAAGAAATTAAATTTTATTATTTTACTTTTTATTTAATAATTTTGAAAAATATTTAATGAAGATAGTTAACTTATGATGTGTTATTAATTTATGTGACATGGATTTGATATGTCATCTATTTAAGGGCGAGCGAATTACACACATGGTAGGAGAGGTTTAAAAATCTTCTTTTGATTGATTTTAAGGATTCAGTTGGTAAATAGTTAAGTAGAAGGATCCATAATACAAACTCATACAAGTACAAAAGTCCATGAAACCATTTCACCTAGTTTGTATGGTTGTTTACCCTTTCCACCTGGTTATGTAACAACTTGATGCAATTGCATTTTCCTAATTACTTTATTATTATCATCTTCTGTGTATTATTTTGGCTTATAAAGTTTCAAATATTAAACTTACAAATACATATATTAACTAATTGTATCTTGCTATGAGTTTATTTCGACATATACTAATTCTTAATATTTACACCGTGTATTGTTGAAGTAACAACAATAAGAAGATTGATAAGTTTAACTAATTGATATATTAGTAAAAGTTGTATAAGAGAAGGTTATACAAATTCAGTTTACTATGTATAGTTACAAATTATAAAATGTCCAACAACACTAAAGAAATTTGATTTCTTCCCAAAAAATGAAGGGATATTCTTTCAATTTCATTTGATAGCAATTCAAGTAAATTATGGTTCCAAGGATAGTAACTGTCGATCAAATAGTATTACCATGAATAACATTTTTTTCTTTAAATTTCGTATAACTCATAAAATATTCATTCTAATTGATTTATGTTGTTTTGCAATGTTTGTATCGATTCTTTAGAAACACGTGAAACATATATATCCAGAACTAGTTAAATTAAAAAAAAAAATCATTAGTAAATATAATGGACCTCACAAGTCACTCCAACATGTGTATCACTCTCATGTTTGCACTTAGGAGGTGTTTATATTCACTTCTTTTTTAGTAGCTTATAAGCTAAAATCTAAAATCCATAAGTTGGTCATATTCTTTTTTTGAATTCATGATTCATAGTTATGCTTTCTCACACATTACTTTGAGGATGTTGATAGTATAACTTCAACTCTTTCTCATACATCATTGATCACTATCCCAATTTATGTGGATCCTTACACGATCACATGACTTGTTTAAATTTATTTAATTGAATAAATTTCAATAATTTAATTTATTATTAATTAATCATTCTCCTTTTTAAATTATACTAGTTATGGTCTATATATAAGTATCATATTCTAGTAGGTGCAGTATAGATCATTTTTGGATCATGATATCAATTCGTATATACCTTACTAATGATGGAGTGTAGATGTTGTTGGTACAACATAAACCAAGCACATGAAAGGGTATCGAATGTCCTAATGATATATATATTTTGACCAACAGTGACAATAGTCAAATATCCAAGTTTTACAATGGTAATAAAGTATAAATTGCTACTTTTTCAATGATTACATTTGATTTTTTTGGTATAAAAGGAAGGCTTCATGAACTCTTCCATATTATTCTATTTTAAACAACTTAAACATCTTTTTTTACAATGTCTCAAGCATCTAAAACATCCAATGCAAAAAAGTCATATATTTGCCGTTGTGGTAATCGAGCTATGTTGTGGACGTTACACACCGATACGAATCCAAGTCGACAATTCTTTAATTGTGCATTTGGGGCATGCTCTTTTTTAAAGTGGCTTGAAAATGATTCATCAACGAGAAGCCCATCAAAATTGAGTTCGGGATTCGAGACAACGAATTTTCTAGGCATTGCCAAATTCAAATTTTAGAAAGACTTTGAAACTCCGAAGAAAATAGAAATTTGCTATTGACTTTATTCAAAGAAGCTGAAGAGCAAAGGAATCACTTTAAAGGATTGCTACAAGACACTGAAATAGATAGGGATCAACTAAAACAAATATTGATTTTGGCCGAAGAAAAAGAAAAAGGCCTAAAAACAATATTGTATGATTTGTTGTTGGTGTTGCTTTTTGGAAAGGTGTGACATGGATGTAGTAGTACTGAACAAATTAAAGTATTTCTCATAAATTATTACATTTTTATATCTTTTATTTATGATCAGTAATATAATAAATCAACAGTGACTACAATCTATTTATAAAAATGAAGTCATTCTCGTATGGTAAGACAATGTATTCTAAGATATTATTTATACAATTTAAAGTGGATAGTTGACAACAACATAAAAATCACACACCATGAGGAAACAAATTCATAAGGAATCTTAAATACTTTTATAATAAGATAAGTTGAATTGTTTGTTAAAACAACCACCTATCAAAACAAAATAACATTTACTTAATTCATAAAAAAAAACAAACCATTTCAAAAATCAACTATCTTAAAACACAAGTAATCACAAATGGCTTACTCCTGACCATCAACCTTACTATTGAGTTCCATAACAATACCCATCACGCCCAGAGGCGGATCCAAAATTTAAAGGTTGTGGGTGCCATATCGTTATGTTCATCAAATCGATCTAATATTAACCTATTTTTAGCCTTGTAAATAGCAATCTGGGAAGAATTTGTTCGGTTATTCATCCTTTCAGTTTATGAGATAAATAAATCCATCAAAAAAATTATGATTTTGCAAAAAAATTTTTTTTCCCAATAATATTATTATTTACATAAAATAAATAAATAAATAAATAAATATACCATTCATTTATAATTCACTCGGCGAATTTTCTTATTCTAAAAACACTCAATGATGACATAATTATTTATATTTATAAATACTTCACGTTTTATGTAACAAACTAAATATAAAGATGTCGAAGAATTTCACATACATAATTTCAGTAATAGAGATGAAGTATTTGCTCACACCAACTAACAATCTAAAAATTCCAAACAAAAATCAAATGTGATTTCAATATGATTTTTATGTTATCATTTATTGCAACATGCATCTTATTTTATAAATTAAAACTTTCAAAAAGATTTAGGTTATCATAATTCAAATTATTTTTATCATATGCATCCAAATGATTTAGACAATAGAGCAAAGAGTAAGAAAAACTCACTGTCGAGTTTATGAAATTTGGACGAAAGAGAGGAGCTAGAAAGAATTAGTTGGAAGAAGAAAAAATATTACTCCCTCATCCTAATTACAATCTTTGAAATTTATAATCTAAAATAAATTTTAAATATTTGTGTGACTATAAATTATTTCATTAAGGTAAAAATAATAATTTAAAACTAAGTATTTTCAATAATAAAAAGATAACATTTTTGAGAATAGACTAAAAAGAAAAGTGTGTCACATAAATTCATGCTTAAAATATTAAAGAAAGAAAAAGAAAATCAGTAAAAATTACAATAACAAAAATATTAGCAAAATTGGTGTATAGAACTTTTACGATAGTTGATATCAGATGAGTGTGATCTTTACACATATTATTATATACTACAATAAAGATCACATCTATATTTATATTAAATTAATATATATAACCTAAAAAAATGTAAAAAAGGATACCACATAGATTATGGCCTAATAATAGTAAAGGCGTTACTCCTACCCAAGCGACTTAGTGGGTTCAAATCTTGGCTCGAGCCTTTTTTGGCAAAAGAAATGGAAATGCAGTTTTAAAACTGTTCATAAAAATTGTGCAATACTAGAATCGAACCCGCAACGCGAAAGCTGAAAACATGATCTTTCACCACAGGCACCATGCGCATACTTGTTGTTGGGGGTGGCAAGTCTAAAATATATTGTATATATTATATATATACCCATATATATTCATATATATATGAAGTTTCAACCGAGTTTACTGGGTGACGTGGCACCCCCTCCCTTTCACATAGATTCGCCCCTGATCACGTCCACTCAATTTTCATCACGACCTTTTTTTTTTTCCCTCCTCTGTCAAATTAGTGGCCAAGCCTTCTTCTTTTTTCTTTTCTTCTCCGTTCTCTTCTAGCTTCTCCTCTTCTTTTTCTTCTTCAATCTCTTCCATCTTCTCCTCCTTTTGTTCCTTTTCTTCTTCTCCACTTGTTATTTTTTCCTCTTCATTTTCTTCTTCTTTCTTCTCTTTCTCTTCTGCTGCCTTCTCATTTTCTTTTTCATCTTCTTTCTTCTCTTCTAGCTTCTCCTTTTTTCTTCTTCTTCATTCTCTTCCCTCTTCTCCTCCTCTTGTTCTTTCTCTTCTTCTCCACTTGTTATTTTTCCTCTTTATTTTCTTCTTCTTCTTCTTCAGCTGCCTTCTCATTTTCTTTTTCTTCATCCTTCTTCTCTTCTACCACTTCATGAACTTCTTCGGCAAGATATTTATCAATGTCTACAAGATCTTCATCAACTATTGCTAATGCAATATTTTCATCAACATCAACTGCTGTAAGATTTTTATCAACTGCTGCAAAGTCTTTATCTACTATTGGTGATGAAGGGTCTCATCAACTACCACAAGATCAGTGGCTAAGCCTTTATACAAATAAATTATTTTACACAAATAATATGTAAATTAGTTTACCTTTTTTTTTGTTCTTTTCAGTTCTCCTCAATTTCTCATCTTGTACATAAGAAATAACTTTCATCACTGTTTGCTCGAGGGATGAAACAGGTCACACAGATTTTCATCATTAAAAGTACTCGGTATATATTTTTGTCCACTCGAAACAAAATTGTTACAAAGTTGGTCAGGATTGTGATCACCCAAATATTAATCCTTCGTGTTCTCTACTGCTAAAGTGAGGACATTTAGACCTTTCAAATTGATCTTTAAGGCATCAAAGGTCGTGTCATTCGCTTTGTTTCGTATATGGCTTAAATGTTGCCATGTAATTCTGTTTCATCTCACGGACAGTAGGTGTAAGGTATGTGTGCACAAACTACAGAAAAAGAAAAGTATAAATATTGCACAATATTCATTAGTTTAAATATATTGCTAGATAATAATAAATAAATTTATACCTTCGTACTTCTTCCTTTGTATTTAAATGGATCGCCTTCGATTATATTATCGTTCTTTGCCGTGTGCCATCTAAGTAAACAAGAAATGAGCAGAGGAGAATCCAAGAACTTTCCGACATACTTTCCAAAATTAGGAAAATTCTTATGTATCCGAACCTGAAACTAATAGAAGAATAAATAAATAAATAGAGGCTATGAAATACTACATAAATATATAAGAGTTTATCATAAATCAACTACATGATTGATAATAAGTACCAGGAAAAGACATACAGAGCAGATGATGCATTCTCCCTTTCATTATACACTTCACTCTACTTCTTCAAATTGATTTCCTTCTTTAAATACGTCAATGTTAAATCAAAAGACTCTTTTTTCCACGGATAACTCTTGAAAAAATCTAAATCATCCGCCTTCTTGATGTGGTTCAAATTCACAACTCTAGACCGATCATGGGCAAACAATATCACGTGGACGAATCAAACCAAAGAACACTTCAACTTCTTCTCCTTATTCAATTTGTTATCCTTGATCAAACTCATCAACTTTATAGCAGTGTGTTTTTATTTTTGGTCACCTTGTAATGAAAATTATGATCTTTTTGAAGGACTTTTTTTATTTTTGCATCACGGGGGTATGCTGAGTAATTCAACCATGTAATCAATGTAAATTTTCTTAAGCCAAAATAAACAGACTCATCATTCACACAGAATCAAATTTCATATAATTTTTTGTCCTTTTTCCACACGCCCAACAACATATAATGGACCATCTGTCTATTGAACTTGAAATATTCTTGAATATGCCTCAACTTCTAGTTGATGAAAAAATTTATCATGATGTACTTATTTTGGACACTTGAGACACATTTAAGAATATTTCAAATTCATCGAACAGATGGTCCATTATATGTTGTTGCAACGTGCGAAAAATGACAAAAAATTGCATGAAATCTAATTCTGTATGAATGCTAAACCTGCTATTTTTGGCTTAAGAGAATTTGGATTGATTATGGGGCTGAATTGCTCAGCTTACCCCCGTGATGCAAAAATGAAAAAAGTCCTTCAAAAAAGTCATTGTTTTCATTACAAGATGACCAAGAACAAGAACATCACTGTTACAGATAAGTTTGATCAAGAGTGCGAGATTCAATAAAGAGCAGAAGTTGAAGTGCTCTTTGGTTTGGTTTGTCCACACGATGTTGCTTGCCCATAATCAGTCTAAGATTGTGGATTCAAACCACATTAAGATAGTGGATAATTTAGATTTCTTCAAGAGTTATCCGTGGAGAAAAGAGTCATTTGATTTACGTTGACGTATTTGAAGAAGAAAATCAATTTGAAGAAGCAGAGTAAAGTGTATAATGAAAAGGGAAATGCAGTGTATGCTCTGTATGGCTTTTCCTGGACATTTCTGGTAGTTATTATGTAGTTGATTTATGATAAACTCTTATATATTTGTTTAATATTTCATAGCCTTTGTTTATTTATTTGTTGTTCTATTAATTCCGAATTTGAATTTATGAGGCTTTTTCTCATCTTGAAAAGTAAGCCGAGAAGTCCTTGGATTCTCCTCTGTCCATTCACCATTTACTTAGATGGCACACAACAAAGAGCGATAATATAATCGAAAGCGATTTATTTAAGTACAAAGAAAGAAGTACGAAGGTATAAATTTATTTATTATTATCTAGCAATATTTTTAAACTAATGAATATTGTGTAATATTTACATTTTTGTTTCTTTTTTGTAGTTTGTGCATCTATACCTTACACCTATTGTCCGTGAGATGAAACAGAATTTAATGTCAATATTTAAGTCATATACGGACAAAGGAAAGGATACGGTCCTTGATTCCTTAAAGGTCAATTTGATAGGTGTGACTGTCCTCACTTTAGTAGTAGAGAACACAAAGGTGGAATATTTGGGTGATCACATTCCTAACCAATCTTGTGAGAATTCTATTTTGAATGGACAGAAAAATATATCGAGTTCTTCTAATGATGAAAATAAGTGTGACTGTATTGCATCTCTCAAGTAATCAATGGTGGAAGTTGTTGTTTATTTGGGTAAATAAACAACCTTTATTGATTACCAAAAACTACAACATTACAATGCTAAACAGGATTAGATCCATGTTTCTCACAATCCCTATAGCCTAAAGCAGCACTATCGTAGGGACTAAATCAGTGTGGTGCTAAAAAAAACATTGAGCTAAGTTTGTATCCAACAATCAACTAACATAGTAAGAAAGACAACTATAGACCTGCCACCAGGCATATGATTTAACTGTTGGAGGCAGTCTTGTCACTTCTTCTGTCTTGCTCCTCTTGTGTGTATGTAGATTGCAACCTCTCTTGATATTCTATCAATTTGGAACTAACCTCCCTAAAAGAGCATTAGGTTTCTTTCCCTCCATATCACTGTAATCACCATCACAGAGGATGTTGAGTATGCCCCCTCTCCCAGATCCCTTCTTAGCCCAATCAATTGCGTGAGCCACCTCTTCTTGCTAGTTACCAATAGGCCTATATTCACCCACCCATCTTAATAGTCTACTCCAAAGTGCGTGAGTAGTTGGGCATTCAAACATTAGATGAGTCAGATTTTTCAAAGGATCAACACAGAATACACAAGCATTAGGAATGTCTATACCAAATTTTTGCAGCCTATCAATAGTTGTTAATCGTTGGTGTAGGGCTAGACATAAACAAAATTTGTGTTGTGGATGGATTGCAGGATGAGTTGTCAAACTCTTCCATTGTACTTTGGGGTACTGTGATCTCAAAGCTACATACATACTCCTAATGCTGAAGTTGTTGTCGTGGACCATTGTTTCTGGTCTATCACTTAGGCTGTCTTGAATAGATGTGATAGTCAAGATCTATCTCCTTGCCTTCTTTATCTTCCTGATAACCCATGTTGCATTAGAGGGGATTTGACATGAATTGATGTCATCATCTTTCATATAATATATGTGTATCCATTTGACCCACAATCAGTCCTTCTTTGAAGCTAGAGCCCATAATTGCTTAATTATTATAATCTTGTTCCAGCCACTTAAATGCATAAAATTTAGACCCCCTACACTCCTAGGTTGACACACCCTTTCCCAAGAAATCAAGGCTCTTTTGGAGGTATAAGTAGAACCTGTCCACAAGTAAGTTCTGCACACTTGCTCAATTAGTTTCATTATCTTCTTAGGGAGAATGAACATTTGTGTCCAATATGTCTGCATTCTAAATACCACAGATTTAATTAACTGTAATCTCCCCGCATATGTAAGTAACTTGGATGTCCAGCATTTCACTCTTTCTGTAATTCTATCCACCACAGGCATACATTTGCTTATTGTGAGTTTTTTTTTATGACAACGGAATGCCCCAATACTTAACGGGTAAACTACCTTCATTATAGCCCAATAGACTTAAAATCTCTTGTGTAACACTTGGTTGTACCCCTGAAAAGTACACAGAACGTTTATCACAATTTGCTACCAAACCAGAAGCATCTGAACACTTGGCAAAGGCTTGCTGAATCAGGCGTATTGATCTCACCTCAGCTCTACAGAACATCAACAAATCATCCACAAAACATATGTGGGAGATGTTAAGTTTTTTACATCTCGGATGGTGAAAGAATTTATCTCTTGTTGCCACTGCTAAATCCCTATGTAAATAATGTGGCTAATATAATGAAAAAATTATCTAAATACACAACTTATTTTATCATATTCTCTAAAATTTTCTATCATTTGAAAAAATTACAAAAATTTCTACTCTCTCCTATTCTTGGATACATCACTTTACGTGATGTATCGGGACGTTGAGTGATGTATCCAAAGTTGAGACGCAATATATCGGAACGTTGAGGAATGTATTCGAAATCGGGACGTGATGTATCGGGACGTTTTGAGATGTATCTGGATTCCACCAAATTTAAAGGATTTTTATAATTTGAAAAAGAATAGGGATAAGATGTAATTAACTCTTAACACTATGAGATTTGTGTTAAATTTTAATTGGATTAGTCATCTAACTCAATATGCTATGGGCTAATCCAATTTGTTGGATTCCAAATGATGAACTCATTTCACTATCTCAAAGTTCAAATAGATGTTAGTGATCAGTCTTAAAAGCCTAGGTTCATGTAACATAGCAAATGAAGTGGTAGTCCAAGTTAGAAAAACGAGTCACTAAAGTCATACCATGTTTCAAGTAAAGCGACAATCCAAGTCAAACAAATGAGTCAATAAAGCATGACATGTATCAAAGTTATGTGGCAATCCAAGTCAAATGAATGAGCCACTAGAATCAAGCCATGTATCAATGTTATGTTGCAATGCAATTCAAATAAATGAGCCACTAGAATCAAGTCATGTGTTAAAGTTATGAGGCAATTCAAGTCAAATTAAATGGGTGCTACAATCATGCAACATATCAAAGTTATGTGGTAATTCAAGTCAAATTATATAAGTAACTACAATCATGTTAAGTGTGTATATGACATGTTCTGACAAATCAAATTAGAACTGATAGTTCAACCTGACCAATCAAATCACACAGGTACACCATTCCCTTACAACTATAAATAGGGATCCTCATAATACTCAGAAGGAGGATTTTCAGGAACAAAAAGCAAGAAGAGAACTCGTGGATTTTGATCATTTAATTTATACTCTTGAATTTTGAATTGTTTTTTATTTTGGACTATAAAAAAACTCTCAACTATTAATTTATATTGGACTAGAAGGAGTAATCTATTGTTTAATAGTAATCAACTTTAGAGAGACACTTTTTAAATAATGATAGTTTAGTGATGATGAGAGCCCTTCCAATGATAAGAGGCTATGAACAAAGTACAAAAAATGAAATAGGCATCAGGAAAAACTCAAAAAATATTGACGGTATTTTGGTGATGTCATGATTATTGTGGATAACGATAATTTTAGAGGCTCCTCAAGAGAGGGTTTTTAGGAAGTGAAGCTTAGTCAGTTATTCGTTTTCGAAATAGTTATTGACTAAATGATTTTAATTTTTTTTTTCCTATTATATATATGTGGACTTTTTAGATCAACGTCTAAAAATTCTTTTGAATGCACTAAAATTCTCATGAGAAAATGCTAGGAGATCTAGCATTTCACAAGTTATTAAAATGTTATATGAAAGTCTAATATTTCATCTATATAGTTGAGTTATATACGAGCAAATATTAGACCCGGGTTTATTATATTTAAGTTGGGTATATTTTCTCAAAAGCTATATTATCATTGATTGAGGAGTCACAATGTTATCATCTCACTATCGTAGCCTAGTGTCATGACCCGCCACTTTGCCATTAAAATAAGGCATGAATATAAGGAGGGAAGAAACTAGAGTTGTGTAGACGTTTGTGGAAGACTCTAGAACTCCTTCGATATTTTCTTGGAAGGCTTACATTGGAAGAAGAATAGTCTTTAATGGAATATTCTAGAGAAATATGGAGATTTTCTAGGGAAGGTTATATAATTAAATGAAAAATCTTGGAATATTCTAGAGTTGTAGAAAATTCTAGAATAGGCACTAAATTTTAAATACTTAGGGACTTGTGTATTAATTTTTATTTGCACTTTAGCCCCTAGGTTATAGTATAAATAGATAGGGCATTCATTTGTAGCAATCCAAGCAAGTGTAAGTATTCTCCAAGCAATACAACAAAGCTTTCTTTATAAAATCTCTCTAAGTCTTTCTTTCTCATTCTCTTAGCGATCCAAGTCTTAAAAGGCTTACTTGAGCTTACAAGATCGTGAAAGAATCGTGAGTAAGTTGTCAGGTGCCGCACAGAGTGTTAGAAGAAGTCTAAGTCTGTGATAACCTGGTATCAAAGCAAAGGTTTGTACTAAGGGAATGGCCAGCGAAGGAGACGTAAACGCCGCTAGCACCACCAAAGTCCGGCTGGATGGTGGAAAGAAGAACCACAAGGGAAAGAAGCACCACAAGAGTAGTGAGGAAATGCTGCTCGACCAAATACCAAGCGAGGCGCTAACATCTCACCCACCTTCGACCACTAAAGCTTGTGATGATGAACATGACGTCACACCCGGAGAAGAGTGGATTGCGAGGGTGGAGGTGGCAAGGCAGGCCGTATAGATCTTAGGCAAGTGCTTAAACGAGGTTGATGGCAAGTTCAACACTCTGGAAGACTTAACCCTTGAGGAGAATGACAACATCCGCAAAGAGTTGGAGGGCCGCCAGCGTCCCGAGTTCAAGATGAAGGAGGCCATCACTTCCTTAGAGTGTCGGCTCATGGACGCACTACGCACGATTGAGACCATGAGGGCCGAGATGAAAGCACTCAAGGAAGGCGTGGAAGTTGGAGGATCTATGTCGCTCAATATGGAAAGGGAGACCAAGGTCGAGGCTCCCAAGCCACCCATGTTCAAAGGTGCTCGTGATGCACTAGAGGTGGAGAACTTCCTGTGGCACTTGGAGAATTACTTCAAGTGTAGCCAAGTGAGGAGCGATGAAAACAAGATCAACACTGCCGTGTTGTATCTTTCAGAGATGGCCATGCTATGGTGGAGGCGCAAGGAGTTCGAGATAGGGAAGGGGCATTGCAGCATAAACACTTGGGAGCAGTTTCGAGTGGAGTTCAAGAAGGCGTTCTTCCCTAACAACGCCATCTATGAGGCCAAGCACAGGTTTAGGGAGCTGAAGAAGACAGGCAGCATACGCACATACATGAAGGAGTTCACCACCCTCACACTTCAGATTCCCAACCTCATGGATGAAGATATGTTGTTCCACTTCATGGATGGGCTACAAAATTGGGCCAGGACAGAGTTGGAGCGCCGACAGGTCAGGACTATTGATGAAGCCATCACGCAGGCCGAAGCCTTGACAGACCTTAGGCATGAAAAGTCTGACAGAACCAGAGGAGAGGATATGAGAGGTAGTCATGAACAAGGTGGGGGAAATCGTGGCAAAATCGAGGAGCAACGGCCACATCCCAAGAATCATGATACCTATAGGTCCGATGGTAAGAAGTCTAGACGTCATGGCGATACGAAGAGGAAGATAGAGCCTACAGAGAGAAACAATTGCTACATATGCGGTGGGCCGCATGGCTATGCAAGGTGCCCTGAACTAAAAAGCCTTGGTGCTATTCTGTGAGAGCGAAAGGAGAGGAATGCACAGGAGCAAGGACAAAGTGCAGAGACGATGCAGTTGGGCTTAATAGGACAATGTGGAGCCATCACGAAGCAGCCAATGAAGCCGAGAGAATACGGTGCGCAGTATGTCGACATCACGATTAATGGAAGACCTGCTCGTGCTATGGTCGACACGGGTGCAGAGGCCAACATCATGACCAAGACAACATCAACAAGGTTGGGGCTGAGTTACAGTCCAAGTAACGCCCATCTCAGGACGGTCAATGCACCACCAACTCCCGTGTGCAGAGTCGCGCATGGAGTAAGCATCATGCTAGGGGAGTGGCAAGGTAAAACCAACTTCACTGTCGCTCCTTTAGACCTCTTTGACATAATTCTTGGGCAAAAGTTCTTTTAGAAGTGTCACGTGGTGATCGATCCTTATCTCCAACGACTCTTGGTCATGGAACAAGAAGGGTCATGTATGGTGCCCTGGTTAAGGTACCAACGATGGAAGAACAAGTTCGACTAACGGCCATACAACTCGTGAGAGGCCTTAAGAAGAAGGAGTCAACATTCGTAGCCACCAATGCGAGTGTGATGAAAGACAATTGTGCAAAAGGGACTTCGCTACCATGTATAGGGCAAGTTCTGCAATAGGACAAGGACGTGATGCCCAAGGACTTACACAAAGGCATTGATCGAGTCAATGAACTGATGGTCAGAAATATGAGAAGACAAGACTCGGTTGTTCATGCAGCAGTAATGCGACGTGGTCGTCACATTATCAGGTGGGGGAGAGTGTCATGACCCACCACTTTGCCATTAAAATAAGGCATGAATATAAGGAGGGAAGAAACTAGAGTTGTGTAGACGTTTGTGGAAGACTCTAGAACTCCCTAGATATTTTCTTGGAAGGCTTACATTCGAAGAAGAATAGTTCTTAGTGGAATATTCTAGAGAATTATGGAAATTTTCTAGGGAAGGTTATAGAATTAAATGAAAAGTCTTTGGAATGTTCTAGAGTTGTAGAGAATTCTAGAATAGAGACTAAATTTTAAATACTTAGGGACTTGTGTAATAATTTTTATTTGCACTTTAGCCCCTAGGTTGTAGCATAAATAGATAGGGCATTCATTTGTAGCAATCCAAGCAAGTGTATTCATTCTCCAAGCAATACAATAAAGCCTTCTTTATAAAATCTCTCTAAGTCTTTCTTTCTCATTCTCTTAGCGATCCAAGTCTTAAAAGGCTTACTTGAGCTTACAAGATCATAAAAAAATCGTGAGTAAGTTGTCACGTGCCGCACGGAGTGTTAGAATAAGTCTAAGTCCGTGACACTAGGCTCTTTTCCTCCTACGTTTCATTTATTTAATTCTAATATCGTCCAACAACTTGGAGTTTGATGTGAGATAGAATTTTTAGTCAATCCCTTTTGATTTTTTTCAATCTGATCAACTTGTGTTAATAAAGTACTAATTATTTTTCTTTTTAATATATCTTCTATGTCTTCTTATTTAGTATGAAAATCGTTAGGCGAAGTGATCTAAAATTAAATTATGATGAATTTAATGAAATTTACTCTCCTTCTTTTCCTAATTGTAGTTTGAGCAATTTTATTTTACTAGCACATTGTTGTAGTGGTAAGAGTGAGATTGTGTACAAGGAGAACGTCACTAGTTCTAATCCTATTACAAATAAAATTTAATTTTGTTATATGGTGGATTATTCAAGCATAAAAAAATTCCTACCTAACACACATAAAATCACAAACATCCTTCAAAAATGTCTTCACACACATAGTTTAAGATAGACAGAGAAATATACAGAATCTTGGGTTTCTATTCTAAAAAATAAGATATAGATATAAAGAACACTTACCTTTTATGGCAATTTTCCTTAGAGTTTTCAATTTAATTTTTAGCCAAGGGTCTTGAATTTGAAAACCCTAAAAATGAGATTAAAACTCAAATTGACATGCTTGAATTGAAAACAGAGATGGATAAAGATAACTGACCTATATATGGTGCCAGATCTGGGACTTGTTAGCGGAAGCCTTTAGATTCAAGCCTTAGAATAGAAAACTTTAAAAATCAAAACTAAGATCTCAGACCGACATCCTTAAATGCTTGACACATAAAAAGAAGATCGACAAGCAATGAAAAGATCAAAGATGGAAGGACAGAATATCCACACCCTTTATTTTATTAGAAGAGGTGCAAGGAGAGTGAGCAAAAATCCATGTGAGGGTTCAATTGCAGCAATGAATTGGATGAATGATGAAAATAATAGATGGACAGATGGACAGACCGATGCACAATGAAATTGTTATAGGAGTGGCTGCTAGGGTTTGCGATGAAGTATAATTTTATAGACTCTAATAATATTATCAGCTTTACTAAATTACCCTTATTAACTTTAAAACATACTCAAAAAGCTTAGATATCAACAGAATTCTCTTCGAATGTGTTGTAGATGAAGTGTAGTGCCATCATGTTCATGTCTATCATTGACACGTGCAAGTTGTAATATGCCATAAAGTAAACATGTTGTATTTTCGTGACTCTTTTATTTTGTTGGAATACTAAAATTGTATTTGATAGTTGTGTTTCTCGTGACTCCTTTTTTCACTAGAATGAATAATCCATAATTAAAAATTATATTAGTTTGCCTCTAAACATAAGTAGTAGTTGCCCATATTGCTCGTAGAAATGGAGAAGGATGCCCGATTAAAATAAGAAAAGTTGTTAGCCAACCAACTCCATAGTTTGAGAAGGACACTAAAACACTTGCAAGTCACTAGGAGAATCGAGAGTCTAGATTATGATGACCTCTGCATTCACCCAGACATCAACATGTCAGTGGGGTAAAATCCACCTAAGTTCAACATATTTGATGGAATGGGTGACCTTATGCACATATGAGAGCCTGGGTGACAAGCTAATTGGTGTACTGAGGAATAATAAGTTAAAGATGAACTTGAACATCAAAAATGTGAAGACTCAAAATTTTGGATCATAATGGAACCTACTACAATCCTTCTGGTAGGTAAGCTAACCTCTTACATAGAAAATGATTATAAGTAAATACGGAAGTAATTACATAGTAACACAATTAGTCTCTTAATCCAATTATTTCATAAGTAAAACAAACAATGGTAAACATTAGCATCTCAAGACTTAGTGTCACATGTACAGGAGATTCCTAATATAAGAAATAATAAGTATAGTACATCAATTTTTCGCAGAGGGTAAGGACACGAAGTAATGGTAGATGAAAACAGGTCAAGTCTCCAAACTTAAGGAGCTCACCGTAACTTTAGATCACAAACATTTCTCCAAATCAGAGCCAGTCAGTGTCGCTAGTATGGTAATTTTCATCCAAAAAATGCAACAACCATAGTATGAGTACAAAACTACAAGTATTCTATAAGCATCATTGTCTGACCGAGCAAAAACTGTAACTATATCACATAAGGATTGTTAAATAACCTTACACACAGAAAAGTTTAATAATTCAAATAAGAGTAATAAGAAGCAACATAGCATATAAGAGTATGATATGTAATGCAATGCAATACAATGATTCTATCGATATACACCCTGTTGTGAGGTAGGACCCATGGGGGATTAGCAAAATCCATATATTTTGCGTACTCAAATCGAGGCTTATATATATATATATATGCTTGTATTTGAATTGGTCTTAAATATATTTTGCTTGGACTAAAACCGGGACTAAATCAGTATTTTATTTCAGAAACATAGTTCTGTTGAACCAAATATCTAAATCAATGATCCATGAGAATAAGTGTAGATGCATGATTGCATGATAAAGTAAATTTTGAATGCAACAAGTGTGAAAAAGAATGTCCTTATTAACATACCTAGGCTAACATCCTTATCAATAGATAAATTTTTCCACAAACTCATGCCCATAGGCCACAATTCCTCATATAGCTTAACCACAATGCGGATTGCAAGTCTCAAGCCGTCTACCGATTAAAATCCCATTTCGATATCATAACATCAAATCATTTCAATTATTAATTCAACTCAGTTTATTTTCCAATCCATAAAATGTTTTACATAATAAGTCACAAAATAAGCTAAGTCATGAAAAATTAAGTCATAACCTACCTTAAAATCAAACAACAAGGCATGGACTATCAAAAGGCAACATTTGCCTTCTAAACGTCCTCAAAATGCTCCCAATCTAGCGAAATTATGATTTACACATAAGTACAAGTCTATCGATGTTCATATCGCAATATAAGGGTCCGAGTAAAAATTACGTATAAAAGTTAACCCTGATACCTATAGTCCAAACTAAATTATTCTTTCAAAATCTGTTTATCAATAAGTAGGGAGCTCAAATCTAAAGTTTTATTTAACTTTGGATCATGTTTTGTGGTCTATATGCATATTTAGTTTGTTTTTGTACAATTTTAAATGATTTTCGAGGGTTGATTCCAAGTTTGATAGTGTTTTGGGGTAGCTAATGCAGTTGAACCTGGTGCAAGCACATCTATGTGTGTTTTCCTTTTTAGGAAATGTCCTCTTTAAAGAGGATGGTCTCACTAAACAAGTTTTCTCCAAGGATCAGGGGCAGATCTACATGGAGATCAGGGGTTCATCCGAATCCCCTTAGTCGAAAATTATAATGTATATATAAGGTCAAATTCTCTTTTCATGGTATATGTATTAAAATGAACCCCCTTAACACATATAAAGAGGCTAGCTCAATGATTAAGGGGGGAAAAATTTTACTATGGGAGAGGTATACCAACTCATACTTGTGTGAGACATTCTTTAATTGGCAAATGAACTCTAATGGGTCTCACTTTTCAAGCAAAACTATAATTCTGTCCTTTCATCTGCCATATTTAATTACTTTTATCCTTCATCTCTTTCTGTTCCCTCTTCTTTTTTGTCCAATTTTCTTCCAAATATTTTGTTTCTCTATTTATTGAATTTTTTAAAAAGAAATTCTATGGAGAGTGTTCATGTATTATTTTTGTGAGTTTTGGGATTCAAAAATTTGATTTTGGAGAATATTTTTTAAGGATATTGGTTAGCCGATCTAATTAGTTGTAGATTTTTTTTTGTTTACTGAATTTTGATCGATCTTTTGTGCAATCAATAAATGATTTTTGAATATAATTGTTTGTAGTTTTGTTTGGATAAATTTTTTTATGTAATCAATTTTGTTAATTTCTAATTATTTAAACTAATTCAAAATAAATATAGTACACATTTACCGATTTGATTTTTTAATTTTTAGTAATGATATTTATCTCTTTTATCTTTGTCATCGGAAGAGAAATTCATTATTTGCCAATTTATAATCATTTACTATGCTTTTATTACGATGACTATAATTTTTTTGGATTATAAAAAATGTGTTGGGATCTATAAGCTTAGTTAGGTGACAATCTCATAATTAGTTTTACATAAATTAATTTTGATTCATGTCTTTCTTTTAAAAATATGTTTTAGCCTAAATCTTTCAGCCTATTAGAAAAAAATAGTATAGTAAAATTCTAATGAAAAATTATATAAAATGTATTAATTTTATATAAAAAAAATATATAAAGTACTCACTTACCGCGCATATTAAAAATAAATTAAAGTATTTATAAATAATTAAAAATTAATCAAAATGTATTAATATAGTCAATTTTAATTATTTATAAATACATTAATTATTCAATCAAAATGTATTAATGTAATAATTAAAAATAAATCAAAATACAAAACTATGCACAGTTCTATTAAAAAACCATATATTGATTACACAAAAGATCGATAAAAGATTAGTGCACAAACTTTTTTTTATGGCTAATTGAATCGACTTACCAATCTCCGAAAAAAATATTATCCAAAATCAAACTTTTGAATTCCAAAACAGTCTAAATTATGTCACAAAAATAATACATGAACACTCTCCTTAGATATTCTTTTTTTTAAAAAAAATTCAATAAAATGGAGGAACAAAATATTTTGGAAGAAGAGTGAAAAAAAAGAGGGAACATAAAAAGATGAACGGTAAAAGTAAGTATGACAATTGGTAGATGAAAGGACATAATTTTAATTTTGCTTGAGTAGTGGGACCCATTAGAGTCCATTTGTGAAATAAAGAATGCCTCACACAAGTATGCGTTGGTATGCCTCTCCCATAGTAAAATTTTTCGGTTAAGGGGTGCAAGAAATTGCTTCAATGTCTTGGGTTTGATTTCATGCGACAACTCTTTCCTCCATTTTTTTTCCTTTGGCAAATCAAAAGTAAAGCTTAGATGGGCTCAATATTTAGGGTCAAAATCTCAGTCCATAAAAGTTTTATTATTTTTGGGCTAGAGCTTTATTTACTTCTTTTCATTATTTTTAATGCTATTTCTCCTTCTCAATTTTCATTTGTTCAAATTTATTAGGTGCATTGTTTTCTTTTTTGTATTTTATTCTTTTTATCTCTATTGCTCATTTTATTTTTATGTGACTCTCTTTTTATATACTAATCCAAAGGAACTATTTAAAAAAATATCAATTGCTCTTAAATTTGAAATTGAGATAGAAAAAATATATTTTAAAGATAAGGTAAATTAAATTTAATCAAACGAAGAAATTTGAAAGGCATGAATATTCATGATATTTCTTTCTTATTTATTTCAGTTCTATTCTAGAGAGATGTGGAGTAAATTTATTTGATTTATTCATCACTTTTTTTTACAGATAAAAAATATTATAAATTTAATTAATGAACTAAAAATCTGCGATGCCATTTATTTATCTATTTAATATGCATTATATTATTAGTAACTCAATCCCCACATATTTTTAAAAAATATTAAATAATTTTTAAAGTAACATATGATTAAATGAACACTAATTTAATTTTTTTTAAAATTCAAAATAAAGCAGAACACTACAAAATAAAAGAAAAAAATCACATCTTTTTAAAGAAGACTCAATGAAGCAGGATAAAAGTAGGAAGAAACGTTACACACGGCATGACAAGACAAGTTAAATTTAGCGGGTTAAGATTAATTTTTTTCTTTCTCGCTCCGTTATCTCCATTTTCGGCTGACTTCTTTATATGTTGAACCCCCTCCACAAAAATTCTGGCTTTGCCACTGCATGAGAGATGAGTATGCTATGTCAGTGAAGCATTGGTGCCTCTACAATGTCGATCCCGCGAGAAATGGCAGCATCTGTGCGATTGCTCTTACGCGATATTGTTTGCTTCGGTGAAACTTAGAGGGATAAGTGGTTTCTACCTCGATGGGTTCTTCTACCACCTTTTCATGCTCGTGGAGGCGGAAATTTTTCTCTTTTGCAAAAATCCCTAGCAAATCTATGTATTTCCCCACTTTCGACCATGGACTAAATATTTTGATTTTGTGAGCTAGAGAGCTTTGATTGAAATAATTTTTGTATACTTTTTGAGATTTCTTTGTAGGGGTATGTTTGTAAACTCTCATTTGGTTTTTCCCATAGATTTATCATTTGTTTCATTGATATACTATGTATTAGAAATGGAATTTAATGATCTTTTTTCTTAAAATTTAAAAAGAATATTTTGGGAATTTGGGGTTCAATTCAAACTCCATTTTTGATAAAATTTCATATTTGATGTCACGATCCGAGACTACCTCCTAGTCGTGACATGGTGCTTAGAGCCATAAGTTACTCCAAGCTTATATCATCATCAGACGTGACACTAAGATTCACATAAAACCAATAGGAAGATTAATTGAATGCGGAAGCTAACTGAAATAATCTAATAAGAATCCAACATCAAATAGACAGATATCTAAGTTTAACACAAGAAGAATCTAAATTGATTATCTGATAGCCTCTACTAATATGAATTGTTAGGACAAACCCCTAGCTAACTTTAACTGTCTAGAATTAAAAGTAAATGAAAATAGACATAAGTGTTGTCCTCTAGAAGACGAGGAATCATCAACTCGACTGTTGCTGAGTGGATATAGAACTAACCGTGAGCTGGATACTAAGCATCAGAACCTATATTATCAAATTAAACAATATAGGCGGAAAGTATGTGGTCATGTACTGAGAAATGCATAAAAACATGGTAAATGAACATGCTGGACTGTAAAACATAACTGATGCAATGGCCAAGTAAGTAACATGAAAACTGATGAAAGTGGTACCGAATTAATTGAATACTTAATCATGCCATAATTGAAAACTGACTGTGGTTGATACTAAAACTGACTTATAACCGTGTGATCTACTACATGGAGTTTGAGGTACAATCCCCATCAAATGGGCCCAATATACTTTTCTAAGGTATAAAGGCTGATCTGAGCTAATGTGGATCCACTAATCTAATGTCTATAAAGACTAAGGAGTCAGCTTCAACTGACGGGAAGCCCATTATAATCCTATGATGGCACGTAGTTTTGAAACTAAGAGATTGCTACTAAAGGTTCATGGACGCTGACTGGAATCCTTGAGGGTAATTGGAGATAGGGTTTTGAGTCGCGAAGCTAGGAAGGCAACCTTGGATACGGAAGGTGTTTTGAGGATTGAGGATCGCATTTGTGTTCATCTAGTTGCAGCGAAGATGTTACGTGATATGAGGCAGCATTACTAGTGGTGTGGGATGAAGAGGGACATTTCAGAGTTTTTAGCTTGGTGCTTGAACTGTAAGCAGGTGAACTTCGAGCACTAGAGGCTAGATGGTTTGACTCAGAGGTAACCCATTATAGAATGCAAGTGAGAGTGGATAGATATGGACTTTGTGGTGGGCTTGCTAGATACTTTCCAGAGGTTTGATGCTATTTGGATCATTGTTGATCGATTGACTCACTTTCTGCCATTTCAGACTTTGTATAGTTCAAAGAGGTTGACTCAAATATTCAATGGAGAGGTGGTTTGTTTGCACGGGTGGCCAGTGTCTATCATTTCATATCATAATATTTAGTTTACATCATGTTTTTGGAGGTCTATTTAGAGTGAGTTGAGATACTAGAGTTGAGCTCTGCGCTAAGCACAACTTTTCATCAGCAGACTGACTATTAGTCTTAGAGGACTATTCAAGTTTTGAAGGATATGCTTTGGGCTTATGTTATTGACTTCGGTGGTCAATGGGACAAGTTCTTGAATATGGAGGAGTACTAGTTTTCATATAATAATAGCTACCATTGGAGAATTTTGATAGCTCCACTCGAAGCGTTGTATGGTAGGAGTTATCGGTCTCTAGTGGACAATTTTGATGCTTTTGTGATCAGGCTATAGAGCACTGACTTGTTGTATGATTCCATGGATAGATTCCAGGTGATCCAAGAGAGATTCATCATCGCTATCAAGGGACACATAGGGTTGCGATCACGATTCATAAACATTGATCGGGTCCACTGACCCTTAATCGCGATCGTGATGGTCAATGTTCGCAAATGCATTGACCAAGAAAGATGATTTTCGTGATCACAGTGCCAAGGTCGCAATTGCACAAAAAAGTTCATTGGTCTTCGCAAACATGGCTACAAGCACACGAATGCGCTGAACAATGCTGGTGGAACCAACAATTAGTTGCATCAGCTCAACTTGAAGTTGAGAAAATGCACTGATGAGTGATCGGGATTCATTCGGAACCCCATGAATGCAAATGAACTAGGGTACCCCATCAAAAATGATATTCTGGACTCAACAAAATCCACGAAACAACCAATAGAGGCCGTCTCGATAAAATTTTGACTCAAGTGAACACTTACATAAAGCAACCAAAACAAACATAATGCAAAATGCCACAAAAACATCCTGGTCATCTTGGGATCCAAAACAAATATCGTTTTAGACAAAACTCAATGTTACGGAGCTAATCATGTTGATGGAATTCTCATTCGAGTGTGTTTACCAAGAATATTGATCAAAGTCAATCCTTTGTCAAATGTTCAAAAACATCTCACCTAATGGATCAAACTTACGTCGAAGGTTTTGGAATCCAAACCAACCATGCTAATAGCCCATATGGACCTTCCGGAGTTGATGAAATTGACGAAAATCTCATATGACATTAGATTCTCCAGATGTTGACTAAAGCCAACTCTTTCAATATGTATGCACCAAAAATGGAGAAACTCACCCTAAACTCTCCCGACCACCTCGAGAAGTGTGTCACTCATCCCAACACATCACAAACACTGCACAAAATCTAGATACTTGATAACTTGTCTTGATTAATTGCAAATATTATACTCAGATAGTTAAATTTATTTGTCCTAATTTTCTTTTAGTTTGTTTTAAAAAAAATATATCTTTCATTTTTGATAACTTTTTAATTCTAACTTTGTACATTGCTCGTTTAAAACCACAAGATTAATGGTATTTTGGTACATTCTACCTATCTTTAGCTTAACACCACAAGATTCAACTGTCATGACCCGATTCCTCGAGTCATGATGACGCCTACCAACCCGCCAGTAGGCAAGGCAAAACCCTGTCCCGAAACTTGACAGTAATGGGACTGGGGGTGGAAACTAGCCTCAACTAAGCGAAAGCATAAGTAAAAGGAACACATAAGGCAAAAGGCGGAAGCGAACCCAACAACTATATACAAACAAAAGATACCTCTCCGAACCTGGAAGTCACATGTACAAAGCTACTACAAAATGAGTACAAGTCCCAAAATTGGACCACTGAAACAAGACTGTCTCAAAAGCAAATGACAAGCCAAAATATAAGTACAGAAGGAGGCAGAAAATCTCAAGACGCCATATTCTCACCCTCGCCTCCGGAACAGACCGCAGCAGGCTCGAACTCAACGCTGATAACTGGTGCTCAAAAATGCATCACGAAAACAGATGCAAAGTGTAGCATGAGTACCAATACAACATGTACCCAGTAGGCATCATAGGCCGACTGAGAAAGGAAGGTAAAAACAGACTGAAAGGATAGAATCTACAATAACAGAGGTCAAAGGAAATAAGCACAAAACTAACCGACAACAGATCTAAGAAAATCTAAACTAAACTTAACTGGACCCTCCATAAGACCTAGAAGGTACACTCAAGCACATACAAACAAAACCCGAGCAGACCCCTTTAAGCCCGATGGTACACAGAAAAGCTAAATCTACGAGACCAAGGGAAAATCCAACTACGAACCGAAACCACCAACCAACTCAACCGAAACTATCAACAAACTCTAACCCAGTCAAAAGTCTGACTTCCAAAACAGGCCGCCCATCCTGATAGCAACTCTCGGGGGCCATGCCCTAGCCAACAGAGTGCCAAGGGGCATAATGACTCCCCCAATGGCCCTAGTATCCAATCGCCCATTCAGCTAACACTCTGGGGGCCCTGCCCTTGCTACACGAGTGAGCCAGCTAACACTCCGAGGTCCCTGCCCTAGCCAAACGAGTGCGCGGGGCATGTCGACTCCGAAAAGGACCTCAAATAACTCATGTCCAATTGCCCAGCTGGCTAACACTCTGAGGGCCCGGCCCTAGCCAGAGAAGTGAGCCAACTAACACTCCGGGGGCCCTTCCCTAGCTAGATGAATGTGCGAGGCATATCAACTCCGTAGAGGATCTCAAATACCCAATCAAGATGGATTATCGTCCACCACCAACCACATCACCGCAGAAGAAATCTCGAAGCACCTGAAATCTCAGGAAAACACCACGCCTCCGACGACACATCGGCACCACAGAAAAGGGGAGAAAATCCAGAAGATCACAACAATACAAAGCCAAAGCTAGGCTCATACTATCAGACCCAAGTCTGCTATTCTGGTCTACAAGGACCTAGTCCATTCGAAACGACGTTGGATACATACCAGAGTCAAAAAGGTGCATCGGTCTAAGGCAAAACTAGGCTATCCTAGACTAAGGCTAGAAACATGCTCCAACATAAATAAACAACCAACTAGATAAACCACATGCATCAACACCCAAACAACCCCTCCGATAGCATGATACTGCCCCTAAAACAAGATTTCTGAGAAGAAGAGAAGAAATATTAGAACCACACCCCATATTCACACAAATCAGCATGCATTCACACAATCCAGCTCAATCTAAAAGGAAGGGAAGTCGTAACCTACCAGAAGGTCGACCGCGCGCGCTCCAAATCACTCCGCTTGAGCTTTTCCCTTTTTGAATGGCCTCAAACTGCTGCCACGCTATCAAAAATAGAATCACTGCATCAGTACAATCGTTTAGACACTAAAATTATCAAAATCAGAGATGAGCCAATTTAGGAGTCAAAATTGGGAGATGTGGGACCCGCTTCGAAAATTCCAAATTTGACTCCGTGAAAAGGTCCTAAACCCTCCCCTGAACTTATGTTCCAAAACAGAACACAATTCAGGGCCCGAAACAGCCAACATCTCAAAGAAACAAAACATGCTAAACTTTACACAATAAGCCTATGGCAACCACTTACGCCTCAAATTCACGGGAATCGGAGGTCAGCCAATGCTATCTGAGCAAACAGCCACAAAGCCTACACAATTCAAAACACCTGGACTTCGAATCACCAAATTCCAACTTAAAACGGAGAAGGTATCAATTTCTAAAACTCACAACAACAACAAACCCGACTGCCCTTTTTATACTTAACTGCCAGCTTTGCTGACCTCCGCGAACGCAGAGGCCTATCCTGAAATGCGGAGAGAAAGATTCCCAGACCTCCACGAACGAGGAGCCTTATCTGCGAATGCGGAGAAGAGAAACACAGACCTCCGCGAACGTGGAGAAGGAATGGGTCTGCAACTCAGCTGCTGCACCAGTTGAGTTTCGCTTTCCCAAAACTCCGATGGGGTGCTTGAAATTCATTCGGAACCCCCGTGCATGCAAACGAGATATGCTACCCTATCAAATTTGACACTCCAGACTCATTGGCACAGTCAAAATTTTTATACGAGGTCGTTTTGATAAAAAGTGGGTCCCACACCCAAAGTGCCATTTTAGCCAAATTCCACCAAGAGCCTCAAAATTAGATCGGAAGCCCTAGGAAGTATACGAAAGGTCATTCTAGACCAAACTTGGCATTTCAGAACTAACTGCACTGACAAAATTCTCATCCGAGTGCGTTTACCAAGAATATCAACCAAAGTCAACCTTAAGCCAAAATTCATAGGCTAAAGCGCCAAATGGCCCCAAAGTCACACCAAAAACCTCGGGACTCGTGCCAACCATGCTTATAGCCTAATTTGGCCGCTCCAGAGCTGATGGAACCGTCAGAATACCATTCTGAGGTCGTTTACCTGAGGTTATGACCGAAATCAACTTTTCAAGTTCTAAAATCTCCAAAACAGGGAAACAGGCATAAAACCCAAACGAACGACCAGGCGATCGAACAGTCAGTGCCAGCAAGTCATAAATGACTTGGGGTCGCTACAGGAGGGCTCTAAACAATGGAAAGAAGACATTAACACAAAAATGACCTGGAGGATCATTACAACATCCACTACTAAAAGAACTTTCGTCCACAAAGTTACTAGTCAAGAAGTACCCGAGGGCTCAAATAAGCTAGGGAACTTCTCCCGCATCTCCCGCTCGGTCTCCCAGGTAGCCTTCTTGACTGGACGATGCCTCCAATGAACCTTAACCACAGGAATGGCTCTAGACCTCAACTTCCTCACATCTCTGGCAAAAATAGCAACTTGCTCCTCAATATAGGTCAAGCGATCATCCAACTCAACGGCATCATATTGGAGCACTTGAGACTCATTTGGAACATACCTGCGCAACATGAAAACATAGAAAATTGGATGAATAACTGAGAATGTTGGAGGTAAGGCTAACTCATAGGCCACATCACCAATCGTCCTCAAAATCTCAAACGGCCCAATATACCTGGGGCTAAGCTTGCCCCGCCTCCCAAGTCTCATCACGCCCTTCATGGGCGATACTCGGAGGAATACCCTGTCACCAACAATAAACCTCAACGGTCAACGCCTGCGATCCGCGTAACTCTAGTGTCTACCCTTAGCTATCCTGAGCCGATCCTGAAACTTCCTCACATGCACTAAGGCCTCCTGAAACAAGTCTGTACCACGCGGCCTAGGCTTCGTAGACTCAAACCATCCAACTGGAGTGCGACAACGCCTACCATATAGAGCCTCAAACGAGGCCATCTGAATGCTAGAGTGGTAGCTTTTGTTGTATGCAAGCTCCTCCAAAGGCATGAACTGATCCCACTGACCTCCAAAGTCCAAAACATATGCCTGTAACATATCCTCAAGGACCTAAATAGTACGCTCTGACTGACCATCAGTCTACGGGTGGAATGCCGTGCTAAGGTCCACACGGGTGCCTAACTCCTCCTGAAATACCCTCCAAAAGCTGGAAGTGAACTGTGGAACCCGGTCTGAAATGATAGAAAAAGGCACACCATGAAGACGAACCACCTCCTGAATATAGATACGAGCTAGCCTCTCAGCACTGAAGGAAGTATGAACTGGAAGGAAGTGTGCTGACTTGGTCAATCGATCCATGATGACCCAGATGCTGTCAACACCTCTAAAAGTCCGAGGCAAACCAACAATGAAATCCGTGGTGATACGCTCCCACTTCTACTCAAGAATGGGTAATCTCTGCAACTCACCTCCAAGCCTCAAATGCTCGGCCTTCATCTGCTGACAACACAAGCAACGGGACACAAAATCTGAGATGTCCCTCCTCATACCACTCCACCAGTAATGCTGCCTCAAATCACGATATATCTTAGCGGTGCCCGGATGGATATAATACCTGGAATCATGGGCCTTGCTAAGAATCAGTTGAATCAAATCCCCAACTCTCGGAACACACAAACGGCCAGCAAATCTCAAAACCCCATCAGAATCTAGAGTAGCCTACCCGGTATGACCTGCCAATTCTCTATCTTTGAGTGCCACCAAAGACTCATCCTCAAATTGATGACCACAGATCTGATCTAGCAGGGATGACTGAACTCCCACATAGGGTAAAACTCGACTGGTATCTAAAATATCAAGCATGATCATCTGGTTGGCTAGGGACTGGATGTCCAAAGCCAAGGGTCGCTCCGAAACAGAAAGGAAGGCTAGACTACCCATACTCACTGCCTTCCGGCTCAAAGCGTCCGCTACAACATTCGTCTTGCTCGAATGGTAGAGAATACAGAGATCATAGTCCTTCAGGAGCTCAATCCAACGGCGCTGCCTCGAATTAAGATTCCTCTGGGTCATAATGTACTGAAGGCTCCTGTGATCAGTGTAGATCTCAGAATGAACTCCATAAAGGTAATGCCTCCAGATCTTAAGCGCGAAAACTACCGCCGCTAACTCCAAGTCATGAGTGGGCTAGTTGCACTCATGCAGCTTAAGCTGCCTCGATGCATATGTAATAACCTGGCCCTGGTGCATCAATACACAATCCAAACCAATGCCGGAGGCGTCACAATATACCGTGAAGCCCTCGCTCTCAATTGGAAGAGTCAATATAGGAGCGGTGGTACGCAATTCTTAAGCCTTAAAAAGCTCCTCTCACACTCCTCCGACCACACAAAGGGAACATCCTGGCGAGTCAATCGAGTCAAAGGCACCGCTATAGAAGATAAATCCTTAACAAAACACCAGTAGTATCCTGCCAATCCGACGAAGCTCCGAATCTCAGTCACAGAGGTAGGCCTAGCCCAATCACAGATAACCTTAATCTTCGCCGGATCCACCATAATGCCATCCTTGGACACCACGTGCCCCAAGAGTGCTATGAACTCAAGTCAGAATTCACACTTTGAGAACTTGGCATAAAGCTGATGATCTCTCAAAGTCTAGAGCACTATCCTCAAATGTTGCTCATGCTCACTATGGCTCTGCGAGTACACCAAGACATTATCAATGAATACTATGACAAAGGAGTCCAGATACGGCCTAAATACACGAGTCATCAAGTCCATGAAGGAGGCAGGGGCATTAGTCAACCTAAAAGACATCACTAGGAACTCAAAATGGCCATAACGAGTCCTAAATGCCATCTTAGGGATGTCCGTTGCTCTATTCCTTAACTGATGGTAGCCGGATCTCTAGTCAATCTTAGAAAACACTACGACACCTTGAAGCTGGTCGAATATATCATCAATACGAGGCATGGGGTAATGGTTCTTCACCGTTACCTTATCCAGCTGCCTGTAATCAATGCACATCCGCATAGTACCGTCCTTTTTCTTCACAAATAGGACTGGGGCACCCCAAGGTGATACTCTAGGCCGAATGAACCCCTTACCCAAAAGATCCTGAAGCTGAACACTGAGCTCTGCAGGGGCCATACAGTATAGTTGGATGGAAATAGGATGAGTACCCGGCTCCAAATCAATGGCAAAATCAATATCTCTCTCTGGGGATAGGCCAGGAGGGCCGGCATGAAATACATAGGCAAACTCTCGAACTATAGGCATTGAATCCACTGTAGGGCCCTCCCTACTAACATCTGTAACATAAGCCAAATAAGACAAACATCCGCTAGCCACTAGCCTCCGGGCCTGAATACAAGAAATCACCCCAACCGGTGTGCGACTACAAGAACCATGCCATACCACCAGGGGAATACCAGGCATGGCTAAAGTAATGGTCTTGGCATAGCAATCCAAGACCGCTCAATGAGATGATAGCCAAGCTATGCCCAAAATCAAGTCAAAATCCAGCATACTAAGCACAATAAGATCAACCAGAGTGTCCTACGCCTGAATAGTCACCACACAGGATCTACAAACCCGATCCACTACTAAAGAATCACCTGCAGGGGTCGACACACGTAACGGTACCACTAAGGGCTCTGCACTCACCCCCAATCGAGGAGCACATTAAGCAGACACATATGAATAGGCAGAACCATGATCAATTAAAGCTGAAGCGGACTGATGGCATAAGAGAACCGTACCTGTAATCACATCATTCGACGCCTCGGCCTCTGCTCTGGCTGGAGCTACATAAAACTAGCCCTGGGCGCCTCTACCCCGTGCATCCACCCCTCCATCTATCCTGCCTCCCCGGGGACCTCCCCAAACACCCTGATACTGTCCTCCTACCCTAGCTGAGGTGCTGCTGCTGGTGCTGATCTCGCTACCTGAGGAGCTGGTAAGGCTGTTCTGGAGATAGGGCACTCCCTGGACTAGTGATCAAGCCCCCAACAAGTAAAATAACCCTACGATGATCTGCTCACAACTGGAGGTCGGCCACCCTAACCTGATGAGCCCGTCTGAATATCGCGTCGGCCCTGACTCGGGCCGGCACTATAACCATCCTGACGGTGGTGGTCACCCTCCATAGTCTACAACGAGGCCTGAAATGGGCGACTTGGCTGACCCGACTGGAACCTCTAATGGACCCGACCTTGGGTATCTCTAGGCCTAGAATGGGACCCACTGAAGCTATTATCCCTTGGGCCTCACAACCGAGCTGCTCAAGTGTGCGGGCATAGCCCACAACATCTAGGGAAGAGTGGCTCGCTGACACTATAGACTCCAACTCAATACGCAGCTGCAATCTCAAACCTCTAACGAAGCACTTGACTCTCTCCTCCTCCCTAGGCATGATCATAATGGCATGACGCGATAACTCATGAAATCTAGCCTTGTACTCAGATCCCATCCTAGAGCCCTGCTCCAACCTCGAGAACTCATCACGAAGCCGATCTCTGACGCTTCGTGGGATAAACCTAGCCAGAAAGGCCTCTGAAAACTCTATCCATGTCACTGGGGGAGACCCAGCTGGCCTAGTCTCTATAAACAAGTGCCACCACTGTCTTGCCAGTCCATCTAAATGATAAGCTGTGAAGTCGGCTCCCCTCGACTCCACCAACTCCAAAGTATGCAGTCGCTCCCAGCAAGTAGCAAGAAACTCCAGGGCATCCTCGGTAACTGCTCAAGAAAACCTCGGCGGTGTCAATCTCATAAACACCCCGAGCATCTTCTTCTCCCGTAGTGGCATGACCCCATCTAAATCGTCCGGCTGAGCAACGGCCGGGGCTGGCGGCTGTTGAACCTTTGGGACCGCTACTGCAGACTGACCCTGCGGTGCTGAAGCTGGCTCTGGAAATGGTGCTGGGGCCTGCTGCTGCTGCTGCATACCCCCTATTGCTGCCAAAATCTGCGCAAGCATAGCTGAAGGTCAGGGGCGACAGCTAGTGCAGGTGGTGCTTAAGCTGGTCTTGGCCCTACCAGTTAAGGAAGAATCTAGTCAAACTGAGGCTCTGCCTCCAGCTCCGGAGTCCTCACTCTATCTCGGGCTGGCACCGCAGCCCTACCTTGACCTCGGGGTTGGCCTCTACCCCTAGCTGAGGCTCTATTCGCGGGGTCGGGTGTATCACCCCCGACCGCTCTACTGCGCGTGCGACCCATCTTGTGACAGAGTGGAACAAGTAAGATTTTATGAAACCAATCTAACAGCAACGCACGAAAATGATACAAACATGAAAACCCCCTAAGGACATCCTATAGCCTCCCAAAGATAAGTCGCGGACGTCTCCGCGCTGATTCGCAGGACTCTACTAGATGCTAGCTCTGTACAAGTGAGACCGACGAACCTTAGGCTCTGATACCAACTTTTCATGACCCAATTCCTCGAGTCATGATGGTGCCTACCAACCCACCGGTAAGCAAGCCAAAACCCTGTCCCAGAACTTGACAGTACTAGGACTGAGGGTGGAAACTAGCCTCAACTAAGCGAAAGCATAAATAAAAGGAACACATAAGGGAAAGGCGGAAGCGAACCCAACAACTATATACAAACAAACGATACCTCCCAGAACCTGAAAGTCACATGTATAGAGCTACTACAAAATGAGTACAAGTCCCAAAAGTGGACCACCGAAACAAGACTGTCTCTAAAGCAAATGACAAGTCAAAATATAAGTATAGAAGGAGGCAGGAAATCTCAGGACGCCATGTGCTGACCCTTACCTCCAGAACAGACCGCAGCAGGCTCGAACTTAACGCTAATAACTGGTGCTCAGAACTGCATCACGAAAATAGATGTAGAGTGTAGCATGAGTACAAATACAACATGTACCCAGTAGGCATCATAGGCCAACTGAGAAAGGAAGGTAAAAACAGACTTAAAGGATATAATCTACAATAACAGAGGTCAAAGGAAATAAGCACAAAACTAACCGACAACAGATATAAGAAAATCTAAACTAAACCTAACTGGACCCCCCATAAGACCCAGAAGGTACACTCAAGCACATACAAACAAAACCCGAACGGACCCCTTTAAGCCCGATAGACACACAGAAAAGCTAAATCTACGAGACCGAAGGAACACTACAAAAAAGGCATATATTGCTACAAAATTTGTTCTAGCTAAATATGAAATTTTTCGTATCTAAACACTTTAGCTACACTATTTCTTTCCGTAGCAAGATGTAGCGTGGCTAACAGTTAGCTACAGACTTTAGATGGCCTGTGGCTAAGTACTTATACTTATTGCTACAAAACAAATTGTATTGTAGCTACAATGATAAAAAATTTCTTCCACAAAAATTATACTTATAGCAAATGATTTAATTCTTGTGCCACGATAAATAGCATTTGTAGCAATATTCATATTGTTGCCACAAGATGATATATTATAGCAAAAACGTTAGTTTATTTGCCATGTAAATTCAAATTTTATGGCTATTTGTATAATTTAGTCTCGTGGCAATAGTACTCATATTTAGTTACAAATTAAAAAATTCATAGCTATGAATTAAAATATTTGCCACAAATATTTTCATATTGTAGCTAAGAATTCATACATATAGGCTATAGCCATGAAATATATAGTAATATAGCTAAAATAATTCTACATTTGCTATGAAAAGTGAAATTCTTTAGCTATGTTCTTTATACGTGGCAATTTTAAGAGTATATGTCTAGCTAGGAATTCAAAATTTATAGCTAAAATTACATGCTTTTTTGTCACAAGATATAAATTGTAGTAAAAGATTTTCTTCATTTGCTATGAAAATTATAATGTGTATACAAGTTATTATTTGTGTGGCAATAATGTCTCTTTTGCCACAAACATTGTTAGCCACGATAATTCGTATAATTAGCCGATAATTCATTTTTGACATGCAATGTAAAGACTATTGTAGTAGAATATCTTAAATTGTACAATAAATACAATATATTAGAGAAAATATTTAATAAAGGTTCAACAATATCATTTAAAATAGTGAAACATCATTTTACTCAAATATATCACTGTACTTTTACAAGAGAAAAAATAAATTCATATCCCCATCGATTTTGCTTTCATCACTCCTCCACAAGCTGCAATATCAATTAAAACAAAATAAGAAAATGATACAATAAGTAATCGTTTAAAAAATTATTAATATAAAAATGTCAACACTAGGAGTTTTTCCATCTTTTTCCTCATAAAAATAATAATCATCAACATATCTAGTGAAATTCCACCAAGTAGAGTCTAGAGAGAATAGAGTGTACGCAGACCTTATCGCTAAGAATTTGATTGAATTACTTAGTACTTTAGTAGTTAGTACCTTAAAGCAGATTCTGCATATATGCTATCTCTATATGGCTGTTGGAAAATATTGAATTGCTTTTTAGCCTCCACTAGTATTTAATTAGAAATTTCTGTGATCAAACGCATCTCTACATAGTGTGTACGCCTGTGTGCTATTTTTTATAAACTTCCCACGCTTTCAGCAAGTATAATACCTACATTTTCTTAATTTAAAGCCATCAACTCAGACTTTCACTTCCTGAGGGAGCTTGACAAAATAAGTACATGGAGGGTAGTGACAGAGGGAAGGTTCTACATTGGTGAACAAAATAACATGCCTCTAGGCACAAGATGGATCTTGAGAAGAATAAACAGGATAGTTAGGAAACAAAAACAAAAGTTAAGAGGTTAGGAATTTGAAACTAAAGAAGGTTTTTGCAAGCAAATTAACACTGGAAGGGTGACAGAGAGTACAAAAAGTTACTACCTTAGAGATTGTAATTAGCAGCAAGCCTTCTATAATAAATAATTTAGAAACAGTGATCATCATAATTGCAAGCAACCAACTATAAAGTTATAAATAAGAAAAGGGGTAGTAATTCTTACAAATTGGCGGAACCTTCAATGCCATGTGTTGTGTCTATATAGAGATATCTCCTCAATATGTTTTACTTTAACTCTAATATATAAGGTTAGCAGTGTTGCAGCTCACAAAGACAACATCATTCTCCTAAAACATAAAATTTTGAGTATGTTCCTAAATTCTTTCAACTTTGTTCTAAATTATAATTCATGTGTACCATTTGAATTTAGTCTTGCATCATACAATTAAACAATTTAATGATATTTATCATTTTAGCAAAGTAAATATCACCCTATAATTAAACAAGTTCATGACCCACTTATCATTTTAGCAAAGTAAATATCACCCTATAATTAAACAAGTTCATGGCACACTTGTCATTTTTGCATTTCTCCTTAAAAATCAAGAGTTAATCTATAACATTGTGCTAACTAAACAATCACTTAGTATATAAAGTTAATGATACATATGGATGTGAATACTTACGAGAATTCTCTTTTCACACAGAACAATTTTTTTTATGCATATATGATGATCATGCAACTAACTATAGTTTGTTAAGAGTACAAGAAATAAATACCTGGAAACATGAAGTTTGAAAATCAACATACATCTAAGTTGAGTTATTTTTAGTGCAATGGATACCTAAGAGAAACAAAACACATTAGAGGAAGACACACACAACTAAATAAAGGTATGAAAGGCAATAATACACAACAAATCGTGTATAGCTTTCCTTTCAAATGGTGTTCACTCAATTATCTAAGTATGATCCGACTATGGTTTATGCCTCTAGAGCATTCTCATTTGATAACACATGCTAAGCAAATCGAAGAGGAAAAGCTAAAGGGGAAGGCAATAAAGTTAAAAAAGGCAAGGACTAGTGATGGTTACTTTTCTCATTCTAGGTCCAGTGGACATGGTTGTCCTCAATTTTTTAATATTCCGGCCCCAAAGTTCAACAAAGATAGGGTTTCTAACTCTATGCCTCAAAGAGGTTTTGGTAGTCGATCTTCTATTCTCATTTGCCAGAAGTGTGGCAAGATTCATCAGAGAAAATGCTTAGCCGGTACAGATGTTAGCTATGGTTGTGGGAAGAGTGGTCCTAAAATGTGAGATTGTCCATTGCAAGCTACTAAGGGAAAGGATAGTAGGCAAGCCCAACATAGTGGTTTCTGTTTGGGTGTTTCTTGTCAGAACATGTTTTATGCTCTTCAAACTCGATATGATCACGAGGGTTCTCTGGATGTTATGAATGATATGTTAGAAGTATTTCATCTTGATGTATATGCTTTGCTTGATCCAGGTGCTACATTGTCTTTCATGAATCCTTATGTGGCTATGAGATTTGGTGTCTATCTTGATATTATTTTAGAACCTTTTTTGGTCTCTACACCTGTTGGTGATTCTATTGTTGCTAAACAAGTCTATAGAAATTGCCCTGTTTCTATTTCTCATAAAGTCACTCAAGTTGATTTGATAGATCATGATATGTTAATCTTTGACATTATTCTTGGGATGGATTGGCTTCACTCTTGTTATGCTTTCATAGATTGTAGGACCTGATTGGTCACATTCCAGGTTCTGAACGAACCTATCTTAGAATAAAAAGGAGGAAGTTCAGCACCTAAGGGTCAATGATATCTTGCCTAAAGGCTAGGAAAATGATTTTTAAGGGTTGCATCTATCATCTTGTTCAGGTTAGGGATACGGATTCTGAAACCCCTACTCTTGAGTCAGTTCTGATTGTAAATGAATTTCTAGAAGTGTTTCGTGATGATCTTCTTAGTATTCCCCCCGAAAGGGAAATAGACTTCGCTATCGACCTACTCCTAGATATGCAACATATCTCTATACCTCCTTACCATATGGCTCTGGTAGAACTTAAGGAATTAAAGGATCAATTGAGGGACTTGTTGGATAAGGGTTTCATTCGACATAGTATCTCACCATGGAGTGCTTCGGTGTTCTTTGTTCAAAATAATGATGGCTCAATCTGCATGTGTATTGACTACCAGTAATTGAATAATGTCACAATGAAGAATAAGTATCCTATTCCAAGTTCCAAGGATTGATGATTTGTTTGATCAACTCCATGGTGCGAGTTTCTTCTCAAAGATTGATCTCCGATTGGAGTATCATCAATTGAGGGTAAAGGAAAGTGACATTCTGAAGATGGTCTTTCAAACTAGGTATGTTCAGTATGAGTTTTTGGTGATGTCGTTTGGTTTGACTAATGCCTCAGTGGATTTCATAGACCTAATGAATAAAGTGTTCAAACATTATCTTAACAAGTTCGTGATTGTGTTTATTAATGATATTTTCATTTACTCTCGGAGTGAGGATGAGCATGCTGATAACCTAAAGATAGTTTTGCAAATCCTCAAGGATCGTCAATTATTTGCTAAGTTTAGCAAGTGTGAGTTTTGATTGAGGTCCGTTGTTTTCCTTGGCCATATTGTCTCTAGTGATGATGGTATTCAAGTTAATCCTAAGAAGACCAAGGCAGTTAAGAACGGCATAGACCTTTGTTCGCTTCAATATTTAGAGTTTCTTGGGTTTAGTAGGTTACTATAGAAGGTTTGTGGAAGAATTTTCCTCTATTGTTTCACCTTTGACGACGTTAATCCAAAATAATGTGAAATTTCTATGATCGGAAGCTTGTGAGTAGAGTTTTCAAGAGTTGAAGGATAGACTCACTTCAGCCCCTATATTGACGCTATGAAAAGGATAAGATGGGTTTTTTGTTTATTGTGATGCTTTACGGATTGGTCTTGGTTGTGTTTTGATGCAGCATAGGAAAGTTGTTGCTTATGCTTCAAGGAAGTTGAAGGTACATGAAAAGAATTATTCGACTCATAACTTGGAGTTAGTGGGGGTGGTTTTTTCCTTAAATATTTGGAGACATTACATATGTAGTGTTCATGTAGATGTGTTCATCAATCATAATAGCTTGAAATACGTGTTCACCCAAAAGGACTTAAATCTTTACCAAAGGAGATGACTTGAGTTATTAAAAGATTACGTCATGAGTGTCCTTTATCATCTAGGTAAGGCGAATGTGGTGGCCGACGTTGTTATTCCACTATCAATGGGTAGTGTTGGTCATGTTGGGGATGGTAAGAAAGAGTTATTTTGTGATGTTCTTAGGTTGGCCTGATTGGGTGATCGCTTGGTTAATTCCAATGAAGGTGGTGTAATTGTTCAAAATAGTTTAGAATCATCTCTTGTACCGGATGTGAAGGCTAAACAAGATCTTGATCCTATTATGGTTGAATTGAAGAAGTCGGTTTTAGAAAAAGCCATTAAGTCTTTCTTTTAAGGGGGAGATTATTTTATTCGTAACTAAGGTCGATTATGTGTTCCAAATGTCGATGAGTAGAGGAATCAGATTTTGGTGGAAGCACACAGTTCTTGGTATTCTATTCACCCGGGAGCCACCAAGATGTACCGCGATTTGTGAAAGGTCTATTGGTGGAATGGGATAAAGAAGGATATCACAAAACTTGTGGCTAAGTGTCCTAATTGTCAATAAATGAAAGTTGAGCATCAGAAACTGGGTGGTTTTGCTAAAGACATTAGCATTCCTACTTGGAAGTTGGAAGATTTGAATATGAACTTCATTATGGATTTTCCTCGTACTCATTGCCAGTTTGACTCAATTTTGGTTATTGTGGATCGAATGATGAAGTCAGCTCATTTTATTCTGGTGAAGACTTCATTTTCAGCCGAATGCTATGCTAAACTTTATATTTGAGAAATGGTGAGATTGTATGGGTGCCTTTATCCATTATCTCCGATCATGGTACTTAATTTATGTCTCAATTTTGGTGGTCATTTTAGAAGGGCCTTGGTACTCAAGTGAAGCTTAGTATGACTTTTCATCCATATACCGATGGGCAAGCCGAGCGTGCCATTCAGACTTTGGAACATATGTTGAGAGCTTGCATGATTGACTTCAAGGGTAATTTGAATGATCATTTGCCTTTGATCGAGTTTGCTTATAATAGTAATTATCAGTTAAGTATCCAAATGGCTTTATTTGAGGCTGTCTATGGTAGGAGATGTAGGTCTCCTATTGGTTAGTTCGGAGTTGGTGAGATCGCTTTAATAAGGTTCGACTTATTCGAGAAAGGATGAAAATGGATCAAAGTTGACAAAAGTCCTATGCCAATATTACAAAAAGAGAGCTTCAATTTGACATTGATGATTAGGTTTAATTAAAAATCTCACCTATGAAGGGTGTTATGAGATTCAAAAAAAAAAGAGAAGCTTAGTCCCCGATATGTGGGCCTATATAAAATTTTGAAGCATATTAGCAAAATGTCCTATGAATTGGAGTTACCTTCCGATTTGGCATCGGTACATCTGGTATTCCATGTCTCTTTGTGGAAAAAGTGTGTGGAAGATTCGACATCTATAGTGCTATTGGAACATTTGGAAGTTAAAGGGATTCTTTTTTATGAAGAGGTTCTGGTTGAGATTTTAGACCGTCAAGTTCAGAAATTGGGAATAAAGAAGTTGTTCCCGTAAAAGTTCTATGGAGGAATCATCTAGTTGAGGGTGCTACTTGGGAGGCCGAAGTCGATATGATGTCCAAGTATCCTCTTTTTTTCCCTCCGCTCCTATTCTAGCTTAAGGTATTGAGTTCCTCATGGTTCATTCTTTTGGATTTATGCATTTTAGTTATTCTCATGTTTCTATCATGACAACTTGTTTTAAGTTTATGTTTTTATCTTGGAGTCGATTACTCCTTGTTTATATGCATTTTGATGTGAATGGCATTCATGTTGGGCTGTTAGTTTCTCTCCCTACTCTATTCATGCTAGCTTGAGTCCCATTCGAGGACAAATGTTCTCAAGGAGGAGATATTGTAACATCTGGAAATTGAAAAGTTGAATTTGGAAAGGAAAGGTTGCATTTTTGGGACTATTACAGGTTCTACGAGCCAACCTACAGACCGTAGGAAGCTTTACGAGCCATAAGAAGGCAGTCGTAGGACTTGGGTTGGAGTATTGGAAAATGCCAAGTCTCTGATGATGGTCTACGTATAAACAGGATGAACCATAGATATTTTTATGGGCCATAGAAGGGATTCGTAGAAGTGATCCATACTTAGTGAGATTTTGGACTTAAAGTTGGGTTCTACGGGTGAAATCTACGACACGTAGAAAATATGACACTCCGTGGAAAGATCTTGTAGAAGTTGTTGTCCTGGTTTTTGGTCCCCAGTACTTGACTCTACGGTTGACCAAGACGGCCCATAGAAAATCCTACGGACCGTAGGAGTCACCCAACAGTTTTTAATTAAGGGTGTTTTGATCTTTTCCGACCAATTTAACCCCTAAACTATTTCATTTTGGCCCTATAACTACCCATATAACTATTTTTACTCTTAAAAACTTAGCCTATTCCCTTCATCCACTCAAACTCACAAATTCTTCTAGGGGTTTCTTCTTCGAATTCTCTCCAAGGATCTTCACATCAAGCTAGGGTTTCATCAAGCTTCAAGGTTTCTTCCTTCATTGTTAGGGTTTTAATCACCCAAAGTATGTAGAAATTTACCAATGTATCCCTTTCATCATTTGGATTCTAAAAGAATCTCAATCTCCAATTCAATTTCACCCAATTCTCATAGGGTTTCATATGATTCTTCATGGGTTCAATCTATTGTGATTCAATTACTTATATTCAAGCTTATTACACGTGATTAAACTCAATTACATGATTTTCAATTGATTTTCACATGAACTCATGGCTATGTCTATTTTGTGAATATGAACTATGATTATGGATTTATGAATTGTGATTATGAACATATGTATGTTCTATGAAAGTGATGATTTATGACTAAAGGATGCTTTCAAGATAAAGTGTCAATGATTTGTGAAAGGTTTTCTCACATTTGAATGGAAATCATGATTTGGATGTTTAGATAGGTAAATGTCTCAATCAATAAAGTTATGAAATCATGGTTTTGAAAGGAGCTATTCTAATATGAACTTATGATTGTATTGGTAGTCGTTAATTGTGCCTTTCCAAGTATATTGATATGATTATGATTATATCTATTATGTTGGGATTTACTTAGCACCGAGAGGACTTTGGAATGGAGGTCTTACTGTTTGTAAAGATATGGTCTTTAGTAGCAATTCCCTTGTCTCGAACTATGTGCCCCCATAGGATTTTCGTAAATGACCTTGCTAGTGGATCAATCTTAGCAATATGAATAATACAGCGTTCTACCTTGGCAAGTAGAATCTCCTTTTTGGTGTGAGGGTTACACTGGATTCCATGTTATAGCTGACATTGTCTTATTATTGGTTAATGGTAAATATCCCACAAATGAACTATATTTTCTTCAAAAGTTTTAACAAAGATTTTCCTATGGTTTTCAAGTATGCATTGACCGTGTTCATGAATTATGATTTCTCTTTAAAAACTTTTATGACATCTTACTTGGTCAGTTCACTATATTATCACGTTTACGTTTTATTGCATTTCCCCATCTTAGTTCATTCACCATATTAATGCATCTTTGTGCCTATAGTGTCTCATAATATAGGATCTGATGCTCCTCCACCTGGACACACTTAGGTGGATAGCTCCACTATTGACTACTTGGATTGGTGAGTCCTCATGGTTCGAGGACAAGTCTATTGATGCTTTATTGCTTTTATTGTCTTTTCGGTTTTAGTCTTGTATTTGGTGTGTGCGTTTTGTCCCAACCACTCCTATGATATTAGAAAGGCTATGCCAGACAAATTTAGATGTCCATATTTATGTTCCCGTCTTGCACTATTTCAGATTCCTTATATGATCTAGACTTTACTTCTGAGACTTCATTCTATTATGTTGTGCTTGATAGTATATCATATTTCTTTACGTCATGCTTATTTCATGTGGCTTGTTTAGGGCCCCTCGGGGTTTTATTCTACATGTCACACCTAGGAGGTACTTTAGGTTGTGACACATTGCACTTCACCAATTTACCTCGTACCTCAATAAAAGTAATAGGATCAGGTTGGACCCCTTTTTCTTCCCCTTGGATAGCAACTGTGCATACTCTTCATAGAACTCCCTAATCAATGTTGGCACAAATAGGCTTCGGGCTCGAGTGAACTTCTCAACCCGATGGAACTTGATTGTTCTCCATATCTCTAAATACATGTCTAACACACCATCCGTGGACAACCTCTTTTCTTCCAGAATAGTTTGCAACCCAGCAACCTTTAAGGGATTCACAGAATGGGGTGCACTATGAGAAGTACCCGGAGGACAACAGCGGCCATCGGATCATGAACTACCTCAGATCGCAGTTTGGATCTCCTCCCGCTTATGAGTTGTGCCTCAGGCAAACGGTCATGATCTGGAATGGTAGACCCCTCATCTTATTCATTGTCATCAATCCATGAGTATTCTAATGACCAAGTGCTAGCAGTGTCCTCATCCTCTCTTTATTCGACAACCTTTTTCTTTCCCTTTCCACTCATATGCATAGACTTGCAATGAGTGGGAGGTTGGTTGTCAATCGGCTCTGAGATAACTCCCCCATTCACTTTCTTCCAAGGTGGAATATCATTAGATGTTCCATTCTTTTAGACTGGGTGTTTATGTTAGGTTATACCTTTACAACAAAGCACACAAGAATGCATTACAAGTGAAAGGTTAGTGAAAAATCAAAACTGGAAAAAACTTTAGGAAAAAATGTAGTTGGTGCTCACCGAACTGATTAGGTGGGTCGTTGATCTCACTCGGCAAGCTAGGTGAAACAACTCGGTGAGCTACAAGATCATCGTTGAAAAGTTTAAAGGCTCCCCTGCATATCTAATGCGATTTGGTGGGTCGCTGAGCTCACTCGGCAAGCTTGGTGAAACAATTCGGCGAGCTACAGGATCATCGCTGAAAAGTTTAAAGGCTCCCCTGTATATCTAATGCAATTAGGCGATGGGGGAAGCAAAGCAGTGAGGCACCGAAAAAATTTGATGAGCTCGATGAAGCTCGTTGAATATGCTCAACACACTACCACCACCCCATCTTGTTCAACAATTCAATTCGACGCCCAATGATTTAACAATTTAGCACACCAAGTATGATCAATTCTAACCTACCCACTATGATTCTACAGCTGGGGTACTCAAACTTCTCCTTTATTAGTTCAAATTCAACAAATTGATGATTTACCTTAAACAAAGACGTCACCCTATCCATTATTGGGCCAAATCAAGTCGATTGATTGAATTCGGAGTTACTCAAACTTCACCCAATAATAAACATTCATTCAAACACACAAAATGAAACAATTATAAGAACAATTACACTCACACCCATTTACCCATTCACAATCCTCAAAAACCCCACAAGAATAATCGTCATATACAATTCAATTTCAATTGACAAGGATATGAACAGAAGGATTAAGCATAACAACACAAGATAGAAACACAATATAGTTATACTAACAGAATCCAAAACAATATCAAGATAATTTAAAGAAAAATATGGCATATGACAATTTCATAAGAAAACCAACCTCAATTTGATTACAAAATTCTGAAACAAGTGAGCACAATGAGGAAATCACACAAAGATAATGTTGAACCTCTAACAAGATGATGACAAATGAAAAACAAACAAATATTGTTTTATGAATGAGAAGAGAGAAAAATTTGAAATAAGATCAAATTTTTGAATTTAAAAGGTCAAAAGACTTTTGGCATGTCAGTTAACGAACGATTCGGCAAGGACAACTAATGTCGCTGAACCAACTCGGTGCATCACCCAACGAACTTTAGCTCGCCAAGAACTGTAGAAACTCATGCAGGTTTTTGGGACAATTGACGATGCTATTGATCTCACCAAATGTTACTCGACAACACGCCGAACAGGCAATAGCTCGTCGAACACTTTAGAGAGGAATGCAATTTTCTGGGACAAGAAGAGTTGTTAATGGGCAATCTTCCATGCACTTGGGCGACTCACCAATTTGGTCAGCCACTCACCAATTTGGTCAGCCACTCACCTTTTTGTTTGATTCTTTTAATATTCAACTCCAACCTACGTATCCAAGAAATATTATTGAAAATGACATAATGTAAACCTTGGGTTGCCTTCCAAGAGGATACTTAGTTTATATCATGGCACGACGTGGACACTTAATTCAAGCATCATCTAAATTCATTACATCAATGATAGCCACATTAGGACGTTCCCAAAAATATAATTTTAATCTTTGACCATTAAGTTTGAATGTGGAGCCCTCCTTACTTTCGACCTCAATAGCCTCATTAGGGAAAGCACAAACAACCTTAAAAAGTTTGAACCGTTTGGACTTCAATTTTCCTGAGAATAACCTCAACCTTGAGTTATAGAGCAACACCGAATCACCCACTCTAAACTCTCTTTGCAAGATCTTGGCATCATGCCACTTTTTCATCCCTTTCTTGTATAGAGCTGAACTTTCATAAGCCCTCAAGCTGAATTCTTCCATCTCATGCAACTTATCAACACGACCTTTTAAAGGCTCTTCCCAATTCATGTTCAACTTCTTCAAAGCCCACAATGCGTTATGTTACAATTCAACGAGCTAGTGAAAATGCTTCCCAAATATAAGTTGGTATGGAGACATGACAATGGGAGTCTTAAAAGCAGTTCAATACGCCCAAAAGGCATCCTTCAATTTCAGAGACTGGTCTGTCTTATTTGCATTCACCGTTTTGAAAAAAATACTCTTGATATCTCGACTTGACCATTTGTCTGGGGATAGTAAGGTGTAGCAACCTTATTCTTTACTCCATATTTGCTCAACAAAGATTCAAACATGAGATTACAAAAATGAGATCCCCATCACTAATGATTGCACATGAAGTGCCAAACCTTTTGAAGATATACTGCTTTGGGAATTGGATCACACTTCTCCCTTCATCCATAGGTAAGGCCACTGATTCTACCCACTTGGAGACATACTCTACAGCAAACAAGATATATTTGTTCCCATAAAAACTTACAAATGGCGCAATGAATTCGATACCCCAAACATAAGAAAACTCCATCTCTGGAATAGGAGTGAGAGGCAATTCATGTCGTCAGGAAACACCTCATTGCCTTCGGCTTTCCATACTAGTCTTGACAAGGGCATTTTCATCTTGATATAATGATGGCCAATAGTACCTGCTTTGAAGAAATTTTAAGCCGTACACACCCCACTATGATGACCACCAATGGGTGATGCATGACAAGCCTCAAGGATATCACTCACTTCAACTTCTGGAACACATCTCCGGATAACATGATCAAAATATTCAAAAAATAAATAAGGCTCATCCCAATAATATTTCTTGACATCAAACATAAAACTCTTCCTTTGGTATGGATTCAGCCCTTCGGGCTAGATACCACAAACAACATAATTTTCATAATCTACATACCAAGGTGCAATATAATTTGAGATAGCCATAACATATTTATCGGGGGCAGACTCATCAATGTCCCTTTCTTCAGAATTCACCACATTAGATTCAAGATGAGATAAGTGATCTGCCACCTGGTTATCACAACCTTTTCTATATATCTTTGACTTTAAAATCAAACTATTGAAGCAATAACACCCATCTTATCAACCTTGGCTTTGCTTCTTTCTTTGCCATCAAATAATGAATTGCAACATGATCCGTATGAGCTATCACTTCGGTGCCCAAAAGATAAGACCAAAACTTTTAAACAACATACACCACAACCATTAATTCTTGTTCAATCACAGTGTAATTTTTCTGAGCAACATTCAAGATTTTACTTGCATAATACATCGGATGAAACAACTTCTCCTTCCGTTTGCCAAGAACCACACTAAGAGCTACACCACCAGCATCAAACATCAACTTAAATGGAAGACTCCAATTCGATGCAACAATGATAGGGGCTAAAACAAGTTTCTCCTTGAAACAAGAGAAAGCCTTCAAGCAAGCATCATCAAACTCAAAAATACTCTCCTTCTCAAGTAACTTACATAGTGGAAAATCAACTTTGGAGAAGTCTTTAATGAAACGACGATAGAATCCCGTATGATCTAGAAAACATCAGTCTTTTTAGCGAAAAGGTGGGGGGCAATCATGCAACGACTTCCACTTCCACTTGATCTACTTGAATACCTTTTCCAGAAATCTTATGCCCGAGGATAATTTCTTCCTTCACCATAAATTGGCATTTTTCTCAATTATATTAACCATATTATTTGGACTATTTTCTTAAATTTAATGCAGTCCAAATTAATTTATGAATTTAAATCTAATAAAATTTCAACAATTATAAAATCATGAAACGAGGTTCTAGAAACTTCGGGCTAGAATTTTGGATTTATGTGTTTAAAATTTTAGAAAATAAGTTCTGAATAAATTATTTTTATAAGTATATTTATATAAATACAACATTTGAGCCAAAACTAATTACTTTTGTCGAAATGGTAATAAAAATGTCACCGCTTATGTACCTTTTCATGATGAAAATTTTGTTTGAGTGATTCACTATCCATTTTAATGAGCTAAAAACCCAGAAATCCCAGAGGAAATGGAAGCCCCTCATTATTTCCTTGATACACTTTTTATAACAAACCAAAAATAATAAGGGACTTACATTTCCTCTGCAATTTTTGAGTTTCTAACTCACAAAAATGGATAACGATTCACTCAATCAAAATTTTCATGATGAAGATGTACATCAACAACGACATTTTTTATTACCATTTCCACAGAAATCATTAGTTTTGGTTCAAATGTTATATTTATATTTTAAATACATTTGTAAAAATAATTTATTAAGATCTCATTTTCTAAAATTTGAACTCATAAATCCAAAATTCTAGCCCGAAGTTTCTAAAACTTTGTTTCATGATTCTATAAGTGTTGAAATCTTATTGGGTTTAAATTCACAAACTAATTTGAACTGTATTAAATTTAATGTGGTTAATATATTTGGATTAGTCATCTAACTCAATATGTTATGGGCTAATTCAATTAGTTGGACTTCAAATGATGAACTCACTTCACTAGATCAAAGTCTAAATAGATGTTAGTGTGTCTTAAAAGCCTAGGTTCATGTCACATACCAACTGACGGGGTAGTCCAAGTCAGACAAATGAGCCACTAAAGTCATGACACGTTTCAAGTAAAGCGACAATCCAAGTCAAATAAATGAGCCACTAAAAACATGACACGTTTCAAAGTTATGTGGCAATCCAAATTAAATGAATGAGCCATTAGAATCTAGTCCTGTGTCAATGTTATGTGTCAATCCAATTAGAATAAATGAGCCACTAGAATCAAGTCACATGTCAAAGTTATGTGGCAATTCAAGTCAAATTAAATGAGTCACTATAATCATGTCATGTGTCAAAGTTATGTGGCAATCTAAGTCAAATTAAGTGAACCACTACAATTATGCCAAGTATGTATATGACATGTTCTGGCCAATCAAATTAGAATTGATCACGAGACGAATGTGATTGGTCAGTTCAAACTGACCAATCAAATCACACAAACACCACAACTACTAGAAGTTATAATTTTAAATACCTAGAAGTTATCATTTTTTTTTCTAATGAACTCCTAGAAGTTATCATTTTTTTTTCGAATAAACTTCTAGAAGTTATCATTTTAAATACCACGACTACAATTTAAGACATAATATTCTATTTCTATCCAATGTGACTCATTTGTATCTTTTATGGTATAGATCTCATAAAGAAAGTGTTCATCCTATGCCATGTAGGATGATCTTTGTTATGATTGTTTTTTTATTTATTTATATATATATACTATATATGTGTAGGTTAATAGAGAGTTATAGGATTTCATAGAGAACCTACATGAGAAGTTTGATGAATGTGAAAATAATAAATAAGATGCAAATGTCGTTAGTTATTAAAGAGAAAGAGAATTTACAAATAGAATTTCTAATGATGAGAACCCTTCAAATGATAAGAAGCTATGAACAAAGTACCAAAATTGTTTTTGACGGTACTTAGGTTATGTCATGATTATTGTGGACAAAACCATATCTGGCTTTCTTAAGTTTATTATAATTTTTCAATTTTGTATTCACTGATTGAGGATTCACGATGTTATTATCTCATTATTATCATAGCCTAGGCTCTTTTCCTTCTCCATTTTCATTAATTTAATTCTAATATCGTCCAACAACTTGTAGTTTGATGAGATAGAAATTTTAGTCAATTCCTTTTGATTTTTTTTCAATCTGATCAACTTATGTTAATAAATTACTAATTATTTTTCTTTTTAATATATATTTTATGTCTTCTTATTTAGTATGAAAATCGTCAGGCGAAGTGATCTAAAATTAAATTATGATGAATTTAATGAAATTCACTCTCTTTCTTTTCCTAATTATAGTTTGAGTAATTTTATTTTACTAGGACATCGTTGTAGTGGTAAGAGTGAGAGTGTGTTCAAGGAAAACATCACTAGTTCTAATCCTATTGCAAATAAACTTTGATTTTGTTATATGGTGGATTATTCAAGCATAAAAAAACTCCTACCTAACACACATAAAATCACAAACATCCTTCAAAAATGTCTTCACATACATAGTTTAATATAGACAGAGAGATATACAGAATGTTCAGTTACTATTCTAATAAATAAGATATAAATATAAAGAACACTTACCTTTTATGGCAATTTTCCTTAGAGATTTCAATTAAATTTTTAGCTAAGGGTCTTGAATTTGAAAACCCTAAAAATGAGATTAAAACTCTGATCGACAAGCTTGAATTGAAAACAAAGATGGATAAAGATAACTGACCTATATATGGTGCCAGATCTGGGTCTTGTTAGCAGAAGCCTTTAGATTCAAGCCTTATATTAGAAAACATTAAAAGTCAAAACTAAGATCTCAAATCGACATCCTTAAATGCTTGACACATAAAAAGAAGATCGACAAGCAATGAAAAGATCAAAGATGAAAGGACAGAAGATCCATACCCTTTATTTTATTAGAAGAGGTGCAAGGAGAGTGAACAAAAATCCATGTGAGGGTTCAATTGCAGCAATAAATTGGATGAATGATGAAAAGAATAGGTAGACAGACCGATGCACAATGAAATTGTTACAGGAGCGGCTGCTAGGGTTTGCGATGAAGTAGAATTTTATAGACTCTGACATTATTGTCAATTTTACCAAATTACCCTTATTAACTTTAAAACATACTCAAAAAGCTTAGATATTAACGAATATATCTTCGAATGTGTTGTAGATGAAGTGTAGTGCCATCAAGTTCATGTCTCTCATTGACACGTGCAAGTTGCAAAATGCAATAAAGTAAACATGTTTTATTTTCGTGACTCTTTTATTTTGTTGGAATACTAAAATTGTATTTGATAGTTGTGTTTCTCGTGACTCCTTTTTTCACTAGAATGAAAAATTCATATTTAACCATTACATTACTTTGCCTCTAAACATAAGTAGTAGTTGCCCATATTGCTCGTAGAAATGGAGAAGAATACCCGATTAAAATAAAATAAGTTGTTAGCCAACCAACTCCATAGTTTGAGAAGGACACTAAAACACTTGCAAGTCACTAGGAGAATCGAGAGTCTAGATTATGATGACCAATGCATTCATCCAGACATCAACATGTTAGTGGGGTAAAATCCACCTAACTTCAACATATTTGATGGAATGGGGACCTTATGCACATCTGAGAGCCTAGGTGACAAGCTAATTGGTGTACTCAGGAATAATAAGTTAAAAGATGAACTTATACATCAAAAATGTCGAGACTCAAAATTATGGATTATAACAGAACCTACTACAATCCTTCTGGCAGGTAAGCTAACCCCTTACATAGAAAATGAATATAAGTAAATACGAAAGTAATTACATAGTAACACAATTAGTCTCTATCACGACCTAAAGTACCCCCTAGACGTGACATGGCGTATAGGACCCTGAGAGGCCCCAACAAGCCACTTAGCATACATCATACAAGATAATAGAATTTAAAGAGTTCAAAAGACAGTTTTATATCATAAGAGTTTGACAAAAGTAGCGGAAATCTAACATATGTCTCAATGACATCTAGTACAATAGGAGAGTGATTGGGACGTAACCCATGCATCATTTACAACATCTGAAAAGAAAAGACATAAAGCTAAAAATGACATCTTCCTCGAATGTATGAGGACTCACCAAGTCTTCAAATCTCAAACGTATCTACTAGCCACGGGTAGAGGGAGAAAAGTCGTCAAACCCTATATTAGTAAAATAATGTAGGGAAGAGTATGCGTTAGTACATGGAATGTACCAAGTATGAGGAGAATGCAATAAAACACGGGACATGATCATAAGGGGATATAATCTAAAACATGAAATGCATGACCAAGTTGAAACATAGTAAAATCATTTAAGAAGACTCATAAATCATGAACACGGTCAATGCATCTTTAAATCATAAAGGATGCTTCATAAAACATTAGTAATTTACTTAGTTCATTTTGTGGGAAGTGAGCCTTAACCGACATAGACCATGTGAGCTATAACATGGAATCCGGTGTGCTCCCCACATCGAAAAGGGGTTGTCCTACTTGCCAAGGTAAGGACCATGAACTTCTAGCTAATGTCTATCTAAGACAATCATTCTATGGTGGCACATAGTTATAGGATAAGGAGATTGCCACTAGAAACCCGGCCTCAAGCTACGGGAGAGCTTCAATCTCAATATCCTCTCGGTGCTAAGCGTAAATCTCACAGAATTAGTCATTAATCATTTTCATCTTATTATCCATGGAAAGGTACAACTAGAGTTACGAATCCAGGCTAAAGTCATGTTTATAGACGTTTCATCTTCCATGGACTAGTCCAAGCTTACGTGATTTAGAATAGCTCCTTAGACCATGCGTGTGAAAACCTTTCACCGTCCATGATCTTTACATGATAGCTTTTAAGGCCCATAGTCATTCAGTTCATGCTACAAATGCCCTACTACTAATGGAAATAGTTTTAAAAGCGTGATCTATGATCATTGATGGCATAACCGGCTACCATACTAATCAAGACCTAATTTAAGACAATAGCCAGAAAAGCATTGAGGGCAAATCTAGATGTCATTCATGTCATATGGCCAAGCTTCATAAAGCATGTAGATACCTTCATCTGTAGGCTTACTTGAGTCATAAACATTGCTTTCATAAAAACATGCATGATTTTATAAAACATATTCATAAATTCAAGCTTCTTCATAAATTCATGTAAATTAGGATTCATAGTCAAAATTCATAGATCAATGTTCACATGGAATTGGTTGAAAAGCATGTAATTTAATCCAAATCATCAAAATAAGATCAAAGTCAATCAATTGAATCCATACAAATAGAGCCCATGAGGAATTGAGTAAAAACCTAATCAAATCTTGGGAAATTGAATTGGAGAATTGAAGAAACTTTGGGGGCTCAATGGGTGAATGGAACCCATTGATGAACTCCCTACATACCTTGATTGAAGCCCTAAGCAATGATGAAGAAAGGAGACTTGAACTTGAAGAACCCAAGCTTCTTCTTCTTCGTTGATCTAGAGTGAAGATTTTTGGAGAGGATGAATTTTGTCAAGTTTAGGGAATTTAGGATAATGAATAGAAATTGATAGTTTTAGGGCTTAATTCTCTTATATAGGGTCTAGGATTATTACTAAACCAACTTAGATTAGGTATTAATCAATTAGGGAAAAGACCACAATGACCCTACTTAAAAACTGATGAAGTGACTGTCAAGAGAGGCTTCACGAGCCGTCTAGAGCATGACAACCCATATAGGCAGCCGTGAAGCTTCACCAGCCCGACAGTACTCCACTAAGCCAGGCATAACGTTTTACTCAAATCTTCAAATAGAGCAAACTTGGTGGCGTTGGAAAGAGGACTCAAAGATCTTTAATTTGATAGGTTATGGGCAGCCTAATTCATTTTGTGCTAAGAGATATGCTCATTTGACATTGACCCTAAACTCTAAGTCTGATAAAACCCCTTCACAGATGACTTCACGGTCCATTTAGACGTCTGTGACCCTTTTTCCAGTGACCTAGGGTTACACCCTACCAACTAGGTGACTTGCACGACCCACTTGACAGGCCGTCAAGTTAACCATGGGACGTCTAGGTCATTGTCAAGTGGCCCTGCCTGAGGCAGGTTCTGGAAACTCTTCATGAGTGCCCTAATGGATCGTGGTCCGCTACATGGACCGTCTACGGCTTCGTGGAGGGTTACATGGTCCATTTTGGGTTCTTGACTTGCCCAATTGACTCCTTTCTAGCCTTTCTCTAATCTAAGGTGTTACAGTCTCTTAATCCAATAATTTCATAAGTAAAACAAACAATAGTAAACATTAGCATCCCAAGTCTTAGTGTCACATGTACAAGAGCTTCCTAATATAAGAAATAATAAGTATAATACATCAACTGTCCGTGGAGAGTAAAGAGACGAAGTAATGATAGATGAAGATAGGTCAAGTCTCCAAACATAAGGAGCTCACCACAACTTTAGATCACAAGCATTTCTCCCAATCAGAGCCAGTCAATGTCGCTTGTATGGGGATTTGCATTTGAAAAGATGCAGCAAGCGTAGTATGAGTACAAAACCACAAGTACACTATAGGCATCATTGTCTGACCGAGCAAAAATTGTAACTATATCACATAAGGATTGTTAATTAACCTTACACACAGAAAAGTTCAATAATTCAATAAGAATAATAAAAGGCAACATAGCATATAAGAGCATGCTATGTAATGCAATGCAATACAATGATTCTATCAATATACACCCTGTTGTCAGGTAGGACCCATGGGAGATTAGCAAATTCCATATATCTTGCGCATACTCAAACCAAGGCTTATAGTGTGTGTGTGTATATATATATATATATGCCCGTATTTGAATTGGTCTTAAATATATTTTGCTTGGGCTTAAATCGGGACTAAATCAGTATTTTATTTCGAAAACATCGTTCTATAGAACCGAATGTCTAAATCAGAGATCTATGAGAATAAGTGTAAATGCATGATTGCTTGATAAAGTAAATTTTGAATGCAACAAGTGTGAAAAAGAATGTCCTTATTAGCACACCTAGGCTAAAATCCTTATCAATAAATAATATTTTTCACAAACTCATGCCCATAGGCCACAATTCCTCATATAGCTTAACCACAATGCGGATTACAAGTCTCAAGCCGTCTACAGGTTAAAATCTCATTTCGATATCATAATATCAGATCATCTCAATTATGAATCAACTCAGTTTATTTTTCAATCCACAAAATATCTTACATAATAAGTCTCAACCTAAGTAAAGTCATAGAAAATTAAGTCATAACCTACCTCAAAATCAAACAACAAGGCATGAACTATCAAAAGGCAACATTTCCCTTCTAAATGTCCTCAAAATGCTCCCAATCTAGCGAAATCATGATTCACACATAAGTAGAAGTTCATTGATGTTCATATCGCAATATGAGGGTCCAAGTAAAAATTACGTATAAAAGTCAACCCTGATACTTGTCATCAAAACTAAATTATTCTTTCAAAATTTGTTTATCAATAAGTAGGGACCTCAAATCTAAAGTTTTGTTTAGGTTTGGATTGTGTTTTGTGGTCTATATGCATATTTAGTTTGTTTTTGTGCAATTTTAAATGATTTTCGAGGGTCGATTCCAAGTTTGATAGTGTTTTGGGGTAGCTAATGCAGTTGGACCTGGTGCAACCACATCTATGTGTGTTTTCCTCTTTAGGAAATATCCTCTTTAAAGAGGATGGTCTCACTAAATAAGTTTTCTCCTGAGATCAGAGGCAGATCTACATGGAGATCAGGGGGTTCACCCGAACCCTCTTAGTCGGAAAATTATAATGTATATATAAGGTCAAATTCTATTTTCATGGTATATGTATTAAAATGAACCCCCTTAACACATATAAAGAGGCTAGCTCAATGGTTAAGGGGTGCAAGAAATTGCTTCAATGTCTTGGTTTTGATTCCATGCGACAACTCTTTCCTCCATTTTTTTCCTTAGAAATGGAATTTAATGATTTCTTTCTTAAAATTTAAAAATAATATTTTGGGGATTTGAGGTCCAATTCAAACTCCATTTTTGATCAAATTTCAGATTTGATGTCACGACCCGAGACTACCTCCTAGTCACGACATGGTGCTTAGAGTCATAAGTGACTCCAAGATAATCCCATGGTTTGACGTTACACTAAGGTTCACATAAAACCAAACTGAAGATTAATAAAATGTGGAAGCTAACTGAAATAGTCTAATAAGAATCCAACATCAAATAGATAGATATCTAAGTTTAACACAAGTAGAATCTAAATTGATTGCCTGATAGCCTCTACTAATATGAATTGTTAGGACAAACCCCTAGACAACTTCAATTGTCTAGAATTAAAAGTAAAAGAATAAAAATGGACATAAGTGGTGTCCTCGGGAAGATGAGGAATCATCAACTAGACTGCTGCTTAGTGGAGATAGAACTAACCATGAGCTGGATAGTGAGCGTCAAAACCTATATTATCAAATTAAACAATATAGGCGGAAAGTATGCTGTCATGTACTGAGTAATGCATAAACACATGATAAATGAACATGTTGGACTGTAAAACATAACTAATGCAATGGCCAAGTAACTAGCATGAAAATTGATGAAAGTTATACTGAATTAAATGAATACTTGATCATGCCATGACTGAAAACTGACTGTGGTTGATACTAAAATTGACTTATAACCATGTGATCTACTACATTGAGTCTGAGGTATAATCCCCATCAAAAAAACCCAATATACGTTTTCAAGGTATAAAGGCTGATTTCAGCTAATGTGGATCCACTAAGCAAATGTCTATAAATACTAAGATGTCAGTCGGCCTCAACTGATAGGAATCCCATTATAATACTATGATGGCACGTAGTTTTGAAACTTAGAGATTACTACTAAAGGTTCTGTAACACCTCGGATTTTAAAGGAAAGAAAAGGTTGCAAGTTTTTAAAATTGGTGCCAGCACCTACGGAGCCACTGACGGTTCGTAGGTCTAACCTACGGTCCGTAGGTGGAACCGTAGATGAGTCTGGAATTTGAGCAATATTTAAGGCTCCAACATTGTGACCTACGACTTGGACCTACGGCTCGTTGGTTGACCTACCAACCGTAGGTCAAGTCAATGGTGGAGGGTACGACAATTATTTTTAAAGGGCTTTTGATCTTTTCCCTAAATGTTTAATTCCTAATCTAAGTCAGTTATCCTTTCATACTAAGCACTATATAAGCCTTCTAAGCCTAATTTCTACCCTTCCTAATAACTTCTCAACTACTCTCAAAACCTCTCCAAATATTTCTCTCTAGGAGTAAAGAAAAAGAAGAAGAAAGCTAGGGTTTGAAGGGGCAGGTCTCCAATTCCTCCATTGATTTCAAGCTTTTGGCATTGAGGTATGATGACTTTCACCTATGGATTCCTTTCCTCCATAGGGTCCCCAAATTCCCCAATTTTCAAAGTAGGAATTCTCAATTGAATTTAGGGTTTTCTTCTATCATGTGGGTTCTTGTCAATTATGATCAAATTGCTTTAATTATGACTTCTTATTCATGAAATTGAGTTGAATTGCATGTTTCAAGTTGAATCCCCATGAACCCATATGAATTTCGTGATTTCTAGACTATGATCATAATGTGAGGTTTTTGAACTATGAAGGATGAATTGAGGATATCGAATGATTTTGAGATAAAGATACATGAGCCCATGCATGATTTATGTCTTCTAAGCTATGAATTTCATGATGAAGTTATGAAAGATCAAAAGATGGGCTTTATGAATATGTTCATGTTCAATTGTGAAATTTATGATGATTTAAGACTTGCTTTGATATTGAAGCATAATTGATGTTGTTGTTGAGTTGTGAAAGGGTTTCTCACATATTACTCAAATCATGAATGTGAAAGGATTGTTCTCACATAAAGAATTCATAAAGGGTTGAAAGGTTTTCTCAACTAAACTTGAATCAAAGTTAAGGAGCTATTCTAATGAAAGGGACAAGAGGCGATTACCCATGTTCCCTAATGATAGACAAGAGGCGATTGCCTATGTCTACTAAAGATAAGATGAATTATGATTTATGACTAATCCGTGAGAATTATGCTTAGCACCGAGGGGACAAGTGGGGATTACCCATGTCCCATAAACTATGTGCCACCATAGGATGATTGTCTGGATAGACATTAGCTAGTGGATCCGCGTAAGCTAGAAGTTCATGATCTTACCTTGGCAAGTAGGACAACTCTTTTCAGTGTGGGGTAGACACCGAATTCCATGTTATAGCTCACATGGTCTTAAATGTCGGTTAAAGGTAATTTCCCACAATAATGAACTAAAGTTATTTTCAAAGTATCTCTTAAGTGTTTTAACCATGTTTATCTTGTATTGACCATTATCCTATGACTTATATCTCTAACCTCTCCTATCTCATGTTTTAGCTTGGTCTTCGCATGTTATGTAAATGTCTCATTTTATCATGATCCTATGGCTTTATACATAGTTATCATACTTGGTACATGTTTGTGCTAATGCATACTCTTTCCTACATTGATTTATTGATGTAGGGCGTGGTGACTCCTCCCCATCCACTCGTGGCTAGAGCTTGTAGTAGAAGAGACTTCAAGACTTGGTGAGTCCTCATATGTTTGAGGACGTTGCCTTGTTATTCTTTTATGTTTCTTTACTTTTGGACTTGTATTAGGTTACGTCCTAACACTCTTTCTATTCTTTTGATAGATGGCTTTGAGACTATATGTACACTTTCGCTATGTTTTGTAAACTCTTGTGATAATGAATTGTCTTTTGAACTCTTTAATTTCTATGATCCTGTATTATGCATGCTAAATGGCTTATATGATGTCTTTCGGGGTCTTTCATGCCATCTCACGTCTAGGGGGTACTTTAGGTCGTGACAAACTTGGTGTTCAGAGCACAAAGTTTTAGAAAGGTCCTAGGAAGTCTCATAAAGCCACGTCGAGTAGAGTCTTGTTCCTGGGTGTGAAACGCACCACACTTATGAATGAGAGGCTTAAGACATTTAGGAAATTCCACTTCTTTCATTACTCTAAGTTGTACGATAGAGTATAACTCTATATGTCCTTTCCCCTAATCTCTATTCGATGCAAATGGCCCCTCAAAGAGCCTACGTTAGGAGGAATGTGAATGAGAATATGGAACAAGAAGCTCCTCAAGTTCCGGCCGACCCTCTGGCCGAGCAAGTGACTAATGCGGAGTTTAGGGTTACTTTTCAAGTGTTGACCCAAGCCATGACAACTCAAGCCAATAGGGAGGTTATGGCTCCCGTGAACCCAAATGTGGGTACGGCAAAATCTAGAGTGAGAGACTTCACTAGAATGAATCCTCCGGAGTTTCATGGCTCTAAGGTTGAGAAAGATCCGCAAGAATTTATTGATGAGGTGTACAAGGTGCTAATGATCATAGACGTGATGCCGGAGGAAAAGGCGGAATTGGTCGCTTATCAACTAAAGGGTGTGGCTCAAGTGTGGTTTGAGCAATGGAAGAGTGAGAGGGTGGATAATGCGGGTCCTCTTAATTGGAAAACTTTCAAGGTTGTTTTCCTTGATAGGTTCTTTTCCCTTGAGATGAGGGAGGCAAAGGTAATTGAATTTATCAACCTTCGTCAAGGAAACATGAGTGTGAAGGAGTATGCTTTGAAGTTCACACAGTTGTCTCGATATGCTCCTACTATGGTTGCCGATCCTAGGGCAAGGATGAGTAAGTTCATTTCGGGAGTGTCCAAAATAGTGGTTAAGGAATGTCGTACCGCCATGCTTATTAATGATATGGACATTTCTCATCTCATGGTGCATGCCCAACAAATAGAAGAGGAGAAACTCAAGGAAAAGTCTAGGGAGGCAAATAGGGTTAAGACCGCTGATGGTAATTTCTCTCATTCAAGGTCCGATGGATATGATCGTCCTAAGTTCTGACAAAGGTTTTCTGGTCAAGGTCCCTCCAATGCTCCTCCTAAGTTCAACAAAGAAAGGGTGTCTAATCCTAAGCCTCAAGGAGGGAATGGTGGTGGACCCCTATTGCCTACTTGTGCTAAATATGGGAAAAACCATGAGGGCAAGTGTCTAGCCGGTTCTAATGCATGCTTTGGTTGTGGTAAGATGGATCACAAGATAAGGGATTGTTCCTTAGTGGCTAAGAATGAAGGAGATAATCGTCGACAGGCTCAACTCCAATATCCTACGGGTTCAAGTGGGAATCCAAAGCAAAATCGATTCTATGAGCTTTAGACTCGTCAAGAGCAAGAGGGTTCTCCCGATGTGGTTACCGATATGTTGAAGGTCTTTCATCTTGATGTTTATGCTTTGCTTGACCCCGGTGCTACCTTTTCTTTTGTGATGTCATATGTGGCTATGAGGTTTAATGTTCTTCTAGATGTGTTGTTAGATCCTTTTTGTGTCTCTACTCCTATTGGTGAATCCATTGTGGCTAACAAAGTCTATAGAAATTGCCCCATTTCCTTATCCCATACACTCACTCATGTTGATCTTGTAGAGCTTGATATGCAAGATTTTGATGTTATTCTTGGGATGAATTGGTTGCATTCTTGTTATGCTTCTATTGATTGTAGGACTCGAGTGGTTAAGTTTCAATTTCCAAATGAGCCTATCCTAGAGTGGAAAGGGGGAAACTCTATGCCTAAGGGTCAGTTTGTTTCTTGTCTTAAAGCTAGAAAAATGATTTCTAAGGGTTGCATATACCATCTTGTTATGGTGAGGGATGTGGATTCCGAAACCCCTACTCTTGAGTCGGTCCCCGTGGTTAATGAGTTTCCGAAAGTGTTTCCCGATGATCTACCTGGTGTTCCTCCCGAAAGGGAAATAGACTTCGGTATTGACCTTCTCCTCGATATGCAACTTATCTCTATTCCTCCTTATCGAATGGCTCCGGCAGAACTTAAGGAGTTAAAGGAGCAATTGAAAGATTTGTTGGATAAGGGTTTCATCCGACCGAGTATCTCTCCATGGGGTGCTCCAATTTTTGTTTGTTTGAAAGAAGGATGGTTCACTTCGACTGTGCATTGATTATCAGCAATTGAATAAAGTCACCATTAGAAAAAGTATCCTCTTCTAAGGATAGATGATTTGATTGATCAACTTCAAGGAGCAAGCTATTTCTCAAAAATTGACCTTCGGTCGGGCTATCACCAATTGAGGGTGAAGGAAGATGACATCCCTAAGACAACTTTTCGGACTAGGTATGGTTACTACGAGTTCTTGGTAATGTCATTTGGGTTGAAAAATGCTCCGGCTGCATTTATGGATTTAATGAATAGGGTGTTTAGATAATACCTTGATATGTTCGTGATTATGTTCATTGATGATAGTTTGATTTACTCAAGAAGTGAGGATGAGCATACCAAACATTTGAGGATTGTGTTGCAAGTCCTCAAGGACCAACAACTCTTTGCAAAGTTTGATAAGTGTGTGTTTTGGCTAAGATCCATGTCTTTTCTTGGTCACATTATTTCTGGTAAAGGTATTGAGGTAGATCCTAAGAAGACGGATGCGGTTAAGAATTGGCATAGACCTCTATCACCTTCAGATATTCGAAGCCTCTTGGGTTTGGCTGGTTATTATAGGAGGTTTGTTGAAGGGTTTTCTTCGATTGCTTCTCCATTGACGGCTTTGACTCAAAAGAAGTTTAAGTTCACATGGTCCGAAGCATGTGAAAAGAGTTTTCAAGAATTGAAAGATAGGCTTATCTCGGCTCCGGTGTTGACCTTACCGGAAGGGTCCGATGGGTTTATGGTTTATTGTGACGCTTCAAGAATTGTACTAGGGAATGTCCTTATGCAAAATGGGAAGTTTTTGCTTACGCTTCAAGGCAACTTAAGATTCATGAAAAGAACTATCCCACTCGTGACTTAGAATTAGCGGTGGTTGTGTTTGCTTTAAAGATTTGGAGACATTACTTGTATGGTGTCTATGTGGATGTCTTCACTGACCATAAGAGTTTGCAATACGTGTTAAAGAAAAAAGATCTGAATCTTCGCCAAAAGAGGTGGCTTGAGTTGTTAAAGGACTATGACATGAGTGTCCTCTATCACCCCGGCAAGGCAAATGTGGTGGCGGATTCTCTTAGTCGAGTGTCAATGGGTAGTGTTGCTCACTTTGAGGATGGTAAGAAGGAATTGGTTCGAGATGTCCATAGATTGGCCCAATTGGATGTTCGGTTGATTGATTCTAGTGAGGGTGGTGTTGTCATTCATAATGGTGCACAATCGTCCTTCGTGTCGGATGTGAAAGCAAAGCAAGGTTTGGATCCAATCTTGATGGAGTTGAAAGAAGAGGTGCTCAAGAATTCCATTGAGGCTTTCTCACAAGGGGGAGATGGTGTGCTTCGATATCAAGGTCATTTCTGTGTTCCCGATGTTGATAGTTTGAGGGAGTAGATTTTATCTGAAGCCCATAGTTCTCGATATTCCATTCACCCGGGAGCCACCAAGATGTATCATGATTTGCGGGAGGTCTGTTGGTTGAATGGGATGAAGAAGGATATTACAGAATTTGTGGCTAAGTGTCCTAATTGTCAACAAGTGAAAGTTGAGCATCAAAACCCGAAAGGTTTGTCCCAAGACATTAGTATCCCTACTTGGAAGTGGGAGGATTTGAATATGGACTTCATTGTTGGTTTACCACGCACCCGGCGACAATATGATTGGGTTTGGGTTATTGTAGATCGTATGATGAAATCAGTCCATTTCATTCCCATCAAGGTTTCCTACTCGACGAAGGACTATGCTAAGTTGTACTTGAGAGAAATGGTTAGATTGCATGGAGTGCCTTTATCCATTTTCTTCGATCGTGGTATTTAATTCACTTTTCAGTTTTGAAAATCTTTCCAAAAGGGCCTTGGTACTCGTGTTAAGCTTAGTACGGCCTTTCATCCTCAAACCAATGGGCAAGTGAAACAAAAACTTTGGAAGACATGTTGAGAGCTTGTGTGATTGATTTCAAGGGTAATTGGGATGATCATTTGCCTTTGATTGAGTTTGCCTATAATAATAGCCATCATTCGAGTATTGGTATGATTCCATTTGAGGCTCTTTATGGTAGGAGGTGTAGATCTCCTATAGGTTGGTTTGGAGTTGGTGAAGTTGCTTTGATAGGTCCCGAGTTAGTGCATGAGGCTATGGAAAAAGTGCAGCTTATTATAGAAAGGTTGAAAACGGCTCAAAGTCGACAAAAGTCTTATGCCGATGTTAGGAGGAGAGATTTAGAATTCGATGTTGATGATTAGGTCTACTTGAAAATTTCACCCATGAAGGGTTTGATGAGGTTTGGAAAGAAAGGGAAGCTTAGTCCCCGTTATATGGGCCCATATTAGATTTTGAGGCGTATTGGTAAGGTTGCTTATGAACTTGACTTACCTAATGACTTAGCATCGGTGAATCAGGTTTTTCATGTCTCCTTGTTGAAGAAATGCGTTGGTGATCCTTCATCCATAGTACCATTAGAGAATCTTGGTATGAAGGATAGCCTTTCTTATGAAGAAGTCCCGGTTAATATTCTAGACCGGCAAGTTTGAAGGTTGAGGAATAAGGAAATTGCTTCCATGAAGGTTCTTTGGAGGAATCAATTAGTTGAGGGTGCTACTTGGGAGGCCGAGGCCGATATGATGTCCCGATATCCTCATCTCTTTCCCTCCACTCCTACTTTAGCTTGAGATATTTAGTTCCTCATGGTTTCCGTTTTTGGTCACATGTGTCTTAGATATATTCCCATGATTCCTCATTTATGCATGTTCATGAAAAGCTTAAATTTTGAGAAAATGAGTTAACTTGATTGATTTCTCCATGATTATGTGCATATGAGTATGAGCTGCATATAGACTTAATGAAATGATGCTTTGAACATGCTTCAGCTTGGAGTTGATGGTTCCTCCTTGGATATGTTCATTAAGTGATTGCATTTTTGTTGGGTTGATAGATCTTGTTTCTACCCTCCTTATGATGTCTTGAGTTCCATTCGAGGACGAATGTTCCCAAGGGGGAGATATTGTAACACATCGGATTTTAAAGGAAAAAAATGGTTGTAGGTTTTTAAAACTTGTTCCAGCACCTACAGAGCCACCGACGGTTCGTAGGTCTGACTTATGGTCTGTAGGTAGAACCGTAGATGAGTCTGGAATTTGAGCAATATTTAAGGCTCCAACAGAAACCTACGACTTGGCCCTACGGCTCGTTAGTTGACCTACCAACCGTAGGTCAAGTCATTGGTGGAGGGTCTGGCAGTTACTTTTAAAGGGCTTTTTGGTCTTTTCCCTAAATATTTAATTCCTAATCAAAGTTGGTTACCCTTTAATCCTAAGCACTATATAAGCCTTCTAAGCCTAATTTCTACCCTTCCTAATCACTTCTCAACTACTGTCAAAACCTCTCCAAATATTTCTCTCTCTAGAAGTAAAGAAGAAGAAGAAGAAAGCTAGGGTTTGAAGGGGCAAGTCTCAAATTCCTCCATTGATTTCAAGCTTTTGCCATTGAGGTATGATGACTGTCACCTATGGAGTCCTTTCCTCCATAGGGTCACCAAATTCCCCAATTTTCAAAGTAAGAATTCTCAATTGAATTTAGGGTTTTCTTGTATCATGTGGGTTCTTGTCAATTATGATCAAATTGCTTTAATTATGACTTCTTATGCATGAAATTGAGTTGAATTGCATGTATCAAGTTGAATCCCCATGAACCTATATGAATTTCATGATTTCAAGACTATGATCATAAAGGTTTTTGAACTATGAAAGATGAATTGGGGAAATTGAATGATTTTGAGATAAAGAGACAGGAGCCCATGCATGATTTATGTCTTCTAAGCTATGAATTTCATGATGAAGTTATGAAAGATCAAAAGATGGGTTTTATGAATATATGCATGTTCAATTATGAAATTTATGATGATTTAAGATTTGCTTTGAGATTGAAGCATAATTGATGTTGTTGTTGAGTTGTGAAGGGTTTCTCACATATTACTCAAATCATGAATGTGAAAGGATTGTTCTCACATAAAGGATTCATAAAGAGTTGAAAGGTTTTCTCAATTAAACTTGAATCAAAGTTAAGGAGCTATTCTAATGAAAGGGACAAGAGGCGATTACCCATGTTCCCTAAAGATAGACACGAGGCGATTACGCATGTCTACTAAAGATAAGATAAATTATGATTTATGACTAATCCGTGGGAATTATGCTTAGCATCGAGTGGACAAGTGGCGATTACCCATGTCCCATAAACTATGTGCCACCATAGGATGATTGTCTGGATATACATTACCTAGTGGATCCACGTAAGCTAGAAGTTCATGGTCTTACCTTGGCAAGTAGGACACCTCTTTTCGGTGTGGGGTAGACACCGGATTTCATGTTATAGCTCACATAGTCTTAAATGTCGATTAAAGGTAATTTTCCACAATAATGAACTAAAGTGACTTTCAAAGTATCTCTAAAGTGTTTTAAGCATGTTTAGCTTGCATTGACCATGATCCTGTGACCTATATTTCTAACCTCTCTTATCTTATGTTTTAGCTTGGTCTTCGCATGTTATAGAAATGTCCCCCTTTATCATGATCTTGGCTTTATGCATAGTTATCATACTTGGTACATGTTTGTACTAACGCATACTCTTTCCTACATTGATTTATTGATGTAGGGAGTGGTGACTCCTCCCCATCCACTCGTGGCTAGAGCTTGTAGTAGAAGAGCCTTGAAGACTATATGAGTCCTCATATGTTCGAGGATGTTGCCTTGTTATTCTTTTATGTTTCTTTACTTTTGGAGTTGTATTGGGTTACGTCCCAACGTTATTTCTATTCTTTTGATAGATGGCTTTGAGACTAAATGTAGACTTCCGCTATGCTTTGTAAACTCTTGTGACAATGAATTGTCTTTTGAACTCTTTAATTTCTATGATCTTGAGTTATGCATGCTAAGTGGCTTGTATGAGGCCTTTCGGGGTCTTGTACGCCATGTCACGTCTAGGGGGTACCTTAGGTCGTGACAGGTTCATGGACGCTGACTGGAATCCTTGAGGGTGATTGGAGATAGGATGTTGAGTCGCGAAGCTAGGAAGACGACCTTGGATACGGAGGGTGTTTTGAGGATTGAGGATCACATTTGTGTTCCTAAAGTAGGAGACCTCATTCGATTGATTCTAAAGAAATTCCATTGTTCTAGATATTCCATTCATCTAGCTGCAGTGAAGATGTAACGTGATCTGAGGCAGCACTACTAGTGTTATGGGATGAAGAAGGATACTTCATAGTTTTTGGCTAGGTGCTTGATCTGTAAGCAGGTGAACTTCGAGTACTAGAGGCTAGATGGTTTGACTTAGAGGTAACCCATTCTAGAATGCAAGTGAGAGCGGATAGCTATGGACTTTGTGGTAGGCTTGTTAGATACTTTTCGGAGGTTTGATGCTATTTGGATCATTGTTGATCGATTGACTCACTTTCTGCCATTTCAAACTTTGTACAGTTCCAAGAGGTTGGCTCAGATATTCAATCGAGAGGTGGTCTGTTTGCAAAGGTGGCCAGTGTCTATCATTTCATATCATGGTATTTAGTTCACATCATGTTTTTGGAGGTCTATTTAGAGTGAGTGAGATACTAGAGTTGAGCTCAGCGCTAAGAACAACTTTTCATCTGCAAACTGACTGTCAGTCTTAGAGTAATATTCAAGTTCTGGAGGATATGCTTTGGGCTTATGTTATTGACTTCGGTGGTCAATGGGACAAGTTCTTGAATATGGAGGAGTACTAGTTTTCATATAATAATAGCTACCATTGTAAAATTCAGATGGCTCCATTCGAGGCATTGTATGGTAGGTGTTATCGGTCTCTAGTGGACAGTTTTGATGCTTTTGTGATCAGGCTATAGAGCACTGACTTGTTGTGTGATTCCATAGATAGATTCGTGGTGATCCAAGAGAGATTCATCATTGCTATCAAGGGACACATAGGGTTGCGATCACGATTCATAAACATTGATGAGGTCCACTGACCCATAATCGCGATCGTGAGGGTCAATGTTCGCGAATGCATTGACCAAGAAAGTTGATTTTCGCGATCACAGTGCCAAGCTCGCAATTGCACAGACCATTTCACTGGTCTTCGCAAACATGGCTCCAAGCACGTGAACGTGCTGAACAATACTGGTGGAACCAACAATCAGTTGCATCAGCTCAACTTAAAGTTGAGAAAATGCACTCACAAGGGCTTGGGATTCGTTCGGAACCCTATGAATGCAAATGAACTATGCTACCCTATCAAAAATGATATTCCGAACTCAATGAAATCGGTGAAATAACCAAAAGAGGATGTCTCGATAAAATGTTGACTCAAGTCAACACTTACATCAAAACAAACATAACGCAAAATGCCACAAAAGCATCTTGGTCGTCTTGGGATCTGAAACAAAGGTCGTTCTAGATTGAACTCAATGTTACGAAGTTAATCATGTTGACAGAATTCTCATCCGAATATGTTTACTAAGAATATTGATCAAAGTCAATTCTTTGTCAAATGTTCAAAAACATCTCGCCTAACGGCTCAAACTCACGTCGAAGGTTTCAGAATCTGAACCAACCATGCTAATATAGCCCATATGGACCTTCCGGAGTTGATGAAATTGACGAAAATCTCGTATGACGTCAGATTCTCAAGATGTTGACCAAAGTCCAATCTTTCAACATATAAGCTCCAAAAATGGAGAAACTCACCCAAAATTCTCCCGACCACCTCGAGAAGTGTGTCAATCATCTCAACACATTACAAACACTGCACAAAAGCTAGATACTTGATAACTTGTCTTGGTTAATAGCAAATATTATACTTCGACCGTTTTAATTTATTTATCCTACTTTTCTTTTAGTTTGTTTCAAAAAAATTATCTCTTTCCTTTTTTGATAACTTTTTAATTCTAACTTTGCACATTGCGTGTTTAAAATCACAAGATTAATGGTATTTTGGTACATTCTACCTATCTTTAACTTAACACCACAAGATTCAATAAATTTTTTTATATTTTTAAACATCGTGTCAAATCAAAACCAAACAAATAAATAGAAATGGGGAGAATAATAATCTTGCACAAAAATTTATTGGCCTCCACTTATACAACATGCAAAGTAATATGTTGTAGCGGGGTAGGGGGGATCAGGTTTTCAGTCCATGCGTTCTAACAAGCATGGGCCTATCTATATAGATATGTAGGGGTTGATCTATTAACGTCCGAGAGGTGTCACATGACACTATTTTATTAGAAAAAATTGCTAAGTATATATATATATATATAGGAGAGGTAATAGCTCCTACGTGTCAGCAACACAAAAAATAGATTTTTTAAATAATTAAAAATTATTAATTACTTGTAATAGGGTTAAATAATAAATTACTATTTTATTTTTAAAATTATTTTTAAATAGTTTTTAAATTTAAACTGTTTTAAGTTTTAATTTTAATTTTTTAAAAAAGTATAACTTCCCACGTTTTCTATAAAGAAAAAATATATATATTATGGACAAAATCCAACTTTTACCACTTGCAGACTTTAAAGAATTAAATTTAAATTTAGCATTATTTTTAAATAAAAGATAACTATCAAAAAAACAGATGTTTTATGTGTGTGTGTGTATATATATATAAAATAGAATTAAATAATAAATTACTATTTTATTTTTTAAATGATTTTAAAGTAGTTTTAACAACGAAGGAGAAATAAGTTTAACACAGTGCTAAGAAATAGGGTGTGTGATTCCTTTTTTTGGTGGGAAATTATCGTATTCTTAATTCGACTAATAATAATAATAATAATGCTAATAATATCGATATCTATATATATCTATATTATTTATATAATAGGAGAGGTGATAACCCCTACATGTCAGCGCCACAATTAATCCCTAATTATTAACTATTAAATTATCAGCTAATTAAATAGAGTTAATTTAAATTTTAAAAGACAAGTTAGACAAGTTATTCTTCAAATTTTAGATTTTAAATTACTACGAATTAAATATTATAAATTTGAATTTTAAATTAAAAAAATAGACACTTGTTGTCACCTAAGACAAATAAGTACAAATGTCATGATTAAAGAAAAATAGATTTAATAGTTTTAAATTATTAAACTGTGTCAACACCACAAATATTTTCTAAATATCTTATTTAAAATAAATCGATTTATTAAATATAAATATTAGCAAAATAAAAATAAAATTTGAAAATAAAAATAAAAATAAAAACTACAAACATAACTACCCTTATAATTTTAAATTTGAAATTGTGAATTGAGCGTAATTATTAATTTTAAAATTCACAAAAAAATATGCATTACATAATTTAGTGGAGAATTTTAAGGAGTAATTATAGTGCCCCATTTATAATTTTAAAATTTAAAATTAATATAAAATCTGAAAATAAAAATAAAAATTTCAAACATAACTATCTGAACTTTAAATTGTGAAAAGCAAAGAAGACTGTAAGCAATTTTCATCTTTTTATCTTGGCACAAACTGATACTAGACATTTTGATTATATAAAAGTGTAAATATTTTTATGTATGATAAGTTAGGCGCTAGAGTGTTCTTATGAAACTCAGAAATGCATTTTCATCAGGTATGCATGTTCATATGATTCTCTGCTATTGTTATTAGGGCCTTGGTGAAGTTTAACTTATTAACATGAAATTAAATGTGGTAAAATTATGTGGATATCAAATAACGAGTGAAATTTTTTTATTATTGAATCTTGCCTCTATATAAATGTTTGAATTGATATTTAAAATGAAGTAGTGATAACGCATTTACAGATTATTCATGACTGATATTCTTTTTTGAAGAAATTGCCAAATGCCTTCTCAACCTATTAGTCAATTCTCAACTACACACTAATACTTTACGGGGTCCTATTACCCTCCCTAATATTTTAAAAGTGGAATATATACCCCCTTAAAATGTTACACCCAAATTTGTGTTACGTAAGTGATTTGCACGCGCTCCTGCCACCTAATATATATTATTTTCTTAATGAAAAAAATTATTATTCTTTTTCTTTATTCTATTTTTGTTTTATACTTTTTTGCCTTTCTTTTTCAACTCTTTTCTTCTTTGCTTTGACATTTGAAAGGTTTTCTGCCATTAAAGTAAAATTTTAAGTTTCATTTGTGACCTTAAGGTTCTTACTTTTGTTAATCATGGGTTGAATTACATTTTTCCAATAGTTCCCAACTTTCATATACGATTGTTTCAATTTGAAGCATTTGGACTCTTTCCAAAATTACTTTGTGAGTTTCATATCATTGGATATTCACCGGCTTCAAAAATTTCAATTTCTTAATCTAGGTGAAAACAATTTCACTAGAGATATTTCATTTGTAGTAAAAAAATTAATGGAGCTGCTAAACGTGTACATGCATATGGACTTATTTTTTAGACGAAAATTGATAATTTAGTCTATCTTGAACATTCAGATCTGCATTTAATGGGTTTTCTCTGATGAGAACATCGTCGGAGTTTGAAAAGTTGAAAGACATGAAGTGTATTTGGATGAGAGATACAAATTTAATAGTTTAAATCCTTGAAAGTTATGAGAATTTTCAAAGTTCTGAACATATTGATTTGGCTTACAACAATTGAAATAGATAATTTCATTTGGGTTGTTTATGTTGACGAATTTGATATTGATGCATTTGTACAATAATCAATTTTTAGGTCTGATCTGAATTTGAGTTTCTTCAATTTTGCGCGTTTTTGCTTCTTGTAGTCGAAATAGTGAAAAATTAATTGTAAAAAGGACTAATTTTTAGCTTGATGTGTTATTTATTTCATTTTCTCAACTGGGTTTTCTCTATATTGTTCCTTTTTGTGTTTTTTTGCTCGGATTTATGAATATTTAGCTATGAAAAAGTGTTGATTTCTAGTTTGATTCCATTTTATTTGTAATTTTCACAATGAAGATGATTTAAAAAAAGGATGGAAATAGCGGTAGTGGTAGCTGAAAGGTGAGGTGAGTCCATTTTATTTTTCGGCAACTTAAATCCGGCAAAGTGTTGAAGAAGAAGAAAGAAAAGAAAAAAATAAAATAGGTAAAACACATTAGAATAAAAGGTAGCATAAATAAATTTAGAAAATCAAAAAATTAATATGAAAAAGGGAATTCTTTTAAAGTTAAAGTTTTAATTAAAAAAATTGCCTCTCACTCTCTTTGAGAAAGTGAATTACTCTTTCTTTGTCATCTCATCATTAGGGAGCAAATAATTTCACTTCAAAGTAGTCTAGGGGTGTAACAGGACCCTCGTGAAGTATAAGTGTGTAGTTGAGAATTGACTAATAGATTAGGGAGACATTTGGCTATTTTCTCATATTTTTTTAAGGGAAAAGGGCCTGGTATACCCCTCAACTTTGCCATTTAGAGCTGATATACCCCTCGTTATGAAAGTGACTCATATATACCCCTACTGTTATACAAATGGCTCACATATGCCCTTTTCTTTTAACGGAAGTGAAAAAATAATTTTTAAACTAATTTTTAAACTTTTTTTAAATTTTTTTTAAAAATCTAATACATGAGGGAGTATATTTGATCCTTCTCACACATTTATTTCTTTTGACTATTTTTATTCATCGACTAATTTAAATTTATTACTTTTTTATGGTCATATTTATTTTTTTCACTTATTCTCTTGTAAAATTTATTATAGATGCCCCAAATATTTTTTTTACGGATACAAAAACTAAATTACTATATAGCCGTAAAAAAATTAATTTTAATTTTTTTTAACTTTTTAGTTTTTTTCCACTCACACTTGTTTCTTTTTATTTCTCTTATTTTTATACTAAAAAATGGAAAATAAAATAAAATAAAAATAATCAAAGAAGTCAAAAGAATAATTTATGTGTGAAAAAGATTAAATACATGATTTTAAAAAAAAAATTAATTGAAAATTATTTTTGTTACTTTTGTAACGGTAGGGGTATATGTGAGCCATTTTTGTAACGGTAAGGGTATATATGAGCTATTTTGTAACGGTAGGGGTATATGTGTGCCACTTTTATAACGAGGGATATATTAGCTCTAAATGACAAAATTGAGGGATATATCAGGCCTTTTTCCCTTTTTCTAATTTGTCAAAGCTTTTTCTTTAATTTCTTTTTGGGTTTTGTTAAGTATAAATGGATGGAAGATGAAGCAAGAAATTATTTTATTATGAAAATATGTCAAATAAATGGATCCAGAAAAAGAAAAGTGAAATGGTAATTACACATTTGGCAGATTTGAATATTAATATAATATTTTTTTATAAGAATACAATTAAAGAAATGAGCGGGTTAATTACTAAAAACAATATTTGTGACACTAAATGCTTAAGAATGAGATTCAAAACTTTTTTTATTTTCTTTAACTTAAAAGCCTGTTAAAGAATTATGTTAACAACTTTTAAATTACTTTTATGTGTAAGAGTATAACAAATTGAATTATAAAGAGAAAATAAATAGGCTTTCTTTAACTTAAAAGCCTGTTAAAGAATTATGTTAACAACTTTTAAATTATTTTTATGTGTAAGAGTATTAGAAGATGAATTACAAGGAGAAAAATAAATGGCCTTAGATAAAATCACTGTTTAAGTATTGAAGAAATTAAAAATAAAAAAATAATATAAATGAGGTACCATTTATATTATTTTGCTTTATTTCGATTTATGAATCGCTCCATTTTTTTTTCTTTTTTTCTTTGATCCAGGTGCTTAATATTGGAAAAGCTGTAAAATAATAAAAGGTTGAATCACGACATCTTACCCCTCTTAATTTCAGAGATCAAGAAATTAAGTTGTGTGTGTGAATCCAGATACCTTGATTTTTTTTATACATTTTAGGAGCTTAAGTTGTATAGTGATAATTTTTTCTCTCTCTTTCTTTCTTTCTTCCTTCGATTTTTCTTTCTTCTTTTGCCTTTTTTCCCTTTCTTTTGGTGCTTTATATATATAAAACATATTTAACACTATTATTTCTAATTATGAGATAATTTTAAATACATTTTCAAAATGAAAACTTATCCAAAAAAAGTTAAAATATTTATTTTATTTTACTTTTTGGAAAAAGTATAGTAGTGTAGCACATGTTTTATATTATATTATATTATATTATATTTATTTACTATTTTGAAAAGTGACACCACTAACAAAATTTTTTTGTGTACGCCACTTTAGATATGACGAAAAAATTCCATGTACATTACTATTTTTTTTTCAAGCTTAAATCCTAGCAATTCCCAAAAATAGTGATGAGTATCGATAATACCTACATAACTAATACCTATATTACTAATACTTGCATAACTCTATCTAGCTACCAAATCACTCCTTATTAAACTAGACATTGGAGCTCATACTAGCACGAGCCCAATATATGTTACTCACTTTGTTCTAATTTATGTGATACAAATGAAATTTGAAGAATAAATTAAAAAAATTATGATTTGTAAAAATTTTAAGTTATTAATTATTGTTATTAATAGTGCATTTTACATAATTTTCAGTTAATAGATGTTGTCCCAAAATATGTGGCGACGATAGAATTTCGAGAGTCAACCAAATTTTTTTATGTCTTTTAGATATTTTGAGATATCAATTATTGTGATTTATAATACTTTTTACGTCATTTTCAAATAAGGTATATTACTCCCTCTATCTCAATTTATGTGACACTGACAATATTTCAAGAGTCAATCGATTTTTTATCTGTCATTTAAATTTTAATGTTGCTAATTATTGTGATTTATTGTATTTTTTAGTCATTTCAAATAATATACATTACTTCCTCTGTCCCAATTCATGTGGCACTGATAGAATTTCAAAAGTCAATCGAGTTTTTTTTATATATCTTTTAAATATTTTAACTTGCTTATTATTGATTTATAATTTTTTTGACTGAAGAAAAAATAAGATAAACAAATAAAATCAGAAAAAATACAAAATGACTAAATTGCCCTTGTTTAGTGTCTAGGACGCCGGCATGTTGACGACCACCTGCCTACTTCCAAGACTCTTAGGGATCGTTTGGTACAAAAATTAATAATGTGGCGATTAATAATGTAGGGATTAGTAATGCAAGAATTAGTAGTGCAGGGACAATAATGCAAGGTTTATTTTTTATCAAGTGTTAGGTTCATTGCTTCCCACCTCTATTTGGATTTAAAATCTATAAAATTTATCTTAATACCACGTGAAGCAAAGTAAAGAGAAGAATGATTGGGGAATATCTTAATTGTAGATAAGAAATTATTCCATCGAATAATGTAGGAACAGTCACGCCACAACACACACTAGATATAGTATAGAAAAGAAAAAAAGAAATGGAAAGAGACTAGAACAAAAAAATAAAAGATAGAGAAGGAAAGAGTAGGAAAATGGGAACTGAAAAGGAGAGTTTTGTGTTTTGCTTTTTATTCGAGGTTCGGTCCTAGATTCAATAAATATTTGATACTTTATTTCTTTCAAAAAATTGTAAGCAAACTGAAAATTACTATGGTCTATTTGATCTAAGTTGTTCCGTTAATTTTAGGGGCATGTTTGAGCCCAAAAACAAACCCCAAGGATATTTTTAGATCTAAAGGTGAAAAATGAGTATTTGTAAGTCATTTGTCATACGTTAGAGATATTTTTGACTTTTTCCGTAAAAAAAATTAATGAGAAAAAAGATAAAGTCAAAAAATCCCTACAGGGTATCAAACCCGCGAGTGTGTGAAGCCAGCCAAGCCGTTGAAGAAATATTTGAACACCCTTAAACATTGTGCTGTTTTTACCTAATCATGTCAAGGGTGTTCAAACGTAGTATATAGCATATAATATAATGTAATTTTCTGACGAAAAGTATTCGCTTACGGCTTAACCACCGTAGGAACATTGTAGCTCTGCACTACCTTGTTTAAGGAGTTTTAGATTGTGATTTCTACTTTCTTGAGCAATGAGATTTTAACACTAAATTTTCAAATGTTATTTATATTCCGCAATTTACTTCTTTTGTATGGTAAATGAAGAATTCGATTATTGAACACCATATGTAGGTGATTGCTAAAATAACATAAGAAAACTAACTGACAAAGCAAAAAACATAAGAAGTTATTTTGTTGTTGGGGTATATATTTTGATGTTTTGAGGTTTCTTCATATGCAACTTCTGGGAAACACTTTGCCAGCATGGCTTCCCCTTGCATTTTTACAGTAAGCAAATGCTGGCCTTCTCAAACGATCATTGTAAGCGAGTTTAATGTCATGCAATTTAATTCTGGTGCATGGATTTGAAGGGCTGCAATCAAATTTCATGGCTACTTGTGTGGATGATGTTCCTTTCACATTCTTGAATGTTACGTAGCTCATCTTTAAGCACTTAGTAATTTTTAACTAAAATGATAATAATAAGTCAGAAGTCTTAAGTTAAGTGCTTATGAGTCAAAAGCAAAACTCAATTCAAACCGGCTCTAAGTACGTACCTGATGCCATGTCCAGGGCCACACCCAACTTTTTCAATCTACATATTCGTGGAGCATAGCAGATCAAACTTCAACTTCTATGTCACATAAATCAACTAATTTCCGTACAAAACTAAATCCCAAGAATCTCAATTCAGATACCTCACAATCGAATGGCTTTGCTGGTAGAGACTGTAATCTTTTTAAGTTTAAAGAACCAAAATCAATCAAGCTAAAAAAAGAGCAGAACTCCCAATCTCAAATGAAAATCCTGAAAAGCAACTATCAAGAATGTCAACTTTAAGAATATGGACAAATTGGAGACGCCATCAGCGTCTTCAAAATATTTGGGTTATATTAAAATGGGTCAGGTTTATTCATTTATGGGTCGGATTCTTTGAGTAATTGGGTCAAAAATTCATGTGGACCAATCCTTTAAAGTCAGATATTTAGTTTACAAACTCATTTATGCCATGTCATAATTCTATTAAGAAGGGCATTTTTAATACTAAAAATAACCTTAAGGGCATTTTTGATCCAATAGGTAAAAGGAGGGCAAACTATTTTCAATACGTTGAGAGCAATTTTAACCCTTTTCCCGAAATGCAATTGTGAGAAATGGGATCTAGCGGGAATTCCTTGCAAACAAGTTATTGCTGCGATTTGGACTTAACATGATGACATTAACTTATGATGATGAGACAATGTAACAAGGATCTTTATTTCATATTGTAACTTTTGCTCCTACAAAGCTTCAGGTATAGTTTATTACATATAATACTCTATTTACAGAGCCTCTAGGAGTACTATACATCAACTAGTTAGGACAAGCCCCCGACAATACCCAAAAACTGTACACAAGAACTGAAGTATGCAAAACTTACAGACAACAACGACTCCTAGAAGAATGAAGCTTACCAATCCTCAATTGAGATAGCACCTCTACTGCAAAGGCCAATCAAGACCTATGTCTAAACCTGCAGCATTAAATGCAGCATCCCAGGCATTGAGACATCACTACAAATAAATATGTAATAGTGTCTAAGGTGAAAAGTGGAATCATAAATAGTTATGGCAAAAAGGGTTATAGATATATCACCTGAATCTAAACCCTTCTTGCCACAATAGGCATACAATTGAACTCAGAACAGTCAACTCTGTATAAAATGACCGTACAATAGTGTACATGAATACCTATTTATAAAGGTGCATATGCAGGATTGCTCATCCGACCAACTACTAGCAATGGTGGCATGACCAGTAGCTAACTGGTATTATCTCTGCCATTCATGGATATCAGTATTGTATACGTATGGGCAAATAGGCCCAATTACACCCAATTATTATTGGAAAATATATTTTATCAACAATTATATCTTGTGAGTTGATGCATATAACATGTCATGATATGAACTCTGAATGCATAAAGTATAACATAACAAGAACTTATCCAATTTTGGCTCTTTCATGCCTAAAATCTCCTTGTGATGTCATTTAACTTTCACGTGACATTTAGGTCTACAAAACTCACATTAGACTCAACGCTCCTGATTCAACTTTCACTTAGCAACATAATCATTTAGGAACTCAAAAGGAGACTGTGACATGCTTATCTTAATTTATTATAAACAAATTCAAGTTGGTAATAATATGATCCTTTTTAGAAATAAGGTTGATTGACAAGTATATAAAACAAAAAAAATAGAGTACAAGATTTTGTATTGATATTATTTTCAAATAACAATTTCCTAAAAGATTCATATGAGAAATAATGGCTTACTAACTCCCTTAGATACAACAATATAATTCTTCAACGTTTCAGTCTCACTTTTAGGACAATTGCTCACTAATAGACATAAGAAATAAGAAACTTGATGAAAAAAAACTTTAACTGTCAAACATATTTCACAACGTTAAAGGTGTGATAATGATATGATTTAGTCAAGGAATAAGGTCAGATGACATTCCAATACCCTTGATAGAGGGTCTTCCTATCAATAGAATAGTAAAAATGACTCATTCGATTATTCACAACGTTAAAACTGTGATAATGATATGATATAGTTGATAACGTTCAACTACAGACCATACAAATCAATGTGTAGGCAATCGTATGAAAAATAATAATTCAACGATGAGTTGGGATTGATCCCACATGGAATGGTCAATAGTAATTCATCTTATGATGTAATCCCAAGCACTAGAATTTTGTATTTTTGACCAATTTAGACATAAATAAAAAATTGGGGGGGGGGGGGATTTAGATTAATAATTTGAAGATGGTTAACAAGACATTGATAACAAGCTTACGACAAAGGATTTTCTTGCGTATAAGAGGGAAATCTTAGGAGTGTGCGTAAATGAATGCTAATTTCAGAAACGGGTGAATACAATTGCTAAGAATCAGTTGATTGTTAATGTATAGGCTAGATTAACTATTATGACAACTATTTATCAATCAACCATCATATTTTATGCGAATTTTATCAAACCCCGACATGTGCAACATTAAGAACTAACTCAAAACCTTAATTCAGTCAAATTCATCAAGCTAAGGCTATAGAATGACCTAAATCAAGTAATCATCAGCTTTCTCTTCCCCTATAGATATCTTTCACAAGCAATACTATATATCTAAGCTAGATAAGAGTTTTTAACCTCAAATCATAAATTAAACAATGAAGAGACAGTTGAGCCCATATCAAATCAACATTATATTAAGCAATTACACAAACCCACTTGCTAATTAAGAATCCATTACATAAGCACACCTCTATGACTATGGAGTTTTAGCCAATCATGTTGAAAATTAAATTACCAAAATAATTCTCCATTACAGCTAATTCGTTGAAATGATTATGAGAAAGCAATTATCAGTCTCTTTCAATCCCAAAAATCCCAAAAATTCCCAAGTACTAGCAAAATTTCCAAAGTATAGAAGCTTCCAAAGTACAAAAGTATTCATAAGTGTAAAAGTGTCTTTCTCTCTCCAAAAAGATCAATTTATATATTTTCAAAATATATCAAGAAATTACCCTTCGCAGCTAACTTGGCGAGCTAAGTCAAGCTCGCCAAACCGATTGGCGAGTTGCCAATTTCACTTTTCCATCGCCAAATATCCTCTTCAAAAGTAATCTTTACCTTCAAGGTCATTATGTTTTAGAGAGCTTGTTGGAGTTCGCCGAGTAGCTTCGGTGAGTCCCCAATTGCCCCTTGACATCGCCGATGTAGCCTGAGTTTCTGAGTAGAGCTCTCTAATCTTTTTTGTTGAGCTTGAGCTCACTCAACGATCCACTGAGTGACCTTGGAGATCACTAGCTTCGCCCATTTCTTTGTTTTTTCATGTGTTTGACTTCTTTTGTTTTCATTTGTCCTCATTTTATCTCTGAGCACTCATAGCTGAAATTCAAGTAGAGTTGTGTTAGAAATGGACATAAACAAGCATTAAGGACATAATTTGGTGAACTAGAAACCTAAAATGAGTCCAAAAACTCCTACTCATTAACACTCTAAACTTCAATATTTGCTTGTCCTCAAGTAAATCATTAGATCAATCAGTGCAACAAAGATGTATGTGAATGGTAGTTCTTGAGAGCTGACATACAAATGTTATCACAAGGCTATTTTCAAGATATGCTACTTCTAATTATGCATCAAAAGCCTCAATCTATGACTAGTCATTATCAATCAAAGAAAATTCTCATCAAAGCTCACTAAGATGCAAATCTATGCTCAACAAAGGTGTCTAAGTCCCCTCACATCTAGAACGATTACATGCTCTCACATACCACAAGCAAGATATGAATTTTAGGAATCAACACAAACCCTCACACTCACAAAGAGAAGAACATGCATCTTTCTACCCATATGCTTGCCCATATTTTCCAAACGATCAATGACTTAGTTCTCGCAAGATCACCAAGATCTTTCAAGGTTTGTAATGAGGCTGTTGGGCATGGTAGGAAAATTTTGGTTCATAGTGACTCAACCTTCTCGAAGCATTCATACGGCCTTACTTTTTTTTTGCTTCTTTCCTCATTTTGGACATGAAATCTCACTCGACTTCCTTTCTTAGCAATCCTTTCATGACTCAGCTCATTGGGATGAGATTCCAGACCTTTTTGCCAAAATGACTATAGGGATGAGATTCAAGACCTTTCATTCTAGTTCCTTCCTCCTGCACTTTCCTGTTTCCTTACCATACTCCCAACTTAGGTTTTTGGCCTGAGATGACTTTTAATCACAAACTAATGCTTGATGAATGTTTTCGATAAGAAAGGGAGGTAATTGTTCACACAGTTTAGGATTGGAGGTTTACTTCATTTCCAAAGAAAGTGTAGGCTCAAATGGTGCAAAAATTGGTTGACACACTCATGAGGTGGTCACAACAAAGGTTTCATCAATAGGTTCACTCTCAAGAATAATGCATAAGATCACTTCTCGTGTTTACTAATATCAATTTGTAGGATCAAAAAGGCAAGTTCTAGATATTCACAATGCATGAATTTCAAGTAAATCTCACTACACATGACACTCAAATACAATTATCAAACACAACTCTACAACCCTAGCTTACGTGCAACGATCATTGCAAGTCTAACAACTTGATATTCAACTAGTCATTACAAGATGCTCAAAACTCATAAAAGCATTATACAACTCAAATTGACTCAATTGAATTTTAACAAGCACATCTCTTATGAATAACACTATTCGAGTAAAAGATATTGATCATAATCGATACTCGAATGTTCAAAACAAGCATACACACATTTTAACATAAGAATCATCCAAACTTTGGAAATCAAACTATTAAGGAGAAGAGCAATATACTAATAACCAGAAAAAAAAGTTAACTACGTCGTCATAAAGTTAAAAATTACAACCCAAAAGAAACCAAAACAAATGTCTCAAAAGTCGAATCACAATAAAAAAAAACAACAAAAACAACTAGCAAAGCACCTCTCCTCCACCAACAAAAATAGGCAATCTTCAATGCTAGGGAAATAATATAAAAACATGGAGAGAGAGTGTAAGAATCCCCATGTCTGGCTAAGCATGGGAGAACTCTGGCCCACTGGAGCGGCCTCATCCTGGGCATCAGTGCTCGGTGCATCGCTAGCATCCCTAGGTGGTGCAACAGGGTATCCCATAGGCTGAGACCCACTAGTACCAATATTGGAAGAGTCTCTAAGGGACTCCTCTGTAGCAACCTAAACAAGGGTTTTCTCAAGATCTGCTAAATCATCATACGGATCAACTTGAGCCTCCTCACTCTGTGCTTCAGCCACCTTTAACTCCTCATTAGTCTTGGAGGTTTCAGAGTCATCATCATCAACTGCAGGATCAACACCAATAATAGGCTTAACACTACCAGTCATAGGAGACAAATGAATCTCAATTAGAGGAACCTTGGGGATGATCACATCTCCTAGAAACATGGATATATTTATGGACCTCAGCTAATCCACGTCCTTCCTATACCCAACAACATCAGTCTTTAAGGCTGCGCATTTCAATAGAACTACCCTCGACATTCTCATGCTCCTTAATTTGAGCAGTAAGGGTAACTAACCTCAGTCCATAGGTAGTTTATAACTCACACTGGCCCTTTATCTCATCCTGAATGGGGATAAGAGCTACCTCAATGGCACTCGTAATCATAAAAAGGATCGCGACCTCAAGAAGAGAGGCCCTCACATCTGCCGAATGGGCAAGATTGTCAATTTGATATATGGTTGCCTGAGTTAATGGTGGATGGGAAGTAGAAGGAGGTACGGTAGAAGAAGTAGGAGTAGGTGTACCTATGGCCTCAACAATAGGAGCAAGGGGTGTAGGATCATTCCTCGAGACTTCATCTCAACCACTGGAGAAGATACAACTAGTGCCTTCATCTTCCTCTCAGCCTCATCCCTCAAGTACTTTGCCTCTATCCGGCGAATGTCACAAGCAAAGGATGGAGTGATCTCAATATCCAACTTTTCCATGTAGGGGACCCCTACCTTATGTCACAAAGAGGTGATCAATATCAGAAGGGCAATGAAGTCTGATTCTTCTTAGCCCTCAAAGCTATCTCTGACCCAATGATAGATCCCAAATTTAGCTTCTCACAATCAATGATGGCACCCAATAATGCAGCCTTAGGGTGCCGAATAATCGAATCATTTTGAGACGGCATCAATGTGTTGCTAATGAACACGAACCAATATCGTATAACTATTTTAATGTCATTCTTCTCAATAATGGCCTCGTCCTCTATCCACGGGGGTATAGTATCTGTCAATAATGGGGCCATCCACCCTATCAAACTATCCAAAGAACTCAACATCACGTCCGCCAAAGAGTGGCGAATCCTCATCGTACAATTGAGAGTGTCATTAATATCATTCTCATTGTGTAACACCTCAAAAATTGAAAAGTTCAACTTGGAAAGGAAAAGTTTCATGTTTGGCACTGTTATAGGCTCTACGAGCCAACCTACGAAATCATACGAATCTCTACGGGCCATAGAAAGGAACTCATAGAAATTGAGTTAGATTTTGGAAAATGTCAAGTCTCTGATGATGGTCTATGGATAAATAGGATGAACCATTGATATTGTTATGGGCCGTAGAAGGGATTCGTAGAAAGGATCCAGACTTTGTGAGATTTTAGATTTAAAGTTGGGTTCTACTAGTGGTATTTACGAATCGTAGAAAAGATGAAGACCCATGGAAGGCTCTCATAGATTTTTTCTAGGATTTAGGTCCCTAGTACTTGACTCTATGGTTGACTAGGATGGTCCATAGAAAGTCCTACGGACCATAGGTCGAAAGTGTAGGAGTCACCCTCAGTTTTAAATTAAGGGAGTTTTGGTATTTTCTAACCCATTTAACCCCTAAACTATGTCGTTTTTGCCCTATAACTACCCCTATAACTGTTTTTACTCTTCAAAACTTAGCCTATTCCCTCTCATCCACTCAACCTCACAAAGTCTGTCAAGGGTTTCTTCTCTAAATTCTCTCCAAGGATCTTCAAGTCAAGCTAGGGTTTCATCAAGCTACAAGATTTCTTTTTCCATTGTTAGGGCCTTGATTACCTAAGTTATGTGGGAATCCACCAATGGATTCCTTTCATCCATTGAGTTCCAAAAGAATCTCAATCTCTAATTTAGTTTCACCCAATTCTCTTAGGGTTTCATATGATTCTCCATGGGTTCAATCTATTGTGATTCAATTACTTATATTCAAGCTTATTACGCATGATTTAACTCAATTACATGATTTTCAATTGATTTCACATGAACTCATGCCTATGTCTATTTTATGAATATGAACTATTATTATGGATTTATGAATTATGATTATGAACCTATGTATGTTCTATGAAAGTGATAATTTATGACTAAAGGATGCTTTTAAGATAAAGTGTCAATGATTTGTGAAAGATTTTCTCACGTTTGAATGGAAATCATGATTTAGATGCTTAGATAGGTAAGTGTCTCAATGAATAAAATTATGAAATCATGGTTTTGAAAGGAGCTATTCTAATATGAACTTATGATTGGATCGGTAGTTGTTAATTGTGCCTTTCCAAGTATTTGAAATGATTATGATTATATCTATTCCCTTGGAATTTACTTAGCACCGAGAGGACTTTGGAATGGACGGCTTACTATTAGTAGAGGTTTGGTCTTTAGTAGCAAGTTCCTTGTCCTGAACTACGTGTCCCCATAGGATTGCCTTAAATGACCTAGCTAGTGGATCCACCTTAGCAATATGAATGATGCAGAGTTCTACTTTGGCAAGTAGACTCTACTTTTTGGTGTGAGAGTTACACCGGATTTCATGTTATAGCTCACATGGCCTTATTGTCGGTTAACAGTAAATATATCACAAATGAACTATGTTTTCTTTGAAAATTTTATTTTAGCTTGTCCTATGATTTTCTAGTATGCATTGACGATGTTTATGAAATATGATTTCTCTTTAAAGGATTTTATGAATTTTAACTTGATCATGCATATCATGTTTAAGTTCATTATACTATCATGTTTACATTATATTGCATTTCCGCATAGTTATTACATTCACCGTACTAATGCATATTTGGGCCTATATTGTCTCATAATATAGGATCTGACACCCCTCCACCCAGACGCACTTAGGTGGATTGCTCTGCTATCGACTACTTAGATTGGTGATTTCTCATGGTTCGATGTCCACATTTATGTTCCAGTCTTGCAGTATTTCAAATTTCCTATACGATCTATACTTTACTTGTGAGACTTCATTCTATTATGTTGTGCTTGATAGTATATCATCTTTCTTTACTTAATGCTTATGTCAAGTGGCTTATTTAGGGCCTCTCGGGGTCTTATTCACCATGTTACACCTAGGGGGTACTTTGGGTCGTGACAAATCAGAACATCATGTTTTGGAAAGGTACTAGGATGTCTGACAAGCCATGTCGCGTAGAGACTTGTTCACGAGTATAAAGCATGCCAAATTTTTTAATAGGAGGCTACAAGGCATTTTGGAAACTTCACTTCTTTCACTACTTTAAAGTTGTGCCATAGAATTTATCTCTACAAAGGTCTTTCTCCTAACTCTTTTCGATGCTTTCACGATATGCCTCCTAGAAGAGCTAATGCTAGAAGGAATGTGGGCGACAATATGGAGCCTGAGGTTCCTCAAGTTTCGGTTGATCATTTGGCTGAGCAAGTGTCACATGCTAAGTTCCATACAACTTTTCAAGTGTTAGCTCAAGCTATGACAGCCCAAGGTAATATAGAGGTTTTTGCTCCTGTGAACCCAAATATGGGTACGAATGTGACAAGGGTGAGGAACTTCACTATCATGAATCTCTTGGATTTTCATGGGTTGAAAGTGGAGGAAGATCACCAAGAGTTTATTGAGGAAATTCACAAGATCATGGAGATTATGGGAGTTACACTGGTGGAAAAGCCAGAATTGGCTGCTTATCAACTTAAGGGTGCTTCTCAAGTGTGGTTCACTAAATGGAAAGAAGAGAGCGCAATTGATGTGGGTCCTCTTGATTGGGAGAAATTTAAAGGGGTTTTTCTTGATCATTTTTTCCTCTTGAGATGAGGGAGGAGAAAGTGCTTGAATTCATCAAGCTTCATCAAGGAAATATGAGTGTGAAAGAGTATGCATTGAAGTTTACTCAATTGTCTAAGTATGCTCCGACTATGGTTTGCGACTCTAGGGAAATGATGAGTAAGTTTGTATCGGGTGTGTTCGAAATTGTGGTCAAAGAGTGTCGTACCTCCATGTTGATTAAGGAGATGGATATTTCTAGTTTGATGACACATGCCCAACAAATTGAAGAGGAAAAGCTAAACGGGAAGGCAAGAGAGTCAAAAAAGGCAAGGACCGGTGATAATGACTTTTCTCATTCTAGGTACAGTGGACATGGTTGTCCTCATTTTTGAAATGTTCTGGCCCCTAAGTTCAACAAAGATAGGGTGTCTAACCCTGAGCCTCAAGGGGGTTATAGTAATGGATCTTCTATTCTTGTTTTCCAAAAGTGTGTCAAGAGTTATCAGGGAAAATACTTAGCCGGTACGGATGTTAGCTATGGTTGTACGAAGAGTGGTCCTAAGTGAGAGATTGTCCGTTGCAAGCTACTAAGGGAAATGATGGTAGGCAAGCCCTGCTAGTGGTTTTTATTTGGGTGCTCCTCGTCAAAATAGGTTTTATACTCTTCAAACTCGATATGATAATGAGGGTTCTTCGGATGTTGTAACCGATATATTGAAAGTCCTTCATCTTGATATATATACTTTTCTTGATTCGGGTGCTACATTGTCTTTCGTGAATCCTTATGTGGCTATGAGATTTGATGTTCGTCTTGATATTCCTTTAGAACCTTTTTCGGTCTCTACACCTGTTGGTGACTCTATTGTTGCTAAACGAATTTATAGAAATTGCCACGTTGATTTGATAGAGATTGATATTTTAGACTTTGACATCATTCTTGGGATGGATTGACTTCACTCTTGTTATGCTTCTATAGATTGTAGGACCTAATTGGTCACATTCTAAGTTCCGAACGAACCTATCTTAGAATTAAACGAAGGAAATTCAGCGCCTAAGGGTCAGTTGATATCTTGAATAAAGGCTAGGAAAATTATTTTTACGGATTGAATCTATCATGTTGTTCAAGTTAGGGATACATATTTTGAAACCTTTACTCTTGAGTCAGTTCCGATTGTAAATGAATTTATAGAAGTGTTTTCTGATGATTTTCCTTGTATTCCTCCCGAAAGGGAAATAGACTTCGATATCGACCTACTCCCAGATATGCAACCTATCTGTATACCTTCTTACCATATGGCTCCCATAGAACTTAAGGAATTAAAGGATCAATTGAAGGACTTGTTGGATAAGGGTTTCATTAGATAGAGTATCTCACCGTGGGTGCTCCGGTGTTGTTTATTCAAAAGAATGATGGCTCACTTCGTATGTGTATTGACTACTAGCAATTGAATAAGGTCACAATAAAGAATAAGTATCCTATTCCAAGGATTGATGACTTGTTTGATCAACTCCAAGGTGTGAGTTTCTTCTCAAAGATTGATCTTCGATCGGGGTATCATCAATTGAGGGTAAATGAAAATGACATTCCGTAGACAAACTTTTGAACTAGGTATGGTCACTATGAGTTTTTGGTGATGTCATTTGGTTTGACTAATGCCTCGGTGGCTTTCATGGACCTAATGAATAGAGTGTTCAAACAATATCTTGACATGTTCGTGATTGTGTTGATTAATTATATTTTGATTTACTCTCAGAGTAAGGATGAGCATGTTGATCACCTAAGGATACTTTTGTAAATCCTCAAGGATCGTCAATTGTTTTTTAAGTTTAGCAAATGCGAGTTTTGGTTGTGGGTCGTTGTTTTTCTTGGCCATATAGTCCTTGGTGATGGTATTCAAGTTAATCCTAATGTCACGACCCAAGCCTAGGGCCTAGATGTGACCGGCGAATGGGGAACCCGAAGGAACCCCAAACAAGCCTCATAGCGTATCATTACACATCCTTGGTCGCGGAAGCAATTAAATGACCATAAGCGATAAGCATAATCAAGGGGAAATCGGGACTAAGGGAGCAAGAAAAAAAAATGATACATAAATACCATAGATGAGTCAAGCTCAAGCGTAATACACAACTTGTCCAACACCACCTCTAAACATGAGTACTTAGCGGGGGCCAAGACAAACTACCGGGCTCACCCTCATAGTCAAAACATAACTAGAAAGGAAAAGTTTTATACATAGCAAAAGATCATGAGCAACGTCCCCGAAATGGAGGACTCACCAATAACCACTATAGAAAATCGTACTAGCCACGCGGAGGAGGATGGTCAAGCGGTGCTCCGGTCCCTACATGGTGACATCATGTAGGCATAGAGTATGCGTTAGTACATTTGAATGTACTAAGTATATGGGATGCAATGCAATGCTACATTAGATGGACATCATAGGAAAAATGCGTAATCATACCCAATAGATAGCATATTAATGAAATGATATGTATAATGATGCTTACATAAAAATCATATTTAGTGGGACGTAGTACATGTGTGGCGAGTGACCATCAATATAGTATTTCCAAGGCCTACCACCCCCTTGGAGAGGCGAAAGAGGTACAAACCCCCTCATATGGTTACACGGGCCTACCACCCCCCGTGCTAGGGACCAAGGTACAAACCCCTCGATATGGTTACACGGGCCTACCACCCCCGTGCTAGGGACCAAGGTACAAACCCCTCGATATGGTTACACGGGCCTACTACCCCCCGTACTAGGCAACCAAGGTACCAACCCCTCGATATGGTTATACGGGCCTACTACCCCCCGTACTAGGCATGGTCGACTCACAACACTTATTTAGAGAAAATCATATACATGTGTCCATTTCATCATCATTTCAGTAATTACATAACCATCCGTCTCATAGGACGTACCTTGGACCTTCCCTTTCCTAAGAATTCTATAAATGGGCATTTTATCAAACACAAGGTGGGCAATTGTTCATATAAATGAAATCATGTATTTCAAGAATACTAATTCCAACCAATTCCAAAATCCATATAAATCAGCCCACCAACAACATACATATATATATCAACCTTCATAATTTGATCATGGAAGCATATAAACCATAAACATCACATAAAAATTCCATTTCATGATAATATGCAAAAAGGACCATAATAGGGTGTGTAGTAGTAATTCCGTAATTCAAGAGTTCATAATTGATCATGAGGACCCATAAACTTGAAGTAGAAATAGAGGATAAATGGTTGGACTTGTGGAAAGGAAGGTTTCCACAATCAAACCCACATACCTCAACTTTGGAGAATCCTTGATGAAGATTGGAATGGAGAATCGAAGCTTGAGATTGAGTCTTGAATCCGGAATTAGAGCTTGAGATGTTTGAATTTGGTTGAAGATCTTGGTGGAATTTTTGGAGAGGGCTTAGAGAGTGTTTTTGGAGTTAAGAAAATGACTAAGTATGGGACATATCCCCTTTTTATAAAAAAAACACCTCCAACCCGCCTAGAAAATAGCTCACTGGAATTGGAAATTCTGCACAGACAGGTTTTACGAAAATGGTCATAACTCCCTCATCCTAACGCGGAATAAGGTGAAACCAAGTGCGTTGGAAAGCTAACTCAAAGAGCTTTAATTTGATAGGTTGCAGCCCTTCCAGTTCCTTGTGTGCTAAGAGATATGCCCCTTTAAAGTTGACCCTCAAAATCGCAATTTTTGCGATTTTTGAATTTTGATACGGTTGCTCTAAAATTCGGGTTAGACCCATTTCCCACTCAATTTGACCCCACAAATAAGAATATGAAGTCGAATTTCCGAAATCATGCACGGATTTTGAGATATATGGAAATTACAATTATAGGTGTTTCCGAAGCACATTTTCGGGCATTTGGGTCGTTTCACCTAAGAAGGCCGAGGCATTAAGAATGGGCATAGACCTTTGTCCGCTTCAATATTCAGAGTTTCTTGGGATTGGTCAGTTACTATAGAAGGTTTGTGGAAGGATTTTCCTCTATTGTTTCACCTATGATGACGTTGACAAAAAATAATGTGAAATTTCTATGGTCAGAAGCTTGTGAGAAGAGTTTCCAAGAGTTGAAGGATATACTCACTTCATCCTCTATATTGACGTTACTAGAAGGATCAGATGGTTTTGTGGTTTATTGTGATACTTCATGGACTGGTCTTGCTTGTGTTTTGATGCAACATGGGAAAGTCATTGCTTACACTTCAAGGCAGTTGAAGGTAGATGAAAAGAATTATTTGACTCATAACTTGGAGTTAGCGGGGGTGGTTTTTTCCTTACCTATATGGTTTTCATGTATATGTGTTCACCGACCATAAGAGCTTAAAATACGTGTTCACCCAAAAGGACTTAAATCTTCACCAAAGGAGATGGTTTGAGTTATTGAAAGATTACATCTTGAGTGTTCTTTATCATCCGAGTAAGGTGAATGTGGTGGCCGACGCTCTTAGTCCACTATCAATGGGTAGTGTTGCTCATGTTGGGGATGATAAGAAAGAGTTATTTTGTGATGTTCATAGGTTGGCCCGATTGGGTGTTCGCTTGATTAATTCCAATGAGGGTGGTGTAATTGTTCAAAATAGTTTAGAATCGTCTCTTGTACCAGATGTGAAGGCTAAGCAAGATCTTGATCATATTATGGTCAAATTGAAGAAGTTAGTTTATGAAAAAGCCATTGAATCTTTCTCCTATGGGGAGATGATGTTCTTCGTTACCAAGGTCGATTATGTGTTCCAAATGTCGATGAATTGAGAAATCAAATTTTGGTGGAAGCTCACAGTTCTCAGTATTCTATTCACCCTGGAGCCACTAACATATACCGTGATTTGTGGGAGGTCTATTGGTGGAATGGCACGAAGTCGGCTTATTTTCTTTCGGAGAAGACTTCATTTTCAGCCGAATACTATGCTAAACTTTATATTTGGGAAATGGTGAGGTTGTATAGGTGCCTTTATCCATTATCTCTGATCTTGGTACTCAATTTACATCTCAGTTTTGAAGGTCATTTTAGAAGGGTCTTGGTACTCAATTAAAGCTTAGTACGACTTTTCATCCTTAGGCCGATGGCAAGCCAAGCGTACTATTCAGACTTTGAAAGATATGTTGAGAGCTTGCGTGATTGACTCCATTTGAGGCTCTATAGATATAGGTTTCCTATTGGTTGGTTTGAAGTTGGTGAGATCTCTTTTATAAGGTTCGACTTATTTGAGAAAGGATAAAACGGCTCAAAGTTGACAAGAGTCCTATGCCAATGTTAGAAGAAGGGAGCTTGAATTTGACATTGGTGATTGGGTTTACTCTAAAATCTCACCTATGAAGGGTGTGATTAGATTCGAAAAGAAAGGGAAATTTAGTCCCCCATATGTGGGCCATATAAGATTTTGAAGCATATTGACAAAGTGGCCTATATATTTGAGTTACCTTCCAATTTGGCATCAGTACGTCTAGTATTCCATGTCTCTTTTGTTGTAAAATTGTGTGGAAGATCTGACGTCTATTGTGCTATTGGAAAGTTTTGAAGTTAAAGAGAGTCTTTTTTATGAAGAGGTTCCGATTGAGATGTTAGACCGCCAAGTTCAAAAATTAAGGAATAAAGAAGTTAGTACCGTAAAAGTTCTATGGAGGAATCATCTAGTTGAGGGTGCTACTTGGGAGGTTGAAGCAGATATGATGTCCAAGTATCCTCATCTTTTTCCCTCCGCTCCTATTCTAGCTTGAGGTATTGAAATCCTAATGGTTCATTCTTTTGGATATGTGTGTTTTAGTCATTTTCATGTTTCCATATGCATGCATGTTCATGAAAACTTGTTTTAAGTTTAATTTTTTAGCTTGGAGTCGATTACTCCTTGTTTATGTGCATTTTGATTTAAATTGCATTCATGTTGGGCTGCTAGTTTCTCTTCCTACTCTATTCATGCTAGCTTGAGTCCCATTCAAAAATGAATGTTCCCAAGGGGGAGATATTGTAACACCTCAGAATTTGAAAAGTTGAATTTGGAAAGGAAAGATTGCATTTTTGGCACGATTGCAGGTACTACAAGCCAACCTATGGACCATTGGAAGCTTTACGGTCCCTAAGAAGGCAGTCGTAGGACTTGGGTTGGATTTTGGAAAATGTCAACTCTCAGATAATGGTCTACGTATAAACGAGACGAACCATAGATATTGTTATGGGCCATAGAAGGGATTCATAGAAGTACTCTAGACTTAGTAAGATTTTTGACTTAAAGTTAGGTTGTACGAGTGGAATATACGAACCGTAGAAAATATGATGATCCGTGGAAGGCTCTCGTAGAAGTTTTCTTGGATTTTGGTCCCCAGTACTTGACTCTACGGTTGACCAAGATGGTCCATAGAAAGTCCTACAGACCATAGGTAGAAACCGTAGGAGTCACCCAACAGTTTTTAATAAAGGGTGTTTTGGTCTTTTCTACCCATTTAACCGCTAAACTAAGTCGTTTTGGCCCTATAACTACCCCTATAACTTTTTTTACTCTTCAAAACTTAGCCTATTCTCTCTCATCCACTCAAACTCACAAATTCTCTCAAGGGTTTCTTCTCCGAATTCTCTCAAAGGATCTTCAAGTCAAGCTAGGGTTTCATGAAGCTTCAAGGTTTCTTCCTCCATTGTTAGAGTTTTGATTACCCAAGGTATGTGAGAATTCACCAATGTATCCCTTTCATCCATTGGGTTCCAAAAGAATCTTAATCGCCAATTCAATTTCACCCAATTCTCTTAGGGTTTCATATGATTCTCCATGGGTTCAATCTATTGTAATTCAATTACTTATATTCAAGCTTATTACACATGATTAAACTCAATTACATGATTTCCAATTGATTTCACATGAACTCATGGCTATGTCTATTTTATGAATATGAACTATGATTATGGATTTATGAATTATGATTAAGAACCTATGTATGTTCTATGACAATGATAATTTATGACTAAAGGATGCTTTTAAGATAAAGTGTCAATGGTTTATGAAAGGTTTTATCACATTTGAATGGAAATCATGATTTGGACTAGGGGTGTCAAATGGGCAGGTTGGGTTGAAATTAGAGATATTAAAATGGGTTGTAATAGAAATCGGGTTGGGTCCTGACCCACCCAAGTTTACTTTGGGCTCAAATGGGCTGAAAAACGGGTTGGGTCTTGACCCACCCAATTTGACCCGTTATCTCAATAATTTTAACATATTGATATTTAACTTTTATAACCACAATTTGAATTTCAATTCAAGATTTTTTAAAGAAAATAGTTATAAATGGATAGATAAATCATAAAAGATAAAAAATAGATAATAATTCATACCTTCAATATAGGAACATACATTACATCAATGCAAATAAAGAGTCTTAAAACGGGTTGAAACTGGAGATTGAATTGGGCTCAATTGAGGATTCTCTTAAAATGGGTTAAGATTGAACTCAACTCAAATTATCATGAGCCAATCCCTTAAAATTCTGGGCAGGTTACCTATGTTTGGGTTCATTTTTTACACCTCTAATTTGGACGTTTAGATAGGTAAATCTCTCAATGAATAAAGTTATGAAATCATGTTTTTGAAAGGAGCTATTCTAATATGAACTTGTGATTGGATTGGTAGTCGTTAGTTGTGCCTTTCCAAGTATATTGATATGCTTATGATTATATCTATTCCATTGGGATTTACTTAGCACAGAGAGGACTTTTGAATGGAGGTCTTACTGTTAGTAGAGATTTGGTCTTTAGTAGTAATTCCCTTGTCCCGAACTACGTGTCCCCGTAGGATTGTCTTAAATGACCTATCTAGTGGATCCACCTTAGCAATATGAATAATACAGAGTTCTATCTTGGCAACTAGACTCTCCTTTTTGGTGTGAGGGTTGCACCGGATTTCATGTTACAGTTCACATGGTCTTATTGTCGGTTAATGGTAAATATCCCACAAATGAACTATGTTTTCTTCAAAAGTTTTATCTAAGATTTTCCTATGGTTTTCAAGTATGCATCTACCTGGTTCATGAATTATGATTTATTTTTAACGGCTTTTATGACGTTTTACTTGTTCATGCATATCATGTTTAAGTTCACTATATTATCACGTTTACATTTTGCATTTCCCCATACTTAGTTCATTCACCGTACTAATGCATATTTGTGCCTATATTGTCTCATAATATAGGATCTAACGCTCCTCCAACCGGACACACTTAGGTGGATTACCTCGCTATCGACTACTTGGATTGGTGAGTCTTCATTGTTCGAGGACAAGGCCAGTGATGCTTTATTGTTGTTATTGCCATTTAGGTTTCAGACTTGTATTTGGTGTGTGGGTTATGTCCCAACCACTCGTATGATGTTAGAAAGGCTATGTCAGACAGAGTTTAGATGTCCACATTTATGTTCCAGTTTTGCACTATTTCAGATTCCCTATATGATATAGACTTTACTTTTAAGACTTCATTCTATTATGTTGTGCTTGGTAGTATATCGTCTTTCTCTACATCATGCTTATGTCATGTGGCTTGTTTAGGGCCTCTCGAGGATTTATTCTCCATGTCACACCTAGGGGGTACTTTAGGTCGTGTCACATTACACTTCACCAATTTACCTCGTACCTCAACAGAAGTAAACCTGACCTTATTCTTCCCCTTGGGTAGCAACTATGCATACTCTTCATAGAATTCCCTAAACCACTGCCCCCTTGCTTCGCACCTTGATTATTTGGCTGTTGAAATTGTTGTCCATTACCTTGTGGTCTGTATTGGTTCTGCCCTTGAGCCTGATTTTGGTGTTGATTCTGATTTCCACCCCATGAGAAGTTGGGGTGGTTCCTCCAACTTGAGTTATGCGTGTTCCCATAATTCTGCGTACCTCCACCTCTTTGGGCATTCCCCACTTCATCACCCCTGTCAACATCACAGATAACAGAAGAATCATAATAGGGGGGAGGGGGATAAGAGTTAGGACAACCATTCCAATGACCAAATTGACCACCACATATATGACAAATAGGACACTCGATATCCAAGTGGGGTCCATTACAATAATTACAAGGATACTTCTGACCCAACCACGATTTATCCCAATCAGTCATATCAATAAGAGTACCAAATTATTCAAAGGAAAAAAATTTGATTGTGTAGAAAGAAAAAAAATTAACTAAAAAATTTAAAAATAAATAAATAAATAAAAAAGAAAAAGTATAACCTAGAAGAATAGTTAATTTTTAAGTCCCCGGCAGCGGCTCCAAAAACTTGTTGCTGCCAATTGCACACTCAAGTGTACGTGGTCGCAGAAGTAATAAGTGGCTCTTTAAGAACCGGAATATCGAACCCACAGAGACTTGTCAATTAACTATTTACTAAATTAGACTAGTCTATTTATTTATTTAAGAGTGTCAAAAGAAATAAAAGAATGCAATAATTAAATACTAAGATTAACTTACAGTGATTGGGACAATTCCAGGGCTGCAGCATGCATAGGGTTTCCTGTATCGCATCTCATGTAATGAATTAACTAAGGTTATCAAATTACTGATTTACAGGGTTGATTTTATGATCATGATCTCTCAACCTCTAATCGCCTACTCCAACTAGCTGTCTAACTACATCGTTGAGCGGGGATAGACAGTCCTAATTGGCGAGCATTTATATGTCATCCTGTTTCGTAACCAAGCGAGGTGTTCGTCCGGGCGTCACTCCTGAACACAAATCTAAACAAAGTTAGAACAAGCTCTTTGCATTCTCTGGTCTATCTACCTCTTTTTCTCTCGAGTCCAAGAATAGACAAAAGATTTATTTCTATGGTGATCAAGCATGAAATACTAAAACAAGAATACAAAAGTAATTTAAACGATAACCAACATTAATTCAAAACAATCGATGTTCAACAATTACCCATGGCCGCAGCCCCAGAACAAGGGTCTTTAGCTACTAATACCTAAGAAAAATAAGAAGAAAAGAACCCTAAAAAGTATTGACAATTTTTCCTTACAAAGTGTCTTCCTTCAAAAGTCTCCTCTTAGTATAATTATTTCTATGGACTATTTATAGATGTAGGAAACCCTGAATAAAATAATTGAGTCCAAAACAAATTAGGAACCCAAAACCGAAACGGAATTGGATTCCAACGTGAAAGTGCACCGCCTCAAATATAATTGTGGATGTCTTCAGTTTGCTTTCCTCGCCCAACTTTTCCATATATATAAATATTAATATAATATTCAATTTAATCCATTAAGCTGCCTGCTTGATTTTCCTTCTTCAATCTTTCATAATTAATTCATTTTAGCTCCAAACTTCTTCAACTTTGTACCAATTTAATCCTACAAATAAAATACACTATTTAGCACAATCCATAAAATCCATGCTAAAAAAGGACAAATATAAATAATAAATATGAGGCAATTAATGATAAGAAAATATATTTTTTGCCTCAGATCAACCACATTGGCACAAATGGGCTTCAGGCTCGAGTGAACTTCTCAAACCAATGGAACTTGATTGTTCTCCATATCTCTAGATACCTGTCCAACACATCATTTGTGGATAGCCTTTTTTTCTTCCAGAATAGTCTGCAACCCATCAATCTTTAAGGGATTCATAGAACGGGGTGCACTATGGGAAGTACCCGGGGGACAAATACGACCATCGGATCATGAACTACCTCATATCGTAGTTCGGATCTCCCTCCTCCCCTTTATAAGTTGTGCCTCAGACAAAGGGTTATGATAGTAGACCCCTCATCTCCTTCATTGTCATCAATCCATGAGTATTCTAATGACCCAGTGCTAGCACTGCCCTCATCCTTCCTTTTTTCAGCAGCCTTTTTCTTTCCCTTTCCACTCATACGTGTAGACTGGTGATGAGTGGGAGGTTGGTTGTCAACCGGCTCTGAGATAACTACCCCATTTCTTTCTTTTGAAGTGGAATATCATTAGGTGTGGCATTCTTTCAAACTGGGTGTTTGGGTTGGACCATGCCTTTACAACAAAGCACATAAGAACACATTACGAGTGCAAGGGTAGTGAAATGTCAAAACTAGAAAAAGTTTAGGAAAAAAGTGTAGTTGGTGCTCACCGAAGTTATTAGGCGGGTCGCTGAGCTCACTCGGAAAGCTGGGGTGAAACAACTCGGCGAGCTACAGGATTATCGCTGAAAATTTTAAAGGCTCCCCTGCATATCTAATGCGATTAGGTGGGTCACTAAGCTTCCTCGGCAAGTTGGGTGTAACAACTCGGCGAGCTATAGGATCATCGCTGAAAATTTTAAAGGCTCCCCTGTATATCTAATGCAATTAGGTGATGGGGGAAGCAAAGAGGTGAGGCGCCAAACACATTGGGCGAGCTCGATGAAGCTCGCCGAACATGCTTAACACACCACCACCACCCCATCTTCTTCAACAATTCAACTGGACACCCAACGATTTAACAATTTAGTACACCAAGTATGATCAATTCTAACTTACCCACTATGATTTTACAGGTGGGGTACTCAATCTTCTCCTTTATCAGTTCAAATTCAACAAATCGACGAGTTGCCTTTAAGAAAGACATCGCCCTATCCATTATTGGGCCAAATCAAGTCGATTGATCGAATTCGGGGTTACTCAAACTTCACCTAATAATAAACATTCATTCAAACACACATAACGCAACAATTATAAGATTAATTATCATCACTCCCATTTACCCATTCACAATCATCAAAAACCCTACAAGAATAATCATCAATTTTGATTCAATTTCAATTGACAAAGATATGAACACAAGGATTAGGCACAATAACACAAGATAGAAACACAATACAATTATACTAAAAGAACCCACAAACAATATCAAGATAATTTAAAGAAAACTAAGGCAAATGGAAATTTCACAAGAAAACCAACTTCAATTTGATTACAAAATTCTGAAACAAGCGAGCACAATGAGGAAATCTCACAAAGATAATCTTGAACTTCTAACAAGATGATGACAAAACAAAAACAAACAACTACTGTTTTATGAATGAGATGAGAGAGAAAAAATTGAAAGAAGATCAAAGGTTTGAATTTAAAAGGACAAAAGACCTTTGGCCTGTCAGTTAACGGACGATTCAGCGAGGATGACTAATCTCGCCAAACCAACTCGGTGCATCGCTGAGTGAACTTTAGCTCGCCGAAAAGTTTAGAAACTCATGCAGGTTTTTGGGAAAATTGACTATGCTCTTGAGTTGACTAAATGTTACTCGGCAACACGCCGAACGGGTAAGAGCTCACCAAAAACTTAAAAGAGGCTTGTAGTTTTCTGGGACAAGAAGCAATGCTAATGGGAGATCCTCCATGCACTTCGGCGACTCGCCAATTTGGTCAGCCACTCACTTTTTTGCCTGATTATTTTAATATTCAACTCCAACCTATGTATCCAACAAACATTATTGAAAATGACATAAAGTAAACCTTGGGTTGCCTCATAAAAAGAGCCTTAGTTTACGTCGTGGGACAACGTGTACAAGTAATTCAAGCATCATCTAAGTTCATCACATCAATGATAGCCACATTAGGACGTTCCCCAAAGTATAACTTTAATCTTTACCATTCAGTTTGAACTGGAGCCCTCCTTACTTTCGACCTCAATAGCCTCATTAGGGAAAACACAATCAACCTGAAAAGGTTCGGACTATTTGGACTTCAATTTTCTCGTGAATAGCCTCAACCTCGAGTCATAGAGCAACAACGTATCACCCGCTCTAAACTCTCTTTGCAAGATCTTGGTATCATGCGACTTCTTCATCCTTTTCTTGTATAGAGCTGAACTTTCATAAGCCCTCATGAGGAATTCTTCCATCTCATGCAAATTATCAACACAACCTTTTGAAGCCTCTTCGTAATTCATGTTCAACTTTTTCAAAGCCCACAAGACCTTATGTTACAACTCAACGGGCTAGTGAAAAGGCTTCCAAAATATAAGTTGGTATGGAGACATGCCAATGGGAGTCTTAAAAGCAGTTCGATAACCCCAAAGGGAATTCTCCAATTTCTGAGACCAGTCTGTCTTATTTGCATTCACCATTTTGGAAAAAATACTCTTGATCTCTCTATTTGATACCTTGACTTGACTATTTATTTGGGGATGGTAAGGTGTAGCAACCTTTTGCGTTACTCCATATTTTCTCAACAAGATTCAAACATGAGATTGCAAAAATGAGATTCCCATCACTAATGATTGCATGTGGAGTTCTAAACCTTTTGAAGATATATCACTTTGGGAATTGGATCACACTTCTCCCTTCATCTATAGGTAAGGCCTCCGCTTCTACCCACTTGGAGACATAATCTATAGCAAACAAGATATATTTGCTCCCATAAAAAGTTGCAAATGGCCCCATGAAGTCGATACCCCAAGCATAAAAAAAGTTTATCTCTGGAAGAAGAGTGAGAGACAATTCATGTGATTGGGAAAAACCTCATTGCCTTTGGATTTCTATACTAGTCTTGACAAGGGCATTGTCATCTTGATACAACGATGGCCAATAGTACCTGCTTTGAAGAAATATTCAGTTGTATGCACCCCCACTATGATGACCACCAATGGGCGATGCATGACAAGCCTCAAGGATATCATTCACTTTAACTTCTGGAACACATCTCCGAATAACATGATCAACACATTCACGAAATAAATAAGGCTCATCCCAATAATATTTCTTGACATCAAATATAAATCTCTTCCTTTAGTATGGATTCAGCCCCTCGGGTAAGATACCACAAACAACATAATTTTCATAATCTGCATACCAAGGTGCAATATCATTAGAGATAGACATAACACATTTATCGGGGGCAGACTCATCAATATCCCTTTCTTCAGAATTCACCACATAAGATTCAAGGCGAGATAAGTGATCCACCACTTGGTTCTCACAACCTTTTCTGTATTTGACTTTGAAATCAAACTCTTTTAGCAATAACCCATCTTATCAACCTTGGCTTTACTTCTTTCTTTTCCATCAAATAATGAATTGCAGCATAATCCATATGAACTATCACTTTGCTGCCCAAAAGATAAGCCCAAAACTTTTAAACAGCATACACCACAACCATTAATTTTTGTTCAATCACAATGTAATTTTTCTAAGCAACATTCAAGGTTTTACTTGCATAATACACCAGATGAAACAACTTCTCCTTCCGTTTGCCAAGAACCGCATAAAGAGCTACACCACTAGCACCACACATCAACTCAAATGGGAGACTCCAATTCGATGCAACAATGATAAGGACTGAAACAAGTTTCTCCTTGAAACAAGAGAAAGCCTTCAAGCAAACATCATCAAACTCAAAAATACTCTCTTTCTCAAGTAACTTGTAAAGTGGAAAATCAACTTTAGAGAAGTCTTAATGAAATGATGATAGAACCCCATATGCACTAGAAAACTTCAAACTCTTTTCACCGAAATGGTGGGAGGCAATCATGCAACGACTTCCACTTTCACTTGATCTACTTGAATACATTTTTCCAAAATCTTATACCCGAGGACAATTTCTTCCTTCACCATAAAGTGATATTTTCCCAATTATATTAGCCACATTATTTGGACTATTTTCTTAAATTTAATGCAGTTGAAATTTATTTATAGATTTAAATCTAATAAAATGTCAACAATTATAGGATCATGAAACAAGGTTCTAGAAACTTCGGGCTAGAATTTTTGATTTATGAGTTTAAAATTTTAGAAAATGAGTTCTGAATAAATTATTTTTATAAGTGTATTTATAAATATAAATACAATATTTGATCCAAAACCTACTTACTTTTGTCGAAATGGCAATAAAAATGTCATCATTGATGTACCTCTTCATCATGAATTTTTTTTTAGTGATTCGCTATCCATTTTCAGGAGCTAAAAATCTAGAAATCCCAAAGGAAATGGAAGACCCTAATTATTTCTTTAATACTCCTTTTATAACAAACCAAAAATAACGAGGGACTTACAATCCTCTGCAATATTTGGATTTCTAACTCACAAAAATGGATAATGAATCACTCAATCAAAATTTTCATGATGAAGAGGTACATCAACGACGACATCGTTTATTACCATTTCCACATAAATCATTAGTTTTGGCTCAAATGTTATATTTATATTTTAAATACACTTATAAAAATAATTTACTAAGATCTCATTTTCTAAAATTTTTAACTCATAAATCCAAAATTCTAGCCTGAAGTATCTAGAACTTTGTTTCATGATTCTATAAGTGTTGAAATTTTATTGGATTTAAATTCACAAATTAATTTGAACTATATTAAATTTTTAAAAATAGTCCAAATAATGTAACTAATATAATTGGATTAGTCATCTAACTCAATATGTTATTGGCTAATTCAATTAGTTGGACTTCAAATGATGAATGCACTTCATTAGCTCAGTTCAAATAGATGTTAGTGCGTCTTAAAGCCTAGGTTCATGTCACATACCAAATGATGTGGTAGTCCAAGTCATACAAATGAGCCACTAAAGTCATCACACGTTTCAAGTAAAGCGACAATCCAAGTCAAATAAATGAGCCACTAAAAACATGACACATATCAAAGTTATGTGGTAATCCAAATCAAATGAATGAGCCATTAGAATCAAGCCATGAGTCAATGCTATGTTGCAATCCAATTCAAATAAATGAGCCACTAGAATCAATTCATGTGTCAAAGTGATGTGGCAATTCAAGTTAAATTAAATGAGTCACTATAATCATGTCACGTGTCAAAGTTATGTGGCAATCCAAGTCAAATTAAATGAACCCTACAATTATGCCAAGTGTGTATATGACATGTTATGACCAATCAAATTAGAATTGATCACGAGAGGAATGTGATTGGTCAGTTCAAATTGACCAATCAAATCATACAGGTACCACCACTACTAGAAGTTATAATTTTAAATACCTAGAAGTTATCATTTTCTTCAAATGAACTCCTAGAAGTTATCATTTTAAATACCACGACTACAATTTAAGACATAATATTCTTTTTCTGTCCAATTTGGCTCATTTATATCTTTTATGGTATAGATCTCATAAAGAAAGTGTTCATCGTATGCCCTATTGGATGATCTTTGTTATGATTATTTTTTATTTTATATATATATATATATATATGTATGGTGGACTATATATGTGTAGGTTAATAGAAAGTTATAGGATTTCATAGATAACCTACATGAGAAGTTTGATGAATGTGAAAATAATAAATACGATGCAAATGAAGAGGCTAGTTATTAAGGAGAAAGAGAATTCACAAATAGAATTTCTAATGATGAGAACCCTTCAAGTGATAAGAAGCTATGAACAAAGTACCAAAAAAAAAAAACATCTGATCAACTTGTGTTAATAAAGTACTAATTAAGTTATACTAAAAATTTCACAAGGAATTTTTAGTCAATTCCTTTTGATTTTTTTCAATCTGATCAACTTGTGTTAATAAAGTACTAATTAGTTTTCTTTTTAAGATATCTTTTATGTCTTCTTATTTAATATGAAAATCGTCAGGCGAAGTGATCTAAAATTAAATTATGATGTATTTAATGAAACTCACTCTCTTTTTTTTCCTAATTGTAGTTTGAGTAATTTTATTTTACTAGGACATTGTTGTAGTGGTAAGAGTGAGAGTGCGTACAAGGAGAACGTCACTAGTTCTAATCCTATTACAAATGAAATTTGATTTTGTTATATGGTGGATTATTCAAGCATAAAAAAACTCCTTCCTAACACACATAAAATCACAAACATCCTTCAAAAATGACTTCACATACATAGTTTAATATAGACAGAGAGATATACAAAATGTTGGGTTACTATTCTAAAAAATAAGATATAGATAGAAAGAACACTTCCTTTTATGGAAATTTTCCTTAGAGATTTCAATTTAATATTTAGCTAAGGGTCTTGAATTTAAAAACCCTAAAAATGAGATTAAATCTCAGATTGACAAGCTTGAATTGAAAATAGAGATGGATAAAGATAACTAACCTATATATGGTGCCAGATCTGGGACTTGTTAGCGGAAGCCTTTAGATTCAAGCCTTAGAATAAAAAAAATTAAAAATCAAAACTAAGATCTCAGACCGACATCCTTAAATGCTTGACACATAAAAAGAAGATCGACAAGCAATAAAAAGATCAAAGATGGAAGGACGGAAGATCCACACCCTTTATTTTATTAGAAGAGGTGCAAGGAGAGTGAGCAAAAATCCATGTGAGGGTTCAATTGCAGCAACAAATTGGATGAATGATGAAAAGAATTGGTGCACAGATCGATGCACAATGAAATTGCTACAGGAGCGGCTGCTAGGGTTTGCGATGAAGTAGAATTTTGTAGACTCTATCAATATTATCAGTTTTACTAAATTACCCTTATTAACTTTAAAACATACTCAAAAAGCTTAGATATTAACGGAAATCTCTTCTGAATGTGTTGTAGATGAAGTGCAGTGCCGCATTTTCATGTCTATCATTGACACGTGCAAGTTGTAATATGCCATAAAGTAAACATGTTGTATTTTTGTGAATCTTTTATTTTGTTGGAATACTAAAATTGTATTTGCTAGTTGTGTTTCTCGTGACTCCTTTTTGCACTAGAATGAAAAATCCGTAATTAACAATTATATTAGTTTGCCTCTAAGCATAAGTAGTAGTTGCTCATACTGCTCGTAGAAATGGAGAAGGATGCCCGATTAAACTAAGAAAAGTTGTTAGCCAACCAACTCCATAGTTTGAGAAGGACACAAAAACACTTGCAAGTCACTAGGAGAATCGAGAGTCTAGATTATGATGACCTATGCATTCATCCATACATCAACATATCAGTGGGGTAAAATCCAAATAAGTTCAACATATTTGATGGAATGGGTGACCATATGCACATATGACAGCCTGGGTGACAAGCTAATTGGTGTACTGAGGAATAATAAGCTAAAGATGAACTTGTGCATCAAAAATGTCAAGACTCAAAATTTTGGATCGTAATGGAACCTACTACAATCCTTCTGGTAGGTAAGCCAACACCTTACATAGAAAATGAATATAAGTAAATAGGAAGTAATTACATAGTAACACAATTAGTCTCTTAATCCAATTATTTCATAGGTAAAATAAACAATAGTAAACATTAGCATCCCAAGACTTAGTGTCACATGTACAAGAGCTTCCTAATATAAGAAATAATAAGTATAGTACATCAACTATCCGCGGAGAGTAAAGGCACGAAGTAATGATAGATGAAGAGAGGTCAAGTCTCCAAACTTAAGGAGCTCACTGCAACTTTAGATCACAAACATTTCCCCCAATCAGAGCCAGTCAGTGTCTCTAGTATGGGAATTTGCATCCGAAAAATGCAGCAATCATAGTATGAGTACAAAACCACAAGTATTCTATAGACATCATAGTCTGATCGAGCGAAAATTGTAATTATATCACATAAGGATTGTTAAATAACCTTACACACAGAAAAGTTTAATAATTCAACTAAGAGTAATAAGAGGCAACATAACATATAAGAGTATGATATATAATGCAATGCTATACAATGATTCTATCGATATATACCATGTTGTGAGGTAGGACCCATGGGGGATTAGCAAAATCCATATATCTTGTGCGTACTCATATATATATATATGCCCGTATTTGAATTGGTCTTAAATATATTTTACTTGGACTTAAATCGGGACTAAATCGATATTTTATTTCGGAAACATAGTTCTATAGAACCGAATGTCTAAATCAATGATCCATTAGAATAAGTGTAAATGAATGATTGCATGATAAAGTAAATATTGAATGCAACAAGTGTGAAAAAGAATGTCCTTATTAACATACCTACGCTAAAAGCCTTATCAATAGATAAATTTTTCCACAAACTCACGCCCTTAAGCCACAATTCCTCATATAGCTTAACCACAATGCAGATTACAAGTCTCAAGCCGTCTACTTATTAAAATCTCATTTTGATATCATAACATCGAATCATCTCAATTATTAATTCAACTCAGTTTATTTTCCAATCCATAAAATGTTTTACATAATAAGTCACAACCTAAGCTAAGTTATAAAAAATTAAGTCATAACCTACCTCAAAGTCAAACAACGAGGCATAAACTATCAAAAGGCAACATTTCCATTCTAAACGTCCTCAAAATGCTCCCAATCTAGAAAAATCATAATTTATACATAAGTACAAGTCCATCGATGTTCATATTGCAATATAATGTTCCGAGTAAAAATTACGTATAAAATTTAACCCTGATACCTGTCGTCCAAACTAAATTATTCTTTCAAAATTTGTTTATCAATAAGTAGGGATCTCAAATCTAAAGTTTTATTTAGGTTTGGATCGTGTTTTGTGGTCTATATACATATTTAGTTTGTTTTGTGCAATTTTAAATGATTTTCGAGGGTCAATCTGAAGTTTGAATGTGTTTTGGGGTAGCTAATGTAGTTGAACCTGGTGCAACCACATCTATGTGTGTTTTCCTCTTTAGGAAATGTCCTCTTTAAAGAGGATGGTCTCACTAAACAAGTTTTCTCCTGGGATCAGGGGCGGATCTACATGGAGATCAGTGGGTTCACCCGAATCCCCCTAATCAGAAAATTAGAATGTATATATAAGGTCAAATTCTATTTTCATGGAATATGTATTAAAATGAACCCCCTAAACACACATAAAGAGGCTAGCTGAATGGTTAAGGGGTGCAAGAAATTGCTTCAATGTCTTGGGTTTGATTCCATGCGACAACTCTTTCCTCCATTTTTTTCCTTTGGCAAATCAAAAGTAAAGCTGAGATGGGCGCAACATTTGGGCTCAAAATCTCAGTCCATAAAAGCTTTATTAATTTTGGGCTGGAGCTTTATTTACTTCTTTTCATTATTTTTTTAAGGAAAAATTACCTAACTATACACTATTTTTTACCATATTTTCTTATTTTCCCTACCATTTAAAAAGAATATCAAAAATCCCTTCTTTTGCTCCATCATCCCCTTTTCCGGATACATCAATTTGAAATCTCATACCCAAGATTTTCCTTCCTTTTTTCATGCCACAAATCTCTCCACGGTTACCTCCATTAATCCATTTTTGAATTTCAAATCTTTTCTCTTTCCAATTAATGATTTCAAGTTATTCAAAAGGTAGATCTCTTTCCATCACTTCAGTTTTTGATTTTTTTAATTATTGTTTTTTAGTTTTTTCATCTTAAAAAATTGTTGATACGTATGGATAAAGGAGAAGTGTAGGAGGATTTCTTCGTCATTTTTTTTGCTTTCAGCAGATCAAATTGTTAACTTTTTTCGATTTTTTGTTGTTCATCCTTTTTGATACATATGGGTTCAGATTTTTAATGTATCTAGTTGATTTTGTTTATTAAACTAATGTATAATGCCCTCGTTTCACATTATGATACATTACATTTTTATCATGCACAATGTATCATGTTCAAATATTAGTTTTGATACATAACCTTAGTTAGTATTGATACTGATACAAAAATTCTACTAAATGTATCATTTATCATGTATTAGGTGTTGCTACCAAAGAAGAAAAGTGTTTTATTAAATGTATCAGAGATACAACAACAACAACATGATACATTTAATACCTATTAGTCATAACTACCCATTCTTCAATACTGATACATTAAAAAAAATCCACATATATCTGATACTTTATATCAACAACACACTGACTCATAGCTCTAAAAACCCATTACATATATGTCAAACTAGTAATGTATCAAGTTGTAACTAGTAATGAATCATGACTTATATATCCATATACAAATTCAAAAATAAAAAAATATTGATTAAAGCACAAATAAATGTATCTTCACATTAGTTTGCATAGACTTTTCACCAAAAGTTGGTTCAAAATGTACAAGCTCATCTAGATTGAACCAGCCATAGCTGCTAACGCCATAAAAAGCAACCAAAATGTGACCCTCCCTTTTACTCCTTTTGTGCAAAGGAGTAGCAAATTCTTCACTGAAAGTGTGACTTGGCCTTAAATGTTTTGATAATTTTGAATTAAAATTGAAAGTATCTTCAATGAACTAGGAGAAGAATTTTGAATCTCAAAAGTTTTCAACAATTTTGAATCAAAATTGAAAGGATCTTCAATGAACTGGGAGAAAAATTTTGAATCTCAAAATTTTTGACAATCTTAAATCAAGATTGAAAGGATCTTCGATGAACTTGAAGATTCACAAATTAAATCGTTTGTCCAAAAACAATTCCATCACTTTTGTAACCTTCATAACTCACCTTGCTTACCCAAATTTCTGATTGTCTCAACAAAATTGATATATTCATCTTGTATCAGCCACTTTAGTTGAGTAATTTGGAGTTTTCACGATTTGGGATTGATGGAGAAGATAAAAAATTGAATTATGAATTTTTTGAAGCTATTACAGATTGGAATGTATTGATATCAATCAGTTTTGCATGAATAGGGGGAATTAAAATCAATTTTTAGATAATATTCCATATTAAGCGCAACAGACAAATTTTGTAATATATCATAAGTAATGTATCCAGGCGATTCTTATGTATCAGAAAGGCTGATATTTTAAGGGATTTTTGTAAAATAGAAAAGGGTAGGGATAGAATGTAATTTAGGTCTTACACTATGGGATTTATGTAAGTTATACTTTTTTTAATGCTATTTCTCCTTCTCAATTTTCATTTGTTCAATTTTCACGATTTGGGATTGATGGAGAAGATAAAAAATTGAATTATGAATTTTTTGAAGCTGTTACAGATTGGAATGTATTGATATCAATCAGTTTTGCATGAATAGGGGGAATTAAAATCAATTTTTAGATAATATTCCATATTAAGCGCAACAGACAAATTTTGTAATATATCATAAGTAATGTATCCAGGCGATTCTTATGTATCAGAAAGGCTGATATTTTAAGGGATTTTTGTAAAATAGAAAAGGGTAGGGATAGAATGTAATTTAGGTCTTACACTATGGGATTTATGTAAGTTATACTTTTTTTAATGCTATTTCTCCTTCTCAATTTTCATTTGTTCAATTTTCACGATTTGGGATTGATGGAGAAGATAAAAAATTGAATTATGAATTTTTTGAAGCTGTTACAGATTGGAATGTATTGATATCAATCAGTTTTGCATGAATAGGGGGAATTAAAATCAATTTTTAGATAATATTCCATATTAAGCGCAACAGACAAATTTTGTAATATATCATAAGTAATGTATCCAGGCGATTCTTATGTATCAGAAAGGCTGATATTTTAAGGGATTTTTGTAAAATAGAAAAGGGTAGGGATAGAATGTAATTTAGGTCTTACACTATGGGATTTATGTAAGTTATACTTTTTTTAATGCTATTTCTCCTTCTCAATTTTCATTTGTTCAAATTTATTAGGTGCATTATTTTCTTTTTTGTATTTTTTTTATCTCTATTGCTCATTTTATTTTTACGTGACTCTCTTTTTATATACTAATCCAAAGGAACTCTTTAAAAAAATATCAATTGTTTTTAAATTTGAAATTGAGATACAAAAAATATATTTTAAAGATAAGGTGAATTAAATTTAATCAAATGAAGAACTTTGAAAGGCATGAATTTTCATGATATTTCTTTCTTATTTTTTCGGTTCTATTCTAGAGAGATGTAAACTATATTTATTTGATTTTATCACTACTTTTCTTTACAGATAGAAAATCTTATAATTAATTTAATGAAAAAAAATTTGCGATGCCATTTTTTTTTTTAATATGCATTATAATATTAGTAACTCAATCCCAACATATTTTTAAGGAATATTAAATAATTTTCAAAGTAACATATGACTAAATGAACACTAATTTAATTTTTTTTTTTAAATTCAAAAAATAAACCAGAACACTACAAAATAAAAGAAAAAAATCACATCTTTTTAAAGAAGACTCAATGAAGCAGGGTAAGACTAGGAAGAAACGTTAAACGCGGTATGACAAGACAAGTTAAATTTAGCGGGTTAAGGTTAATTTTTTTTATTTCCCGGACTATTATCTCCATTTTCGGCTTACTTCTATATATGTTGAACCCCCTCCACAAATATTCTGGGTTTGCCACTGCCTGGGAGGTTAAGTATGCTACGTCAGTGAAGCATTGGTGCCTCTACAATATCGATCCCGTGAGAAATGGCAGCATCCGTGCGATTGCTCTTGAGCGATATTGTTTGCTTCAGTGAAGCTTAGAGGGATAAGTGGTTTCTACCTCGATGGGTTCTTCCACCACCTTTTCATGCTCGTGGAGGTGGGAATATTTCTCTTTTGCAAGAATCCCTAGCAAATCTACTTATTTCCCCATTTTCGACCATGGACTAATATTTTGATTTTGTGAGCTAGAGAGCTTTGATTGAAATAATTTTTGTATGCTTTTTGAGATTTCTTTGTAGGGTAAGTTTGTAAACTCTCATTTGGTTTTTCCCATGGATTTGTCATTTGTTTCATTGATATACTACGAATTAGAAATGGAATTTAATAATTTTTTAATTAAAATTTAAAAAGAATATTTTGGGGATTTGAGGTCCAATTCAAACTCCATTTTTGATAAAATTTCAGATTTGATGTCATGACCCGAGACTACTTCCTAGTTGCGACACGGTGCTTAGAGCCATAAGTGACTCCAAGCTAATCTCATGGTCGGACATGACACTAAGATTCACATAAAATCAAATTGAAGATTAATTGAATGCAGAAGCTAACTGAAATAGTCTAATAAAAATCCAACATCAAATAGACAGATATCTAAGTTTAACACAAGTAGAATCTAAATTGATTGTCTGTAGCCTCTACTAATATTAATTATTAGGACAACACCTAGCTAACTTCAAATGTCTAGAATTAAAGGTAAATGAATCAAAATGGACATAAGTGTTGTCCTCGGGAAGACGAGGAATCATCAACTCGACTGCTGCTGAGTGGAGATAGAACTAATCGTAAGCTGGATACTGAGTGTCACAACCTATATTATTAAATTAAACAATAAAGGCGGAAAGTATGCAGTCATGTACTGAGTAATGCATTAAAACATGATAAATGAACATGCTGGATTGTAAAACATAACTGATGCCATGACCAAGTAAATAGCATGAAAACTAATGAAAGGGCCTGACAATGAGTTTGGTCCTACTCTCACCACTGCAGAGCGGCACCGACGCGATGAGTTGATTATGGCCCACATGTATGGGATAGAGATGCTAATAGATGCTGAGGCACAAGAATGGGTGTTGGGCTTCCACTGCAGACCAACTTTGGGAGGTGGAAAATAAGTATCCACTGAATGCGCATATCAAGGCAGCACTGGGCATCGAGCTAGAGTTCTTTGAGCTTATGGATGATGATGTACCCACAGATGTGGATAGGCTTCGCACTGACTCTGGTATGGACTCTAACTCTGGTACGGAGGATGTTGACCCAATGCAGCCCGTAAACGAGGCTAAGGGCAGAGATGCCATGGAGGATTGATTAGGGAGTTATTTACCTTACCTCTGTACTTGATAATTTTGATGTTTTGTAGCACTAGGAACAGTGCTTGATTATATAGTATGGGTGGGGGTGTAAATTCATCTATGATTTATATAGTACTTTGAACAATAGCAGTTTTGTTTATTTTATTCTCATTTTGGGTTGCTTGGAGTTTGTTTTCGGTTCTTTGACCAATGATATTCCATTTGAACAGTACAAAATACAAAAAGTTTTTTTTCTTAGGATTGAGTCAGTCGTCGTAGTTGAGTCGCATTGCCCTATGATAGATGGATGACGACCGTCTTAAGGGTAATTTTTGTCATTGAGTCTTAGGTATGTCATTTGTGTTAAAGCTTGAATTCCTAAAGGGAAATATTGAATGAAAGCATGCGGATAAATATATGTGGATACCTCTGAACTCTTGTGCTGATTCTAAATTGCATCTTAAGCTTAAATTGAACTTTTATGTGAACTGAGTGCTATGCTTGATGATAAATCCTACTTGAATTGAACTTGTGCTATGTGTGGTGAGACATTGTGTATTCCATGTATTGCATCTTAGTCTAGAACTTGCCTTGCATGCTATTGAAGTGAATTCAGAAGTGTTGTTATGTTTAGGAAATGATAATAGGCCTCCTTTGATATGTTCAAAATTTTTTGCCTTATCATATATATATAATATTACTAGTAGATCCTTTGAGACTGTATCCTGTTTGTTGGTAGCCACATCTTTACCTGAATAATATTTTTTGAATCCCTAGTTGTTTGCACCCTGCTTGCCTAAGCACGGTAGCATAGACTAACTGAAATTAGTAGAATTGAAAGTCAATAGATGGTTTAAGTGTCAAAAGGTGACCAATGACAGCTGCAAGGTGATGAAAAAGCCTTCATTGAAAGAACAAACCCATATATAAAAAAATAAAGAAATATGAAATTGGTATACGAAATAAAGATCGAGGTAAAATTCATGAAATGATGTGAGTTACTGGTGATAGGATTGTTAAATAGAAGGCAGAAAGATGAAGAAAAAGGAAATAAAGAGGTGATGAAGTCTAAAATGTACACAGTGCTTAGGGAAGTGTAAGTCACTATTATACGATTTTCCTACCCGTCCCTTAGCCTACATTACAATCCGTGAAAATCCTACTTGATTCTTTGCAAAACATGCTTAATTAGTGGAGATATACATAATAGGAAAGCCTATGGTTCTATGTGCATACATGTGAAATTTCCTTGTCAGTGTGAGGTTTGATTCTTGATGATAAGTCCATACGTTATACTAAATCTTGTGAGTAAATTTGTGGACTACTTTATTCGCGTGAGGGGCACTTGTTTGATGAAGGAGAGGTAACATATGATGGCTGGCATGACGTTTTAATGTTTAAGTTGCTAAAAGTTATCGAATCAATAATTGACGTCATATGGTATCTATATGCTGGCCAAGGCCAAGTGTGAATGAAAACATGCTTATTGCAGCTTGATAAAAAAATTCCTAAAAGTAAGTAGCTGGAGCACAAATGCTATTGTTAGCGAGTCTAGGTCTAGGTAATAGGCATGTGAATTGTTCGAGGATGAGCAAAGATCTAAGTGTGGGGTGATGATCTTGGGCATATTTATATATCTAGGAGCCAAATAACACCCTTACTATAGCTAAGTTTGAGGACAATTTCTTGTGTTATTGTTAGTAGTTGAGTCATGTTATTTCATTTTGACTAAGCAATATGATTAGTGATTGTAGGATGGGAAAAAGATGGAAAAGGTACAAAAATATGGAAGCACAAGAAGTGGACATGGATATGATTAATAGAAAGCAAAGGATAAAGGCTAAAGAGAGAAAATGAAGTCCAAAGGGAGAAAATCTAGTGCTACGTATCCTATTTATTTGTACAATGATGATGCAGAGGCGGATGACTGTGTATCCTCTCCGCGGAGAGGAGTTGTTTACTAAAATTTGAAAGTATCAAGCCCCTACGCGTCGCGTACTCAATTGCAGATTTTCTGTCGACTTTTCCAAATTATTAATAGACTTGAATTTTATTATTTTAAGGATACTTTTTCTGGTTTTTAGAGAACGACAACCTTGGAGCTATTTCATCTATTTTTAGGGTTCATTCCTAATTCTTACTTCATTCGATTTCTCATATGTTTATTGAATATTTTAAGATTGAGAATCACATTATGAGTAGCTAAATTCTCTAGTTCTAGGGTTGTGGCAACGGTATGATTGTATCTTATTGACTTTGATGGAATGATTTTGGTTATCGTATGAATTACTCTTTTGTTCTTAATTTAGTATTTCGTGACCGGCCATTATTGAAATAAACTTATTGTCTGAATTGAACTCGGGAGAGGAATAAGAGGATTGAACGTGGGACAAAAGGAGCATGATCATCTCTAGATTTAGGATTGATTTGTATCTAGGATAGGGATATACCTAGAAACCTTGCTTGATTAGTAGACAGGATGAAAACTTAATGCTCGATAATTGGTTTAGTCTATCCCCACTCAATGATGTAGTTAGGCTGCCAATTATGGTAGGCGATTGTCACAACCCGATTTCTCGAGTCATGATGGCGCCTACCAACCTGCCAGTAGGCAAGCCAAACCCTACCCCAGAACTTGACAGTAATGGGACTAAGGGTGGAAACTAGCCTCAACTAAGCGAAAGCATAAATAAAAGGATCAAATAAGGAAAAGGCAGAAGAGAACCCAAAACTATATACAACAAAAGATACCTCCCAGAACCTGGAAATTACAAGTACAGAACTACTAAAAGAGTACAAGTCCCAAAAGTGGACCACAGAAACAAGACTGTCTCAAAAGCAAAAGATGGGCCAAAATGCATAAACAGAAGGAGACAGGTAATCTCAGAACGCCATGTGCTCACCCTCGTCTCTGGAACAAACTGTAGCAGGCTCGACCTCAATGCTGATAGTTGGTGCTCGGAACTACATCACAAAAAAAGGATGCAGAGTTTAGCATGAGTACCAAAACAAAAGGTACCCAGTAGGCATCATAGGTCGACTGAGCAAGAAAGGTAGAAACAGACGAAAAGGATAGAATCTACAACAACTGAGGTCAAAGGAAATAAACACAAAACTAATCGACAACAAGTCTAAGAAAATACCTAAACTAAACCTAATTGGGGCCCCTATAAGACCCAGAAGGTACACTCAAGCACAGACAAACAAAAACCTGAACGGACCCCCATAAGCCTGACAGGTACATAGAAAGGCTAGATCTACGGAACCAAAGGAAATCCAACTCCAAACTAAAATCAACTTTTCAAGTTTCGAAAGCTCCAAAATAGGAAACCGGGCATAAAACCCAAACGAATGACCAGGTGACCCAACAGTCGGTGCCAACAAGTCATAAATGACTTGGGGTCGCTAAAGGAACGCTCTGAACGACTGGAAGAAGGCATTAACACAGAAATGATCTGGAGGGTCATTACAACGATTAGAGGTCGGGAGACCATGATCATAAATTTAAGCTTGTAATCAGTGATTTAATAACAGATTGACATCCGTTAAAGGAGATAATATGCATGAATCCATAGAAGGTTGCAGCTCTAAAATTTTCCAAGTCATTGTTTTAACTCCAAGTTGAAATTGAATCATAGTAGTTTACTTCATTATTTAGATAATTGATCTTTTAGAATAATAGATCACTCTTTGTGAAAACACTTGTTTTAAGTTTTAGTTATTGGAAGAATCAAATATAATATGATCTTAAGTCTCTGTGGGTACAACATCCGGCTCTTAAAAGAGTTATTTTATTACTTGCACGACCACGTACACTAATTTCATGGCCGCTTGTGTAGATGATGTTCCTTTCACATTTTTGAATGTTATGTCGCTCACCTTCACTCCTGAACTCTGTATTCATATCAAATGGTTATAAATTAATTGAAGAAATTAAGTAATAGGCATGCATGTCAATTCCTCATGTATGGCACTATATATATCCCTCTTCTTCAACTATAATTTTTTGTCAAAACACATATACAAACTCTTAAACTTAATTTTAATTTTCATTTTGACACTTTAACTCGAGTTTGTTCCATCGGACCCTTCAACATCATAATAAGTGTGTCTTCTATACATTAAACATGCATATTTTTACTTTCTTAAATTTTGCGTCAAATAAAAATCAGACAAATAAATTGAAAGGGAGGGAGTACCTGACGAGAGCACAAATTATGCGGGCAATAGCTTTTGTCAATGAAAATGGGATTTCCAACATTCCTTAAATAAGGTTTCTGAACTTGAGATTTTTAGCAAAGCCACCACTTGATCTTGCCAATGATTTTATCCTAACCCCATTTTGCGTCTTTGTGAAAACTGAATTTGCTACTGTGACATTTGCCACTCCATATTCATTCAAACTATGTCCCAAACTTTCAATGATGCACGTACAAGAACATGATCACAATTCAAGCAAGTGTTTCTAACGCAAATTAGCTTTTCAGCAATTTTAAAGTGTTTGGATAAATTTTTAAAAAAAGGTTATAACCACTAAGTCATAAGTTACTGGCTTATGAATCAAAAGCAAAAGTCTATCCAAACAAACTCTAAGTACGTACCTGATGCCATGTCCAGGGCCACATCCAACTTTTTCAATCGACATATTCGTGGAGGCATAGCAGATCAAACTTCAACATCTATGTGACATAAATCAACTAATTTTAGTACAAAACAAATTCCCAAGAATCTCAATTCAGATACCTCACAATGGAATGGCTATGCTGACAGAGACTGAAATCTTTTTTAGTTTAAAGAACCAAAATGAATCAAGCTAAAAAAAAAGAGCAGAACTCCCAATCTCAAATGAAAATCCTGAAAATGCAACTATCAAGAATGTCAACTTTAAGAAAGGGACAAATTGGAGATGCCATCAGTGTCTTCAAAATAGTTGGGATACTAAAAAGGGTCGGGTTTATTCATTTATGGGTCGGATTCTTTGAGTAATTAGGTCAAAATTCACGTGGACCAATACTTTAAAGTCATGTGTTTAGTTTAAAAACCCATGTATGCCATTTCATAATTCTGTTAAAAAGGGCATTTTTAATAGTAAAAATAACGTTAAGGGCATTTTTTATCCAATAAGTAAAAGGAGGACAAACTATTTTCAATATGTTGAATGCATTTTAAACCCTTTTCCCGAAATGCAATTGTAAGAAATGAGATCTAGCGTGAATTCCTTGCAGACATGTTATTGCTGCGATTTGGACATAACATGATGACATTAATCTATGCATTTTCTGTTCTACCTATGAACGGGCATGAGATGTGGCCTAAGTCGAGAAACATACCTCCTTTGCCTCCATGATTGGTAAGACAAAGTACCAAAGGAAAAAAAAAACTTCAGAAAAAAGAACCAGATGAAGTGGGAGCAAATAGACAAAAATAAGAAGGAAGCCAAACAAATTGGACTGTAGCTTATGCTATAATATAAGAACCTGCAAATTAAATCATGTGTATCAGGATTCTTATGATGATGATACAATGTAACAAGGATCTTTATTTCATACTGTAACTTTTTTTCCTACAAAGCTTCAAGTATAGTTTATTACATATAATACTCTATTTACAAAGCCTCTAGGAGTACTATACATCAACTAGTCAGGAAAAGGCCCCAACAATACCCAAAAACTGTACACAAGAACAAAAGTATGCAAAACTTACAGACAACCAACGACTCCAGGTAGAATGAAGCATACCAATCCTCAGCTGAGATAGCACCCCTACTGCAAAGGCCAATCAAGATCTCTGTCTTAACCTACACCATTAAATGCAGCATCCCAATCGGGACATCACTATGAATAAATATGTACTTGTGTCTAAGGTGGAAAGTGGAATCATAAATAGTTACGGTAAAAAGGGTTATAGAGATTTCACCTGAATCTGAAACCCTGCTAGCCACAATGGGCATACAATTGAACTCAGAACAATCAACTCTGTATAAAATGCCCATACAACAGTGTACATGAATGCGTATTTATAAAGGTGCATATGCAGGATTGGTCATCCAACCAACTACTAGCGATGGTGGCATGGCCAGTAGCTAACCGGAATTATCTCTGCCATCTCATGGAAATTAGTATTGTATACATATGCATATGGGCAAACAGGCCCAATTACACCCAATTATTGTTGGAAAATATATTTTATCAACAATTATATCTTGTGAGTTGATGAATATAATATGTCATGATATGAACTTTGAATGCATAAAGTATGACATAATAAGAACTTATCCAATTTTGTCTCTTTCATGCTTAAAATCTCCTTGTGATGTCATTTAACTTTCATGTGACATTTAGGTCTACAAAACTCATATTAGACTCGACGCTCCTGATTCGACTTCAACTTAGCAACATAATTCAATCAAATTTCATCAAGTTAAGGCTATAAAATGACCTAAATCAAGTAAATCAGATATCTCTTCCCCTCTAGATATCTTTCACAAGTAATACTAGAGATCTAAGCTAGATAAGAGTTTTCAACCTCAAATCATAAATTAAACAATGAAGAGACAGTTGAACCCATATCAAATCAACATTATACTAAGCAATTATATAAACCCGCTTGCTAATTAAGCATCCATAATTACATAAGCATACCTCTATGACTATGGAGTTTTAGTCAATAATGTTGAAAATTAAAAATAAATTACCAAAATGATTCTCCATTACAGCTAATTGGTTGAAATGATTATAAGAAAGCAATTATTAATCTCTTTCAATCCCAAAAATTCCCAAGTACTAACAAAATCTCCAAAGTATAGAAGCTTCCAAAGTACAAAAATATTCAGAAGTGTAAAAGTGTCTTTCTCTCTCCAAAAAGATCTATTTATATGTTTTCAAAATATATCATAAAATTACCCTTCGTAGCTAACTTGGTGAACTAAGTTGAGCTCGCTGAACCGATCGGTGAGTTTCCAATTTCACTTTTCCATTGCCAAATCACCTCTTCAGAAATAATCTTTGCCTTCAAGGTCAGTATGTTTTGGCAAGCTTGTTGGAGCTCGCCGAGTGGCTTTGGTGAGTCCCCAATTGCCCCTCTACATCGCCGACCTAGCCTAAGTTTCTGAGCGAAACTCTCTAATCTTTTTGTCTAGCTTGGGCTCACTCAGTGATCCCCAAAGTGACAATGGCGATCACCAGCCACGCCCATTTCTTTGCCTTTTCATGTTGTTGACTTCTTTTATTTTGATTTATCCTCGTTTTATTCCTGAGCTCTCATAGCTTAAATTCAAGTAGACTTATGTTAGAAATGGACATAAACAACCATTGAGGACATAATTTGGTGAACTAGAAGCCTAAAATGAGTTCAAAATCTCCGACTCATCAACATTCTGAACTTAAATATTTACTTGTCCTCAAGTAAATCATGGGATCAATCAATTCAACAAAGATGTCTGTGAACAGTAGTTCTAAAGAGCTAACATACAAGTGTTATCACAAGCCTATTTTCAAGATATGCAACTTCCAATTATGCATCAAAAGCCTCAAGCTATGACTAGTCATTATCAATCAAAGCAAATGCTCACAAAAGCTCACTAAGATGCAAACCTATGTTCAACAAAGGTGTCAAAGTGCCCTCACATCCACAGACCACAACCAAGATATGAATTTTAGGAATCAACACAAACCCTCACACTCAAAAAGAGAAGAACATGCATGTTTCTACCCATATACTTGCCCATATTTTCCAAATGAGCAATGACTTAGTTCTCACAAGATCACCAAGGTTTTTCAAGGTTTGTAATAAGACTATTGGGCATGGTAGGAACATTTTGGTTCATCGTGATTCAACCTTCTCGAAGCATTCATACGGCCTTACTTCTTTTCTCATTTTGGACATGAAATCTCACTCGACTTCCTTTCTTAGCAATCCTTTCTTGACTCAGCTCATTGGGAACCCCTTTTATTTAACCATCCATTATAATCAACATCCATATATATATATAGGGGTTCCATATTTTTGCCATGATGACTATAGGGGTGAGATTCAAGACCTTTCACTCTAGTTCCTTCCTCCTTCAGTTTCCTCTTTCCTTACCACACTCCCAACTTAGGCTTTTGGCGTGAGGTTGCTTTTAATCACAAACTAATGTTTGAAGAAGGTTTTAGATAAGAAAGGGAGGTAATTGTTCACACGGTTTAGGATTGGAGGTTCACTTCATTTCCAAAGAAAGTGTAGGCTCAAATGGTGCAAAAATTGGTTGATACACTCACGAGGTGGTCACAACAAAGGTTTCATCAATAGGTTCACTCTCAAGAATAATGCATAAGACCACTTCTCATATTTACCAATATCAATCCGTAGGATCAACAAGGAGAGTTCTAGATATTCACAATGCATGAATTTCAAGTAAACCTCACCACACATGGCACTCACACACAATTATCAAACACAACTTTACAACCCTATCTTACGTGCAATGATCATTGCAAGTCTTACAACTCGATATTCAACTAGCCATTACAAGATGCTCAAAACTCATGCAAGAATTATACAACTCAAATTGACCCATTTGGATTTTAACAAGCACATCTCTTATTAATAACACTATTCGAGTCAAAGATATTGATCATAATCGATACTCGAATGTTCAAAACAAGCATACACACATTTTAACATAAGAATCATCCAAACTTTGGAAATCAAACTGATAAGGAAAAGAGCAATATACTAATAACCAAATAAAGAGCTAACTACATAATTATCAAGTTAAAAATTACAACCCAAAAGAAACGACAATAAGTGTCTCAAAAGTTGTATTGCAATTAAAAACAACAAAAACAGATGGAAAGGCACCTCTCCTCCACCAACAGAAATAGACATTGCCTTCAATGACATGGAAATAATGTAAAAGCACAGAGAGAGAGTGTGTAATAATCCCCATGTCTAGCTAAGCATGGGGAGAACTCTGGCCTGCTAGAGCGGCCTCATCCTGGCATCAGTGCCTGGTGCATCGCTAGCATCCCTATGTGGTGCAATAGGGTATGCCATAGGCTGAGACCCATTAGTACCAATATTGGAAAAGTCTCTAAGGGACTCCTCTTTACCAACCTGAATGAGCGTTTTCTCAAGATCCGCTAAATCAGCATACAGATCAACCTGAGCCTCCTCACTCTGTGCATCAGCCATCTTTAACTCCTCATCAGTCTTAGGGGTTTCAAAGTCATCATCATCAACTGTAGGATCAGCACCAACTATATGCTTAACACTACCAGTTACATGAGCCAAATGAATCTCAATCATAGGGCCCTTGGGGATGGTCACATCTCCCAGCAACATGGATATATTTTTGGACCTCAGCTCATCCACGTCCTTCCTATGCCCAAAAACATTAGTCTTTAAGGCTGTCAACTTAATAGAACTACCCTCAGCATTCTCATGCTTCTTAATCTGAGCAGTAAGGGTATCTAACCTCAGTCCATAGGTAGTTAATAACTCACGCTGGGCCCTTATCTCATCCTGAATAGGGATATGAGCTACCTCAATGGCACTCGTAATCATAGAAGGGACAATGACCTCAAGAAGAAAGACCCTTACATCTGCTGAATGGGCAAGACAATCAATTTGATATATGGTTTCCTTAGTCAATGAAGGATGGGAAGTAGACGGAGGTACCGTAGAAGAAGTAGGAGTAGGTGTACCTATGGCTTCAACAATAGGGGCAAGGGGTATAGGATCATCCTAGAGACTCCATCGCAACCACCAAAGAAGATTCAACTAGTGCCGTCATCTTCCTCTCAGCCTCATCCCTCAAGTACTCAACCTCTATCCAGCAAATGTCACAAGTAGAGGATGGAGTGATCTCAACATTCAACTTTGCCATGTAGGGGAACCCTGCCTTATGTCATAAAGAGGTGATCAATATCGATGAGGGCAATGAAGTCTGATTCTTATAGCCTCTCAAAGCTATCTCTGACCCAATGATAAACCCAAAATATAGCTTCTCTCAATCAATGATGGCACCCAATAATGCAGCCTTAGGGAGCCGAAGAATCGTCTCATTTTTAGACAGCCTTAATGAGCTGCTAATGAACTTAAACCAATATCGTATAACTATGTTAATGTCTTTCTTCTCAATAATGTCCCCCTCCTCTATCCACCGGGGTATAGCATCTGTCAATATAGGGCCAGCCACCCCATCAAACTTTCCAAAGAACTCAACATCATGTTCACCAAAAAGTGGTGACTCATCATCGTTCAATCGAGAGCGTCATTGATATCACTCTCACTGTGTAACACCTTGGAAATTGAAAAGTTGAACTTAGAAAGGAAAGGTTGCATGTTTGGCACTGTTACAGACTCTACGAATCAACCTATGGATCATAGGAAGCTCTAGAGCCGTAGGAAGGCACTCATAGAACTTGGGTTGGATTTTGGGAAATGTCAAATCTCTGAGGATGGTCTATTGATAAATAGGACGAACCACATATATTGTTACAGGCTGTAGAAGGGATTCGTAGAAGTGATCCAGACTAAATGAGGTTTTGGACTTAAAGATGGGTTCTAATAGTGATATATACGAACCGTAGAAAAGATGAAGACCCATGGAAGGCTCTCGTAGAAGTTGTCCAGGATTTTGGTCCTCAATATTTGACTCTATGGTTGTCTAGGATGGTCCATAGAAAGTCCTAAAGACCATAGGTCGGAACCATAGGAGTCACCCTCAGTGTTTAATTAAGGGTGTTTTGGTCTTTTTCTACCTATTTAACCCCTACACTATGTCGTTTTGGCCCTATAACTACCTCTATAAATGCTTTTACTCTTCAAAACTTAGTCTATTCCCTCCCATCCACTCAAACTCACAAATTCTCTCAAAGGTTTCTTCTCCAAATTCTCTCTAAGGATCTTCAAGTCAAGCTAGGTTTTCATCAAGCTACAAGGTTTCTTCCTCCATTGTTAGGGCTTTGATTACCCAAGGTATGTGGAAATTCACCAATGAATCCCTTTCATCCATTGGGTTCTAAAAGAATCTCAAGCTCTAATTCAATTTCACCCAATTCTCATAGGGTTTCATATGATTCTACATGGGTTCAATCTCATATTATTCAATTACTTATATTCAAGCTTATTACACATGATTTAACTCAATTACATGATTTCTAATTGATTTCACATGAACTCATGTCTATGTCTATTTTATGAATATGAACTATTATTATGGATTTATGAATTATGATTATGAACCTATGAGTGTTCTATTAAAGTGATGATGCATGACTAAAGGATGCTTTTAAGATAAAGTGTCAATGATTTGTGAAAGGTTTTCTCATATTTGAATGGAAATCATGGTTTGGATGCTTAGATAGGTAAGTGTCTCAATGACTAAATTTATGAAATCATGATTTTGAAAGGAGCAATTCTAATATGAACTTATGATTGGATTGATAGTCGTTAATTTTTCCTTTCCAAGTAATTTGATATAATTATGATTATGTCTATTCTATTGGGATTTACTTAGCGCTGAGAGGACTTTGGAATGAGGTCTTACTGTTAGTAGAGATTTGGTCTTTAGTAGCAATTCCCTTATTCCGAACTACGTGCCCCCATAGGATTTTCTGAAATGACCTAACTAGTGGATCCACGTTAGCAATATAAATGATACGTAGTTCTTCTTTGGCAAGTAGACTCTACTTTTTGGTGTGATAGTTACACCAGATTCCATGATATAACTCACATGGTCTTATTGTCGGTTAACAGTAAATATCCCACAAATGAACTATGTTTTCTTCAAAAGTTTTATCTGTGGTTTTCCTATGGTTCTCAAGTATGCATTGACCGTGTTCATGAATTATGATTTCTCTTCAAAGGATTTTATGACGTCTTACTTGGTCATGAATATCAGGTTTAAGTTCACTATACTACCACATTTACGTTTTATTGCATTTCCCCATACTTAGTATATTCACCGTACTAATACATATTTTGGCCTATATTGTCTCATAATATAGGATCTGACGTTCCCTAACCCATACACACTTAGGTGGATTGCTCCGCTATCGACTACTTAGATTGGTGAGTCCTCATGGGTCGATGTCTGCATTTATATTCCAGTCTTGCACAATTTAAAATTTCCTTTATGATCAAGACTTTTCTTGTGAGACAGCATTCTATTATGTTGTGCTTGATAGTATATCGTCTTTCTTTACATCATGCTTATGTCAAGATACTTGTGTAAGGCCTCTCGGGGTCTTATTCGCCATGTCACACCTAGGGGGTACTTTGGATCGTGACAAATTAGAACATCATGTTTTAGAAAGGTACTAGGATGTCTGACAAGCCACGTCGCGTAGAGTCTTGTTCACGAGTACGCAATGTGCCACATTTATTAATAAGAGGCTACAAGGCGTTTAGGAGACTTTACTTCTTTCACAACTATAAAGTCGTGCCATAGAGTTTATCCCTACAAAGGTCTTTCTCCTAACTTTTGTCCGATGCTTTCAGGATATGCCTCCTTGAAGAGCTAATGCAAGAAGGAATGTGGGCGATAATGTGCAGCCCGAGGTTTCTCAAATGTCGATCACCCCTTTGGCCGATCAAGTGTCATATGCTGAGTTCCAAATAGCTTTCCAAGTGTTCGCTCAAGCTATGATGACCCAAGCTAATAGAGAGGTCATTGCTCCCATCAACCCAAATATGGATACGACAACGACAAGGGTGAGGAACTTAACTAGGATGAACCTCTCGGAGTTTCATGGGTCAAAAGTTGAGGAAAATCCCCAATATTTTCTTGAGGAAATCCATAATATCGTGGAGATTATGGGAGTTACACCGGGGGAAAAGATAGAATTGGCTGCATATCAACTTAAGGGTGTTGCTTAAGTGTGGTTCAATCAATGGAAAGAAGAGAGCCCAATTGATGCAGGTTGTCTTGATTTGGAAAAGTTCCAAGGGATTTTTCTTGATCATTTTTTTCCTCTTGAGATGAGGGAGGCTAAAGTGCTTGAATTCATCAAGCTCCATCAAGAAATTATGAGTGTGAAAGAGTATGTATTGAAGTTCACTTAATTGTCTAAGTATGCTCCGACTACGATTTCTGCCTCTAGGGCAAGGATGAGTAAGTTTGTATCTGGTGTGTCCAAAATGGTGGTAAAAAAGTTTCGTACCTACATGTTGATTATGGAGATGGATATTTCTCATTTGATGACACATGCATAACAAATCGAAGAGGAAAAGATAAAGGGAAAGGCAATAGAATAAAAAAAGACAAGGACTGGTGATGGTGACTTTTCTTATTCTAGGTCCAGTGGACATGGTTATCCTCAATTTTGTAATGTTCTGGCCCCAAAGTTCAACAAAGATAGGGTGTATAAACCTAAGCCTCAAGGAGGTTTTGGTAGTGGATCTTCTATTCTCATTTGCTAGAAGTGTGGCAAGAGTCATCAAAGAAAATGCTTAGCCAGTACAGATGTTAGCTATGGTTGTGGGAAGAGTGGTCCTAAGATGAGAGATTGTCCATTGCAAGCTACTAAGGGAAATGATAGTAAGCAAACCCAGCATAGTGATTTATGTTTGGGTGCTCCTCGTCAGAATAGGTTTTATGCTCTTCAAACTCGACATCATCACGAGGGTTCTCTGGATGTTATGACCGATATGTTAGAAGTATTTCATCTTGATGTATATGCTTTGCTTGATCCAGGTGCTACATTGTCTTTCATGAATCCTTATATAGCTATGATATGTGATGTCTATCTTGATATTATTTTTGAACCTTTTTCGGTCTCTACACTTGTTGGTGACTCTATTGTTGCTAAACAAGTCTATAGAAATTGCCCTGTTTCTGTTTCTCATAAAGTCACTCACGTTGATTTGATAGAGCTTGATATGTTAGAATTTGACATCATTCTTGGGATGGATTGGCTTCACTCTTGTTATGCTTTCATAGATTGTAGAACTCAATTGGTCACATTCCAGGTTCCGAACAAACCTATCTTACAATGAAAGAGAGAAAATTCAGCGCCTAAGGGTCAGTTGATATATTGCCTAAAGGCTAGGAAAATGATTTTTAAGGGCTGCATCTATCACCATGTGAAGGTTAGGGATACAGATTCAGAAACCCTACTCTTTAATCAGTTCTGATTGTAAATGAATTTCTTGAAGTGTTTCCTGATGATCTTCCTGGTACTCCTCCCGAAAGGGAAATAGACTTCAGTATTGACCTACTCCCAGATATGCAACATATCTCTATACCTCCTTACAATATGGCTCTGGTAGAACTTAAGGAATTAAAGGATCAATTGAAGGACTTGTTGGATAAGGGTTTCATTTGACAAAGTATCTCAACACGGGGTGTTCCAGTGTTGTTTGTTCGAAAGAATAATGGCTCAATCTATACATATATTGACTACCAGTAATTGAATAAGGTCACAATAAAGAATAAGTATCATATTCCAAGGATTGATAACTTGTTTGATCAACTCCAAGGTGTGAGTTTCTTCTCAAAGATTGATCTTCGATCGGGATATCATCAATTGAGGGTAAAGGAAAGTGACATTCTGAAGAAGGTCTTTCGAACTAGGTATGGTCACTATGAGGTTTTAATGATGTTGTTTAGTTTGACTAATGCCTCAATGGATTTCATTGACCTAATGAATAGAGTGTTCAAACAATATCTTGACATGTTCGTGATTATGTTTATTAATGATATTTTGATTTTCTCTCGGATGAGCATGTTCATCACCTAAGGCAATTATTTTCTAAGTTTAGCAAGTGTGAGTTTTGATTAAGGTTCGTTGTTTTCCTTGGCCATATAGTCTCTGATGATGATGGTATTCAAGTTAATCCTAAGAAGCCCAAGGTAGTTAAGAACGGGCATAGACCTTTGTCGGCTTCAATATTTAGAGTTTCTTGAGTTTAGTCGGTTACTATAGAAGGTTTGTAGAAGGATTTTCCTCTATTGTATCACCTTTGACGACGTTGACTCAAAATAATATGAAATTTCTACGGTCGGAAGCTTGTGAGAAGAGTTTTCAATATTTGAAGGATAGACTTACTTCAGCCCCTATAATGACGTTACCGAAAGGATCGAATGGTTTTTTGATTTATTGTGATGCTTCACGGATTGGTCTTGGTTGTCTTTTGATGCAGCATGGAAAAGTCATTGCTTACGCCTCAAGGTAGTTGGAGGTACATGAAAAGAATTATTCGGCTCATAACTTGGAGTTAGCGAGGGTGGTTTTTGCCTTAAATATTTGGAGACATTACCTATATAGTGTTCACGTAGATGTGTTCACCGACCATAAAAACTTGAAATATGTATTCACCCAAAAGGACTTAAATCTTCGCCAAAGGAGATGACTTGAGTTATTAAAAATTACGCCATGAGTGTCCTTTATCATCTGGGTAAGGTGAATGTGCTAGCCGTCGCTCTTAGTCCACTATCGATGGGTAGTTTTGCTCATGTTGGGGATGGTAAGAAAGAGTTATTTTGTGATGTTCATAGGTTGGTCCGATTGGGTGTTCGCTTGGTTAATTCCAATTAAGGTGGTGTAATTGTTCAAAATAGTTCAGAATTATCTCTTGTACCGAATGTGAAGGCTAAGCAAGATCTTGATCCTATTATTGTCGAATTGAAGAAGTCGGTTTTCAAAAAAGCCATTGAGTCTTTCTCCCAAGGGGGAGATGTTATTCAGTACCAAGGTCGATTATGTGTTCCAAATGTCGATGAGTAGAGGAATCAGATTTTGGTGGAAGATCACAGTTCTTGATATTCTATTCACCAGGGAGCTACCAATATGTTCCGCGATTTGTGAGAAGTCTATTGGTAGAATGGGATGAAGAAGAATATCACAAAATTTGTGGCTATTTGTCCTAATTGTCAATAAATGAAAGTTGAGCATCAGAAACTGGGTGGTTTGGCTAAAGACATTAGCATTCCTAATTGGAAGTAGGAAGATTTGAACATGGACTTCATTATGGGTTTGCCTCGCACTCATTGTCAATTTGACTCAATTTTTGTTATAGTGGATCGGATTATGAAGTCGGCTCATTTTATTCTGGTGAAGACTTCATTTTCAGCCAAATACTATGCTAAACTTTATATTCGAGAAATGGTGAGGTTGTATGGGTGCCTTTATCCGTTATCTCCGATCGTGGTGCTCAATTTACGTCTCAGTTTTTGAGGTCATTTTAGAAGGGTCTTGGTACTCAAGTGAAGCTTAGTACGACTTTTCATCCTCATATCGATGGGCAAACCGAGCGTGCTATTCAGACTTTCGAAGATATGTTGAGAGCTTACGTGATTGACTTTAAGGGTAATTTGAATGATTATTTGCCTTTGATCGAGTTTTCTTATAATAGTAGTTATCACTTTAAGTATCCAAATGGTTCCGTTTGAGGCTGTCTATGGTAGAAGATGTAGGTCTCCTATTGGTTGGTTTGAAGTTTGTGAGATCACTTTGATAATGTTAGACTTATTCGAGAAAGGATGAAAATGGATCAAAGTTGACAAAAGTCCTATGTCAATATTACGAAAAGGGAGCTTCAATTTGACATTGATGATTACGTTTACTTGAAAATCTCACCTATGAAGGGTGTGATGAGATTCGGAAAAAAAGGAAAGCTTAGTCCCCGATATGTGAGCCTATATCAGATTTTGAAGCGTATTGGCAAAGTGGCCTATGAATTGAAGTTACCTTCCTATTTGGCATCGGTACATCCGGTATTCCATGTCTCTTTGTGGAAAAAGTGTGTGGAAGATCTGACATCTATAGTGCTATTAGAACATGTGGAAGTTAAAGGATTCTTTTTTATGAAGAGGTTCTGGTTGAGATTTTAGACCGTCAAGTTCAGAAATTGAGGAATAAAGAAGTTGCTTCCGTAAAATTTCTATGGAGGAATCATCTAATTGAGGGTGCCACTTGGGAGGCCGAAATCGATATGATGTCCAAGTATCCTCATTTTTTTTCCTCTGCTCCTATTCTAGCATGACGTATTGAGTTCCTCATGTTTAATTTTTTTTGGATTTATGCGTTTTAGTCATTCTCATGTTTCCATCATGAAAACTTGTCTTAAGTTTATGTTTTTAGCTTGGAGTCGATCACTCTTTGTTTATATGCATTTTGATATGAATGGCATTCATGTTGGCTGTTAGTTTCTCTCCCTACTCTATTCATGCTAGCTTGAGTCTCATTCAAGGACAAATGTTCCCAAGGAGGAGATATTGTAACACCTGGAAAATGAAAATTTGAACTTGGAAAGGAAAGGTTGCATTTTTGGCACTATTGCAGGTTCTATGAGCCAACCTACAAACCGTAGGAAGTTTTACAAGCTGTAGGCAGGCAGTTATAGGACTTGGGTTGGATTTTGGAAAATGTCAATTCTCTTATGATGGTCTACGTATAAACAGGACGAACCATAGATATTTTTATGGGCCATAGAAGGGATTCGTAGAACTGATCCAGACTTAGTGAGATTTTGGACTTAAAGTTGGGTTCTACGAGTGGAATCTACAAATCGTAGAAAATACGACAATTCGTTGAAAGCTCTCGTAGAAATTGTCCTGGATTTTGGTCCCCAATACTTGACTCTACGGTTGACCAAGACAACCCATAGAAAGTCCCATGGACCGTTGGTTGGAACCGTAGTAGTCACCCAATAGTTTTTAATTATGGATATTTTGATCTTTTCCTACCAATTTAACCTCTAAACTATGTCATTTTGGCCCTATAACTACCCCTATAACTGTTTTTACTCTTCAAAACTTAGCCTATTCCCATCCATACACTCAAACTCACAAATTCTCTCAAGGGTTTTTTCTCCAAGGATCTTCAAGTCAAGCTAGGGTTTCATAAAGCTTTGAGGTTTCTTCCTTCATTGTTAGGGTTTTAATTACCCAAGGTATGTAGAAATTCACCAATAAATCTCTTTCATCCACTGGGTTCCAAAAGAATCTCAATTTCCAATTCAATTTCACCCAATTCTCATAGGGTTTCATATGATTCTCCATGGGTTCAATCTATTGTGATTCAATTACTTATATTCAAGCTTATTACACATGATTAAACTGAATTACATGATTTCCAATTGATTTCACATGAACTCATGGCTATGTCTATTTTGTGAATATGAACTACGATTATGGATTTATGAATTATGATTATGAACATATGTATGTTCTATGAAAGTGATGATTTATGACGAAAGGATGCTTTTAAGATAAAGTGTCAATGATTTGTGAAAGGTTTTCTCACATTTGAATGGAAATCATAATTTGCATGTTTAGATAGGTAAATGTCTCAACGAATAAAGTTACGAAATCATGGTTTTGAAAGGAGCTATTCTAATATGAACTTATGATTGGATTGGTAGTCATTAATTGTGCCTTTCCAAGTATATTGATATGATTATGATTATATCTATTCCGTTGGGATTTACTTAGTACCGAGAGGACTTTGGAATGGAGGTCTTACTTTTAGTAGAGGTTTGGTCTTTAGTAGCAATTTCCTTATCCCGAACTACGTGCCCCCATAGGATTGTCTTAAATGACCTTGCTAATGGATCAATCTTAGCAATATGATTTATACAGAGTTCTAACTTGGCAAGTAGAATCTCCTTTTGGGTGTGAGGGTTACAACGGATTCCATGTTATAGCTCACATGGTCTGATTGTTAATGGTACATATCCCACAAATGAACTATATTTTCTTCAAAAGTTTTATCTAAGATTTTCCTATGGTTTTCAAGTATGCATTGACAGTGCTCATGAATTATGATTTCTCTTTAAAGAATTTTATGACGTTTTACTTGGTCATGCATATCATGTTTAAGTTCACTATATTATTACGTTTACGTTTTATTGCATTTCCCCATACTTAGTTCACTCGCCATATTAATGCATATTTGCGCCTATATTGTCTCATAATATAGGATCTGATGCTCCTCCACCTGGACGCACTTAGGTGGATAGCTCCACTATCGACTAATTAGATTAGTGAGTCCTCATGCTTCGAGGACAAGTCTATTGATGCTTTATTGGTTTTATTGTCATTTCAGTTTTAGACTTGTATTTGGTGTGTGGGTTATGTCCCAACCACTCCTATGATGTTAGAAAGGCTATGTCAGACAGAGTTTAGATGTCCATATTTATTTTCCCGTCTTGCACTATTTCAGATTTCTTATATGATCTAAACTTTACTTCTGAGACTTCATTCTATTATGTTGTGCTTGATAGTATATTGTCTTTTTTTACATCATGCTTATGTCATGTGGCTTGTTTAGGGCCCTCGGGGTTTTATTCTACATGTCACACCTCGGGGGTACTTTGGGTTGTGACACATTGCACTTCACCAATTTACCTCGTACCTCAATAGAAGTAATAGGGTCAAGTTGGACCCCTTTTTCTTCCCCTTGGGTAGCAACTCTTCATACTCTTCATAGAACTCCCTAATCAACATTGGCACAAATAGGCTGCGGGCTCGAGTAAACTTTTAAAACTGATGGAACTTAATTGGTCTCCATATCTCTAGATACATGTCCAACACACCATCCATGGACAAACTCTTTTCTTCCAGAATAGTTTGCAACCCAGCAGCCTTTAAGGGATTCATAGAATGGGGTGCACTATGGGAAGTACTCAGGGGACAAATACTGTCAAACACTTCAGAGAAGACTGCAATTTTCTGGGACAAAAAGCGATGTTAATGGGCAATCTTCCATGCACTTCGGCGACTCACCAATTTGGTTAGCCACTCGCCTTTTTGTTTGATTCTTTTAATATTCAACTCCAACCTATGCATCCGACAAACATTATTGAAAATGATATAATGTAAACCTTGGGTTGCCTCCCTAGAAGAGACTTAGTTTATATCATGGCACGACATGGACACGTAATTCAAGCATCATCTAAATTCATTACATCAATGATAGCCACATTAGGACGTTCCCAAAAATATAACTTTAATCTTTGACCATTCAATTTGAACGTGGAGTCCTCCTTACTTTCCACCTCAATAGCCTCATTAGGGAAAGCACAAACAACCTTAAAAGGTTCGAACCATGTGGACTTCAATTTTCCTGAGAATAACCTCAACCTCGAGTTATAGAGTACCACCGAATCACCTACTCTAAACTCTCTTCGCAAGATCTTGGCATCATGCCACTTCTTCATCCCTTTCTTGTATAGAGCTGAACTTTCATAAGCCCTCAAGCTGAATTATTCCATCTCATGCAACTTATCGGCACGGCCTTTTGAAGGCTCTTCCCAATTCATGTTCAACTTCTTCAAAGCCCAGAATGCATTATGTTACAATTCAACGAGCTAGTGAAAAGGCTTCCCAAATATAAGTTGGTATGGAGACATGCCAATGGGAGTCTTAAAAGCAGTTCGTTATGCCCAAAGGGCATCCTCCAATTTCTGAGACCAGTGTGTCTTATTTGCATTCACCGTTTTGAAAAAAATACTATTGATCTCTCTATTTGATATCTCGACTTGACCATTTATCTCGGGATGGTAAGGTGTAGCAACCTTATGCTTTACTCCATATTTTCTCAACAAAGATTCAAACACGAGATTAAAAAAATAAGATCCACATCACTAATGATTACACGTGAAGTGCCAAACCTTTTGAAGATATACCGCTTTGGAAATTGGATCACACGTCTCCCTTCATCCGTAGGTGAGGCCACTACTTTTACCCATTTTGGAGACATACTCTACAGCAAACAAGATATATTTGTTCCCATAAAAACTTACAAATGGTCAATGAAGTCGATACCCCAAACATAAGAAAACTCCACCTCTGGAATAGGAGTGAGAGGCAATTCATATCGTCAGGAAACACCTCATTGCCTTTGGCTTTCCATACTAGTCTAGACAATGGCATTTTCATCTTGATATAATGATGTCCAAAAGTACCTGTTTTGAAGAAATTTTAAGCCGTACACACCCCATTATGATGACCACCAATGGGCGATGCATGACAAGCCTCAAGGATATCACTCACTTCAACTTCTGGAACACATCTCCGGATAACATGATCAGAACATTCACGAAATAAATGAGGTTCATCCCAATATTATGACATCAAACATAAAACTCTTCCTTTGGTATGGATTCAGCCCCTCAGGCAAGATACCACAAACAACATAATTTTCATAATCTACATACCAAGGTGCAATATAATTTGAGATAGCCATAACACATTTATCGGGGGCAGACTCATCAATGTCCCTTTCTTCAGAATTCACCACATTAGATTCAAGACGAGATAAGTGATCTGCCACCTGGTTATCACAACCTTTTCTATATATCTTTGACTTTAAAATCAAACTATTGAAGCAATACCACCCATCTTATCAACCTTGGCTTTGCTTCTTTCTTTGCCATCAAATAATGAATTGCAACATGATCCGTATGGACTATCACTCCGGTGCCCAAAAGATAAGACCAAAACTTTTAAACAACATACACCACAACCATTAATTCTTGTTCAATCACAGTGTAATTTTTCTGAGCAACATTAAAGATTTTACTTGCATAATACATCGGATGAAACAACTTCTCCTTCCGTTTGCCAAGAACCGCACTAAGAGCTACACCACCAGCCAGTGGTGGAGCCAGGATTTTCATTAAGGGGGTTCAAAATCTGAAGAGTAGACACATAAACTAGTCGAAGGGGGTTCAACATCTACTATATATACATAAAAAATTATTTTAACCGTGTATAAATAGTATAATTTTCTGTCGAAGGGGGTTCAGATGAACACCCTGAACACAAGGTGGCTCTGCCACTGCCACCAGCATCAAACATCAACTTAAATTAAAGACTCCAATTCGACGCAACAATGATAGGAGCTGAAATAAGTTTTTCCTTGAAACAAGAGAAAGCCTTCAAGCAAGCATCATCAAACTCAAAAATACCCTCCTTCTCAAGTAACTTACATAGTGGAAAATCAACTTTGGAGAAGTCTTTAATGAAACGACGATAGAATCCCGTATGCCCTAGAAAATGTCAGACTCTTTTCAGCGAAATGGTGGGAGGCAATCATGCAACGATTTCCACTTTCACTTGATCTACTTGAATACCTTTTCCAGAAATTTTATTCCCGAGGACAATTTCTTCCTTCACCATAAATTGGCCTTTTTCTCAAATATATTAGCCATATTATTTGGACTATTTTCTTAAATTTAACTCAGTCCAAATTAATTTATGAATTTAAATCTAATAAAATTTCAACAATTATAAAATCATGAAACAATGTTCTAGAAACTTCGAGCTAGAATTTTGGATTTATATGTTTAAAATTTTAGAAAATGAGTTCTGAATAAATTATTTTTATAAGTATATTTATATAAATACAACATATGAGCCAAAACTAATTACTTTGGTCGAAATGGTAATAAAAGTGTCACCGTTGATGTACCTTTTCATGATGAAAATTTTGTTTGAGTGATACTATACATTTTCATGAACTAAAAACCCAGAAATTCTAGAGGAAATGGAAGCCCCTCATTATTTCTTTGATACTCTTTTTATAACAAACCAAAAATAATGAGGGGCTTACATTTCCTCTGCAATTTTTTAATTTCTAACTCACAAAAATGGATAACGAATCACTCAATCAAAATTTTCATGATGAAGATGTACATCAGCGACGACATTTTTTATTACCATTTCCACAGAAATCATTAGTTTTGGTTCAAATGTTATATTAATATTTTAAATACACTTGTAAAAACAATTTATTAAGATCTCATTTTCTAATATTTTGAACTCATAAATCCAAAATTCTAGTCCGAAGTTTCTAGAACTTTGTTTCATGATTCTATAAGTGTTGAAATTTTATTGGATTTAAATACACAAATTAATTTGAACTACATTAAATTTAATGTAGCTAATATAATTGGATTAGTGATCTAACTCAATATGCTATGGGCTAATTCAATTAGTTGAACTTCAAATGATGAACTCACTTCATTAGATCAAAGTATAAATAGATGTTAGTGCGTCTTAAAAGCCTAGGTTCATGTCACATACCAACTGACATGGTAGTCCAAGTCAGACAAATGAGCCACTAAAGTCATGCCACGTTTCAAGTAAAGCGACAATCCAAGTCAAATAAATGAGCCACTAAAAATATGACATGTTTCAAAGTTATGTGGCAATCCAAATCAAATGAATGAGCCATTAGAATCAAGTCATGTGTCAGTGTTATGTTGCAATCTAATTAGAATAAATGTGCCACTAGAATCAAGTCACGTGTCAAAGTTATGTGGCAATTCAAGTAAAATTAAATGAGTCACTATAATCATGACATGTGTCAAAGTTATGTAGCAATCTAAGTCAAATTAAGTGAGCCACTACAATTATGTCAAGTGTGTATATGACATGTTCTGGCCAACCAAATTAGAATTGATCACAAGAGGAATGTGATTGGTTACTTCAAACTGACCAATCAAATCACACAAACACCACAACTACTAGAAGTTATAATTTTAAATACGTAGAAGTTATCATTTTTTTTCTAATGAACTCCTAGAAGTTATAATTTTTTTTTCTAATGAACTTCTAGAAGTTATCATTTTAAATACCACGACTACAATTTAAGACATAATATTCTTTTTCTGACCAATGTGACTCATTTGTATCTTTTATGGTATAGGTCTCATAAAGAAAGTGTTCATCCTATGCCCTGTAGGATGATCTTTGGTATGATTTTATATATATATATATATATATATATTGGTGGACTATATATGTGTAGGTTAATAGAGAGTTATAGGATTTCATAGAGAACCTACATGAGAAGTTTGATGAATGTGAAAATAATAAATAAGATGCAAATGAAGAGGTCAGTTCTTAAAGAGAAAGAGAATTCACAAATAGAATTTCTAATGATGAGAACCCTTCAAATGATAAGAAGCTATGAACAAAGTACGAAAAAAAATTGACGGTAATTAGGTTATGTCATGAATATTGTGGAAAAAAACATAAAGTCACGATGTTATTATATCACTATTATCATAGCCTAGGTTATTTTCCTGCTTCATTTTCATTTATTTAATTCTAATATCGTCCAACAACTTGTAGTTTGATGAGAGAGAATTTTTAGTCAATTCCTTTTGATTTTATTTTTCAATCTGATCAACTTGTGATAATAAATTACTAATTATTTTTCTTTTTAATATATCTTTTATGTCTTCTTATTTAGTATGAAAATCGTCAGGCGAAGTGATCTAAAATTAAATTATGATGAATTTAATGAAATTCACTCTCTTTCTTTTCCTAATTGTAGTTTGAGTAATTTTATTTTACTAGGAAATCGTTGTAGTGGTAAGAGTGAGAGTGTGTACAAGGAAAACGTCACTAGTTCTAATCCTATTACAAATAAAATTTGATTTTGTTATATGGTGGATTATTCAAGCATAAAAAAACTCTTACCTAACACACATAAAAGCACAAACATCCTTCAAAAATGTCTTCACATACATAGTTTAATATAGACAAAGAGATATACAAAATGTTGGGTTACTATTCTAAAAAATAAGATATAGATATAAAGAACACTTACCTTTTATGGCAATTTTCCTTAGAGATTTCAATTTAATTTTTAGCTAAGGATCTTGAATTTGAAAACCCTAAAAATGAGACTAAAACTCAGAACGGCAAGCTTGAATTGAAAACAAAGATGGATAAAGATAATTTACCTATATATGGTGCTAGATCTGGGGCTTGTTAGCGGAAGCCTTTAGATTCAAGCCTTAGAATAGAAAACATTAAAAATCAAAACTCAGATCTCAGATCAACACCCTTAAATACTTGACACATAAAAAGAAGATCGACAAGCAATGAAAAGATCAAAGATGGAAGGACGGAAGATCCATACCCTTTATTTTATTAGAAGAGGTGCAAGGAGAGTGAACAAAAATCCATGTGAGGGTTTAATTGCAGCAATGAATTGGATGAATGATGAAAAGAATAGGTAGACAGACCGATGTACAATGAAATTGTTACAGGAGCAGCAGCTAGGGTTTACGATGAAGTAGAATTTTATAGACTCTGACAAGATTGTCAATTTTACTAAATTACCCTTATTAACTTTAAAACATACTCAAAAAGCTTAGATATTAATGGAAATCTCTTTGAATGTATTGTAGATGAAGTGTAGTACCATCATGTTCATGCCTATCATTGACGTTGTATTTTCGTGACTCTTTTATTTTGTTGGAATACTAAAATTGTATTTGATAGTTGTGTTTCTCGTGACTCCTTTTTTCACTAGAATGAAAAATTCATATTTAACCATTATATTATTTTGCCTCTAAACATAAGTAGTAGTTTCCCATGTTGCTCGTAGAAATGGAGAAGAATGCCCGATTAAAATAAGATAAGTTGTTAGCCAACCAATTCCATAGTTTGAGAAGGACACTAAAACACTTGCAAGTCACTAGGAAAATCGAGAGTCTAGATTATGATGACCAATGTATTCATCCAGACATCACCATGTTAGTGGGGTAAAATCCATCTAAGTTCAACATATTTGATGGAATGGGTGACCTTATGCACATCTGAGAGCCTAGGTTGTTGGAAACCATATATGCACAGTGGAAGCATACCAGAATTATGCTGCTTACATTAATAATAGACAACCAATATGTTTATGCAAGAACACGTATAAACATGCTAGAACACATAAACTTGCTAAAATTTAATTCAAGAATTACCTCTTGAAGCGTGAGCAGATACCTTCAAGCGAATCCACAAGCTAGACAGACTTTCAAGCAAATCCACGATCTTCTTCAGTGATCTCAAATCACATCCGAACTCTCTCAATACTTGGGTGGGCAAGTATCAATAGAAACCTTCTTCTTTTTCTAGGTAAGGAGAATCCCTATTTATAGAGATTTCCTCCCAATCCAAAAAGGAGAAGAAAACCCAGTTTTCTTATAATTCATTTTCCCATAGGATTCTGAGTTCTAGTTAAATATGGGCACCGGAGGGACCACATAATTTATTACTGAGGCTTCCTATTATTGAAATAATTCCAAATAATTAATTTGAATTATTCTTACCATAATAAATTACAAATCATTCCACTAAAAATTCGTAATTGCACTCCTCTATTTATATTTTGAAATTCCTCATTAAACACTTATGTAATTCCCCATGTTAAGTTACAGATACTAATCAATAAATTAAATTACTGATGAATTTAATTCAATGATTAATTTCCTTTAGAGCACTGCTTAACTTATTTCATGTGTCGGATTCATAATTCCACTTGCAAGGTTTGACATGATGAAAACTTATAAGCTTCTCAAAAAGGCATATCATCAATCTCTATAACGAGACATGGATTCTATCAACTAACTTATTATTTCACCAATATATATTATTATCATCCAATCTACCAGGCATATTGACCCATCTCAGAATCTCACCTTTTAATAAATCAAAACGACAAGTAATATATAAAGATCTTAATAGTTATATCAAGATTAAGAATATAAAGTACATTTAACAGTTTAAAGAATATGTGTTTGTCAGTCAGTCTAAAGCAACTATATCTGCTCGGTCCCGTTCAATACATACAAAATGCACTAGCACAAAAAGTTGGAACTATACCATTCCCATGATCAAGATAAATTACATATAATCTTGTGCTACAATCGTACCAATGGCATGTCCGATTTCCATCTCAGATTGTGAATAAAAAACTTTATACTTATAAGAACCGATGATTTAATCCTCTCTGTATAAGCTAAAACTCTATACACTAAATCATCTACTATATAAGTAACAGACACCATAAACAAATGTATGATCTATTAAAACTGAATAAATAATTATTTTATACTAAATACTATATCTAAACATATGCTTAATAGTATATATCCCAACATAGGTGACAAGCTAAATGGTGTACTCAGGAATAATAAGTTAAAGATGAACTTATACATCAAAAATGTCAAGACTCAAAATTATGGATTATAACGGAACCTACTACAATCCTTCTGGTAGGTAAGCTAACCCCTTACATAGAAAATGAATATAAGTAAATACGAAAGTAATTACATAGTAACACAATTAGTCTCTGTCACGACCTAAAGTACCCCCTAGACGTGACATGGCGTATAGGACCCCGAGAGGCCCCACACAAGCCACTAAGCATACATCATACAAGATAATAGAATTTAAAGAGTTCAAAAGACAGTTTTATATCATAAGAGTTTGACAAAAATAGCAAAAATCTAACTTATGTCTCAATGCCATCTAGTACAATAGGAGAGTGATTGGGACGTAACCCATGCATCACTTACAACATCCGAAAAGAAAAGACATAAAGCTAAAAATGACATCGTCCTCGAATGTATGAGGACTCACCAAGTCTTCAAATCTCAAACATATCTACGAGCCACGGGTGGAGGGAGAAGAGTCGTCACGCCCTACATTAGTAAAACAATGTAGGTAAGAGTATGCGTTAGTACATGAAATGTACCAAGTATGAGGGGAATGCAATAAAACATGAGACATGATCATAAGGGATATAATCTAAAACATGAAATGTATGACCAAGTTGAAACATAGTAAAATCACTTAAGAAGATTCATAAATCATGAACACGGTCAATGCATCTTTAAATCATAAAGGAAGCTTCATAAAACATTAGTAATTTACTTAGTTCATTTGCTGGGAAGTGAGCCTTAACCGACATAGACCATGTGACCTATAACATGGAATCTGGTGTCCTCCCCACACCGAAAAGGGGTTGTCCTACTTGCCAAGGTAAGGACCATGAACTTCTAGTTTAAGTGGATCCACTAACTAATGTCTATCTAAGACAATCATCCTATGGTGGCACATAGTTATGGGATAAGGAGATTCTACTAGAAACCCGGCCTCAAGCTACGGGAGAGCTTCCATCTCAATATCATCTCGGTGCTAAGCGTATATCCCACAAAATTAGTCATTAATCATTTTCATCTTATTATCCATGGAAAGGTACAACTAGAGTTACCAATCCAGGCTAAATTCATGTTTATAGACGTTTCATCTTTCATGGACTAATCCAAGCTTACGTCATTTAGAATAGCTCCTTAGACCATGCGTGACAAAACATTTCACCGTCCATGATTTTTACATGATAGATTTTAAGGCCCATAGTCATTCACTTCATGATAGAAATGCCCTACTACTAATTGAAATAGTTTTTAAAGTGTGATCTATGATCATTGATGGCATAACCGGCTACCATACTAATCAAGACCTAATTTAGGAAAATAGCTCAAAAGGCATTGAGGGCAAATCTAGATGCCATTCATGTCATGTGGCCAAGCTTCATAGAACATATAGATACCTTCATCTATAAGCTTACTTGAGTCATAAACATTGCTTTCATAAAAACATGCATGATTTTATAAAACATATTCATAAATTCAAGCTTCTTCATAAATTCATGTAAATTAGGGTTCATAGGCAAAATTCATAGATCAGTGCATGGGTTCACATGGAAATGGTTGAAAAGCATGTAATTAAATCCAAATCATCAAAATAAGATCAAAGTCAATCAATTGAATCCATACAAATAGAACCCATGAGGAATTGAGTAATAACCTAATAAAATCTTGGGAAATTGAATTGGAGAATTGAAAAAACTTTGGGGACTCAATGGCTGAATGGAACCCATTGATGAACTTCCTACATACCTTGATTGAAGCCCTAAGCAATGATGAAGAAAGGAGACTTGAACTTGAAGAACCCTAGATTCTTCTTCCTTGATCTAGAGGGAAGAATTTGGAGAGGATGAATTTGGTCAAGTTTAGGGGATTTAGGAAAATGAATAGAAATTGATAGTTTTAGGGCTTAATTCACTTATATAGGGTCTAGGATTAGGACTAAACCGACTTAGATTAGGCATTAATCAATTAGGGAAAAGACCAAAATGACCCTGACTTAAAAACTGACGAAGTGACTGTCAAGGGAGGCTTCACTAGCCGTCTAGGGCATCACAGCCCGTGTAGGCGGTCGTGAAGCTTCACCATCCTAACAGTGCTCCACTGAAATGGGTAAAACTTTTTACTCCAAACTTTAAATGGAGCAAACTTGCTGGCATTGGAAAGAGGACTCAAACACCTTTATTTTGATAGGTTATGGGAAACCTAATTCATTTTGTGCTAAAAGATATGCTCGTTTGAAGTTGACCCTAACCTCTAAGTCTGATAAACCCCCTTCACGGATGACTTCACGGTCCGTGTAGGGCTTCACAGGCCGTTTAGACATTTGTGGCCCTTTTTCCAGTTACCTTGGGCTACACCCTACCAACTATGTGACTTGCACGACCCACTTGACAGGCCGTCAAGTCCACCACGGACCGTCTGGGTCACTGTCAAGTGGCCCCTGCCTGAGGCAGTTTCTGGAAACTCTTCACGAGTGCCCTAATGAACCGTGGTCCCATACACGGCCCGTCTAGGGTTTCGTGGAGGGTTCCATGGTCTATTTTGAGTTCTTGACTTGCCCGATTGACTCCTTTCTAGCCTTTCTCTAATCCAAGGTGTTACAATATCTCCCCTAGAAAACATTCATCCTCGAATGGAACTCAAGCTAGCACAAAAAGAGTAGGAGAGAAACTAAATACCCAACATTAATGCAACTTCATCAAAAATGCACATAACCAAGGAGGAACCTCGAATCCAAGCTAAAACATATTCAAAACATCATTTCATAAGACATACATGCAAATCATACTCAAATGCACATAATCATGAAGCAATCAATCAAGCTAAATCATATCTTCAAAAAATAAAAAATAAAAAATTTATGAGCATGCATGCATGAGGAAACATGAGAATGATTAATAACACAAGAATCCTAAAGAGTGAGGCTAATGCCTCAAGCTAGACCCAAACATAACGGAACAGAAAGAGATAGGGATACTAAGAGATCACATTGCCTCCGACCTTTCACATACCAAACCATAACAAGGAACGTCTCTTCCAAAATCAACATAGTTCTATTCACATATTTCAACCATGAAGCGCACCATCTCCCCCTTGGGAGCAAACCTCTCTAGTCTTTTCGAATCCATCTCCCTCAACCCAAGCATAGCATCAAAGACTTAAAAATCCCTGAACCACTGATACAAGTAAACACTTAAGAAGTTTCCAGAAGGATTCCAAGGGATACTCCTAACACAATCACCATACATGGAGTCTTACCATAGCCAATGAAAGACTTAATATCAAGCAATGCATAACCACAAGTTAAAAGACCATAACTTACCAATTACCACATCCGGGGAACCCTCATGATCTTTTCGAGTTTGAAGGGCATAAAACATATCTTGTTTCTGACCACCACTAGGACCTGAGGAAGGGTAGGGTTGAGCCCGTCGACGATTATCTCCCTTTTTTTAACAACCGAAGGACAATCTCTTATCTTATGATCCATCTTTCCACAACCAAAACATGCATTTGAGCCGGCTAGACCCTTATGTCTTCTCCCACACTCACAACACTCGGACCACATTTGCTCACTAGAACTCTTACCATGAGAACGATTACCTCCACCGGACCTTGAATATGAAGAATCACCATTATCCCTTCTTGCCCTCTTTGAATCTCTAGTTTTCTCCTTAAGCTTTTCTTCTTCTATTTGTTGTGCATGAACCATCAAACGGAAGACATCCATCTCCTTAACAAGCATGGCGGTTAGGCATTCTTTGACCACCAAGTCGAAAGCACCCGACACAAATTTAATCATCCTTGCCCTTGGATCAGTGACTATAGTTGGAGCAAACTTGGACAATTGCGTGAATTTCAAAGAATACTCTTTCACACTCATTTCCCCTTGATGAAGATTAATGAACTCAAGTACTTTTGCCTCTCTCATCTCAAGGGAAAAGAACCTATCAAGGAAATTAACCTTAAACTCCTCCCAATCAAGAGGACCCGCATCAACTGCCCTCTCACTCTTCCATTGTTCAAACCACACTTGAGCAACACCCTTAAGTTGATAAGCTGTCAATTCCGCCTTTTCCACCGGCGTCACTCCCATGATCATCAACACCTTGTATACCTCATCAATGAACTCTTGAGGATCTTCCTCAACCTTAGAACCAAGAAATTCTGAAGGATTCATCCTAACAAAGTCCCTCACTCATGTTACCATCGTACCCACCCTTGGGTTCACGGGAGCCACAACCTCTCTATTTGCTTGAGCCATCATAGCTTGGGCCAATGCATGAAATACGGCTCAAAACTCATTATTAGTCACTTGCTCGGCCAAAGGGTTGATTGGCACTTAGGGAACCTATTGTCTCACATTTTCACAAACATTCTTATTCCTTCTCACAGGATTCCTTCTTAGAGACATATTCTGAAAAGCATAAATAGGGGTTATGAGAGGAAGACCATTATAGAGTTAAACTCTATGGCATGACTTTAGAGAAATGAAAGAAGTAAAGTTTCCTAAACATCTTATAGCGTTTCATTCATAAGTGTGGCGCGCTTCGCACCCATGAACAAGACTCTACTTGACATGTGGCTTATAAGACATCCTAGGACCTTTCTAAAACCTTGGGCTCTGAATACCAAGTTTTTCAAGACCTAAAGTACCCCCTAGACGTGACATGGCATATAAGACCCCGAGAGGCCCCACACAAGCCACTTTGCATATATCATACAAGATAATAGATTTAAAGAGTTAAAAAGACAGTTTTATATAATAAGAGTTTGACAAAAACAGCAGAAATCTAGCATATGTCTCAAAGCCATCTAGTTTAATAGGAGAGTGATTGGGGCTTAACCCATGCATCACATACAACATCTAAAAAGAAAAGACATAAAGCTAAAAATGACATCGTCCACGAATGTATGAGGACTCACCAAGTTTTCAAAGCTCAAATGTATCTTCTAGCCATGGGTAGAGGGAGAAGAGTCGTCACAGCCTACATTAGTAAAACAATGTAGGCAAGAGTATGCATTAGTACATGGAATGTACCAAGTATGAGGGGAATGCAATAAAACATGGGACATGATCATAAGGGGATATAATCTAAAACATGAAATGCATGACCAAGTTGAAACATAGTAAAATCATTTAAGAAGATTCATAAATCATGAACACGGTCAATGCATCTTTAAATCATAAAGGAAGCTTAATAAAAAATTAGTAATTTACTTAGTTCATTTCGTGGGAAGTGAGCCTTAACCGACATAGACCATGTGAGCTATAACATGGAATTCGGTGTCCTCCCCACACCGAAAAGGGGTTGTTCTACTTGCCAATGTAAGGACCATGAACTTCTAGCTTAAGTGGATCCACTAGCTAATGTCTATCTAAGACAATCATCCTATGGTAGCACATAGTTATGGGATAAGGAAATTGCTACTAGAAACCCGGCCTCAAGCTACGGGAGAGCTTCCATCTCAATATCCTCTCGGTGCTAAGCGTAACTCCCACGGAATTAGTCGTTAATCATTTTCATCTTATTATCCATGGAAAGGTACAAGTAGAGTTACCAATTCAGGCTAAAGTCATGTTTATAGACGTTTCATTTTCCATGGACTAGTCCAAGCTTACGTCATTTAGAATAGCTCCTTAGACCATGCGTGAGAAAACATTTCACCGTCCATGATCTTTACATGAGAGCTTTTAAGGCCCATAGTCATTCACTTCATGCTAGAAATGCCTTACTACTAATGGAAATAGTTTTAAAAGTGTGATCTATGATCATTGATTGCATAACCGGCTACCATACTAATCAAGACCTAATTTAGGAAAATAGCCCGAAAATTATTGAGGGCAAATCTAGATGTCATTCATATCATGTGACCAAGCTTCATAGAACATAAAGATACCTTCATCTATAAGCTTACTTGAGTCATAAACATTGCTTTCATAAAAACATGCATGATTTCATAAAACATATTCATAAATTCAAGCTTCTTCCTAAATTAATGTAAATTAGAGTTCATGGTCAAAATTCATAAATCAATGCATGGGTTCACACGAAATTAGTTGAAAAGCATGTAATTAAATCCAAATCATCAAAATAAGATCAAAGTCAGTCAATTGAATCCATACAAATAGAACCCATGAGGAATTGAGTAAAAACCTAATCAAATCTTGAGAAATTGAATTGGAGAATTGAAGAAACTTTGGGGGCTCAATGGGTGAATGGAACCCATTAATGAACTCTCTACATACCTTGATTGAATCCCTAAGCAATGATGAAGAAAGGAGACTTGAAATTGAAGATCCCTAGCTTATTCTTCTTCATTGATCTAGAGAGAAGAATTTTGGAGAGGATGAATTTGGTCAAGTTTAGGGGATTTAGGAGAATGAATAGAAATTGATAGTTTTAGGGCTAATTCACTTATATAGGGTCTAGGATTAGGACTAAACCGACTTAGATTAGGTATTAATCAATTAGGAAAAAGACCACAATGACCCTGACTTAAAAACGGACGAAGTGACTATCAAGAGAGACTTCACGAGCCGTCTAGGGCATGACGGCCCGTATAGGCGGTCGTGAAGCTTCACCAGCCTAACAGTACTCCACTAAGCAGGGCATAACCTTTTACTCCAAACTTCAAATGGAGCAAGTTTTGTGGCGTTGGAAAAAGCATTCAAAGACCTTTAATTTGATAGGTTATGCGCAACCTAATTTATTTTGTACTAAGAGATATGCTCGTTTGAAGTTGACCATAAACTCTAAGTCTAATAAACCCCCTTCGCGGACGACTTCACTGTCTGTGTGGGGCTTCACGAGCCGTTTAGACGTTTGTGGCCCTTTTTCCAGCAACCTTGAGTTACACCCTACCAACTAGGTGACTTGCATGACTCACTTCCGTCAAGTCCACCACGGGCCGTTTGGGTCACTGTCAAGTTGCCCCTGCCTGAGGCAGGTTCAAGAAAATATTTATGAGTGCCCTAATGAACCATGGTCCCCTACACGGCCTATCTAGGGCACCGTGGAGGGTTCCATGGTCCATTTTGGGTTCTTAACTTGCCCGATTGACTCCTTTCTAGCCTTTCTCTAATCCGAGGTGTTACAGTCTCTTAATCCAATTATTTCATAAGTAAAATAAACAATAGTAAACATTAGCATCCCAAGACTTAGTGTCACATGTACAAGAGCTTTCTAATATAAGAAATAATAAGTATAATACATCAACTGTCCGCGGAGAGTAAAGACACGAAGTAATGATAGATGAAGATAGGTCTAGTCTCCAAACATAAGGAGCTCACCACAACTTTAGATTACAAACATTTCTCCCAATCAGAGCCAGTCGGTGTTGCTAGTGTGGGGATTTGCATCCGAAAGGATGCAGGAAGCGTAGTATGAGTACAAAAGCACAAGTATACTATAGGCATCATTGTCTAACCAAACAAAAATCGTAACTATATCACATAAGGATTGTTAAATAACCTTACACACAGAAAAGTTCAATAATTCAATAAGAGTAATAAGAGTAATAAGAGGCAACATAGAATATAAGAGTATGCTATGTAATGCAATGCAATACAATGATTCTATCAATATACACCCTGTTGTGGGGTAGGACCCATGGTAGATTAGCAAAATCCATATATCTTGCGCATACTCAAACCGAGGCTTATAGTGTATGTGTGTGTGTGTGTGTGTGTGTGTGTGTGTGTGTATATGCCCGTATTTGAATTGGTCTTAAATATATTTTTCTTGGGCTTAAATTGGGACTAAATCAGTATTTTATTTCGAAAACATAGTTCTATAGAACCGAATGTCTAAATCAGTGGTCCATGAGAATAAGTGTAAATGCATGATTGCTTGATAAGGTAAATTTTGAATGCAACAAGTGTGAAAAAGAATGTCCTTATGAACATACCTAGGCTAAAATCCTTATCAATAGATAAACTTTTTCATAAACTCATGCCCATAGGCCACAATTCCTCATATAGCTTAACCACAATGCAGATTACAAGTCTCAAGCCGTCTACAGGTTAAAATCTCATTTCGATATCATAACATCATATCATCTCAATTATTAATCAACTCAGTTTATTTTCCAATCCATAAAATATCTTACATAATAAGTCTCAACCTAAGTAAGTCATAACCTACCTCAAAATCAAACAACAAGGTATGAACTATCAAAAGGCAACATTTCCCTTCTAAACGTCCTCAAAATGCTCCCAATCTAGCGAAATCATGATTCACACATAAGTACAAGTCCATCGATGTTCATATCGCAATATAAGGGTCCGAGTAAAAATTACGTATAAAAGTCAACCCTGATACTCATCATCAAAACTAAATTATTCTTTGAAAATCTGTGTATCAATAAGTAGGGAGCTCAAATCTAAAGTTTTATTTAGGTTTGTATCGTGTTTTGTTGTCTATATGCATATTTAATTTGTTTTGTGCAATTTTAAATGATTTTCGAGGGTCGATTCCATGTTTGATAGTGTTTTGGGGTAGCTAATGCAGTTGGACATGGTGCAACCACATCTATGTGTGTTTTCCTCTTTAGGAAATATCCTCTTTAAAGAGGATGGTCTCACTAAACAAGTTTTCTTCTGAGATCAGGGGCAGATCTACATGGAGATCAGGGGGTTCACCCGAATCCCCTTAGTCGGAAAATTATAATGTATATATAAGGTCAAATTCTGTTTTCATGGTATATGTATTAAAATGAACCCCCTTAACACATATAAAGAGGCTAGCTCAATAGTTAAGGGGTGCAAGAAATTGCTTCAATATCTTGGGTTTGATTCCATGCGACAGCTCATTCCTCCATTTTTTTCCCTTTGGCAAATCAAAAGTAAAGCTGAGATGGGCTCAACATTCGGGCTCAAAATCTCAGTCCAGAAAAGCCTTATTATTTTTGGGTTGGAGCTTTATTTACTTCTTTTCATTATTTTTTTAATGCTATTTCTCCTTCTCAATTTTCATTTGTTCAAATTTATTAGGTGCATTATTTTCTTTTTTGAATTTTATTCTTTTTATCTCTATTGCTCATTTTATTTTTACGTGACTCTCTTTTTATATACCAATCCAAAGGATCTCTTTAAAAAAATATCAATTGTTCTTAAATTTGAAATTGAGATAGAAAAAATATATTTTAAAGATAAGGTACATTAAAGGCATGAATATTCATGATATTTCTTTCTCTTTTTTTTTCAATTTTATTCTAGAGAGATGTAAACTAAATTTATTTGATTTATTCATCACTTTTTTTTACAGATAGAAAATCTTATAAATTAAATTAATGAACTAAAAATCGGCGATGCCATTTATTTATGTTTTTAATATGCATTATAATATTAGTAATTCAATCCCCACATATTTTTAAAGAATATTAAATAATTTTCAAAGTAACATATGATTAAATGAACACTAATTTTTTTTAAAAAAAAAATCAAAATAAAGCAGAACATTACAAAATAAAAGAAAAAAAATCACATCTTTTTAAGGAAGACTCAATGAAGCAGGGTAAAAGTAGGAAGAAACGTTAAACGCGGCATGACAAGACAAGTTAAATTTAGCGGGTTAAGGTTAATCTTTCTCTTTCCCGATCCGTTATCTCCATTTTTGGCTTACTTCTTTATATGTTGAACCCCCTTCACAAAAATCCTGGCTTTGCCACTGTCTGGGAGGATGAGTATACTAAGTCAGTGAAGCATTTGTGCCTCTACAATGTCAATCCCGTGAAAAATAGCACCATCTGTGCGATTGCTCTTGTGCAATATTGTTTGCTTCGGTGAAGCTTAGAGGGATAAGTGGTTTCTACCTCGATGGGTTCTTCTACCACCTTTTCATGCTCGTGGAGGCGGAAATTTTTCTCTTTTGCAAAAATCCCTGGCAAATCTACGTATTTCCCCATTTTCGACCATGGACTAAATATTTTGATTTTGTGAGCCAGAGATCTTTGATTGAAATAATTTTTGTATACTTTTTGAGATTTCTTTGTAGGGGTAAGTTTGTAAACTCTCATTTGATATTTCCCATGGATTTGCCATTTGTTTCATTGATATACTATGTATTAGAAATGGAATTTAATGATTTCTTTCTTAAAATTTAAAAAGAATATTTTGGGGATTTGAGGTCCAATTCAAACTCCATTTTTGATAAAATTCCAGATTTGATGTCACGACCCGAGACTACCTCCTAGTCGCGACATGGTGCTTAGAGCCATAAGTGACTCCAAGATAATCCCATGGTCTGACATTACACTAAGATTCACATAAAACGAAACTGAAGATTAATAGAATGTGGAAGCTAACTGAAATAGTCTAATAAGAATCAAACATCAAATAGATAGATATCTAAGTTTAACACAAGTAGAATCTAAATTGATTGTCTGATGGCCTCTACTAATATAAATTGTTAGGACAAACCCCTAGATAACTCCAACTGTCTTGAATTAAAAGTAAATGAATAAAAATGGACATAAGTGGTGTCCTTGGGAAGACGAGGAATCATCAGCTGGACTATTGATTAGTGGAGATAGAACTAACCATGAGTTGTATAGTGAGCGTCAAAACCTATATTATCAAATTAAACAATATAGGCGGAAGTATGCGGTCATGTACTAAGTAATGCATAAAAAAATGATAAATGAACATGTTGGATTATAAAACATAACTGATGCAATGGCCAAGTAAATAACATGAAAACTGATGAAAGTTATACAGAATTAAATGAATACTTGATCATGCCATAACTGAAAATTGATTGATAGTTGATACTAAAACTGACTTTTAACCATGTGATCTACTACATGGAGTTTGAGGTATAATCCCCATCAAAAGGGCCCAATATACTATTTCAAGGTAAAAAGGCTGATTTGAGCTAATGTGGATCCACTAAGCTAATGTCTATAAAGACTAAGATGTCAATCGGCCTCAACTGATAGGAAGCCCATTATAATCCTATGATGGCACGTAGTTTTGAAACTTACAGATTACTACTAAAGGTTCATGGATGCTTACTGGAATCCTTGAGGGTGATTGGAGATAGGGTACTGAGTCGCGAAGCTAGGAAGACGACCTTTGATACGGAGGGTGTTTTGAGGATTCAGGATCACATTTGTGTTCCTAAAGGAGGAGACCTCATTCGATTGATTCTAGAGAAATTCCATTGTTCTAGATATTCCATTCATCTAGTTGCAGTGAAGATGTAACGTGATCTGAGGTAGAACTACTAGTGGTATGGGATGAAGAAGGATACTTCATAGTTTTTAGCTAGGTGCTTGAACTGTAAGCGGGTGAACTTCGAGCACTAGAGGCTAGATGGTTTGACTTAGAGGTAACCCATTCTAGAATGCAAGTGAGAGCGGATAGCTATGGACTTTGTGGTAGGCTTGCTAGATACTTTTCGGAGGTTTGATGCTATTTGGATCATTGTTGATCGATTGACTCACTTTCTGCCATTTCAGACTTTGTACAGTTCCAAGAGGTTGGCTCAGATATTCAATCGAGAGGTGGTCTGTTTGCAAGGGTGGCCAGTGTCTATCATTTCATATCATTGTATTTAGTTCACAACATGTTTTTGAAGGTCTATTTAGAGTGAGTTGAGATACTAGAGTTGAGCTCAGCGCTAAGAACAACTTTTCATCTGCAAACTGACTGTCAGTCTTAGAGGAATATTCAGGTTTTGGAGGATATGCTTTGGGCTTAAGTTATTGACTTCACTGGTAAATGGGACAAGTTCTTGAATATGGAGGAGTACTAGTTTTCATATAATAATAGCTACCATTGGAGAATTCAGATGGCTCCGTTCGAGGCATTGTATAGCAGGAGTTAATGGTCTCTAGTGGACAGTTTTGATGCTTTTGTGATCGGGCTATAGAGCACTGACTTGTTGTGTGATTCCATGGATAGATTCAAGGTGATCCAAGAGAGATTCATCATTGCAATCGAGGGACACATAGGGTCGCGATCGCGATTCATAAACATTGATTGGGTCCACTGACCCTTAATCGCGATCGTGATGGTCAATGTTCGCAAATGCATTGACCAAGAAAGTTGATTTTCACAATCATAGTGCCAAGCTCGCACAAACATGGCTCCAAGCACGTGAACACGCTGAACAATGCTGGTAGAACAAATAATCAATTGCATCAGCTCAACAAGGGCTTGGGATTCATTCGAAACCCTATGAACACAAACGAACTATGCTACCTTATCAAAAATGATATTCCGGACTCAACGAAATCGATGAAATAACCAACAGAGGTTGTCTCGATAAAATGTTGACTCAAGTCAACACTTACATCAAAACAAACATAACGCAAAATGGCACTAAAACATCTTGGTCATCTTGGGATCCGAAACAAAGGTCGTTCTAGACTGAACTCAATGTTACGGAGCTAATCATGTTGACATAATTCTCTTCCGAGTATGTTTACCAAGAATATTGATCGAAGTCAATTCTTTGTCAAATATTCAAAAACATCTCGCCTAACGGCTCAAACTCACGTTGAAGGTTTCGGAATCCAAACCAACATGCTAATAGCCCATATGGACCTTCTGGAGTTGATGAAATTGATGAAAATATCATATGACATCAGATTCTCCACATGTTGACTCAAGTCAACTCTTTCAACATATAAGCTCCAAAAATAGAGAAACGCACCCAAAACTCTCCTGACCACCTCGAGAAGTGTGTCAATCATCCCAACACATTACAAACATTACACAAAAGCTAGATACTTGATAAGTTGTCTTGATTAATAGCAAATATTATACTTCTACCGTTTTAATTTATTTGTCCTACTTTTTTTTCATTAGTTTCAAAAAAAAATATCTCTTTCCTTTTTTAATAACTTTTAAATTCTAACTTTGCACATTGCATGTTTAAAATCACAAGATTAATGGTATTTTGGTACATTCTACTTATCTTTAACTTAACACCACAAGATTCGACAAATTTCTTTGTATTTTTAAACATCGTGTCAAATCAAAACCAAACAAATAAATAGAAACGGGGAGAGTAATAATCTTGCACAAAAAATTATTTGCCTCCACTTATACAACATGTAAAGTAATATGTTGTAGCGGGGGGGGTCAGGTTTTCAGTCCATGCGTTCTAACAGGCATGGGCCTATCTATATAGATATGTAGGGGTGGATTTATTAAGGTCTGAGAGGTGTCACATGACACTGTTTTATTAGAAAAATTGCTAAGAAAAAATTGTCATGTGACACCTCTCAGACCTTAATAGATCCACCCCTACATATTTATATAGATAGGCCCATGCCTGTTAGAACACATGGACTGAAAACCTGATCCCCCCCCCCTGCTACAACGTATTACTTTGCATGTTGTATAAGTAGATGAGGGTATGTTTTAGTTAGGTTAAAAGGTTTTGGGGATGATGCGTTGGGTTAAAAGATTTGGGGATTTTTACGGGTGGGGCTTTTGGGTGGAGCAGGTGGGTTTGGTCTTTTTAATTATTTTAATTAATTGTTAGAGTAGCCAATAGGATAGTGACACGTCATTAATGAATTTTTTAATTGAGGTTATGATTTAGTCCGCTAAAGATGAGGGAAAAATAGAGCCAAAAGGTTGATGTCGATGGCATTTTAGGCCTGAAAGGTAGAAGAAGGGTAATTTTGTACCAATTCGCATAGTTGAGGGGTATTTTAGATCCTTTTCCGATTTAAAAAAGATAGACCATCTACTTTTAAAATGGAAAAGACAATAAATGATAGTAAAATCGAATAAACCATCTATGTTTACACATAAAAATTATAACTTGTAGTTTTAATATATATGCAATTTTATAAATTGTTCAAAATACGAATAATTATAAAACCACACACATATATATATATATGTATATCAACAAATAATACATTTAATTAATATCACAAACGTCATGTGGTTATATATTTGCATTTTCAATTAGTAAATGTTAAATAACTCACATTTCAAATACTGTATTGAATTGATTTAGCAACAAATTAAACAACTTTATCTCAATAATAAAATTTGTAAGCTAATTTATTTAAATAAATTTACTAGTACAAATATGAAACATACAATCAAGAAAATAAATAAAATGAGTAAAAGTATTTGAGGGATATTTTTGTTTTTACATTGTCACACCCCTTAACTTTCTCAAATCGAAATAGTTGAAAATATGAAGAGTTTTTTCCATTTAAAGTGACGTTTTGAGAAGAGATTATTTTATTTTAGAGTTGCCACTTGGAATTGAGTTTTGGTGTTCCAAGTCACCTTATTTAAATCCCTAATCAAAAAGAAAGGGAAAAGGGCATGATATATCCCTCAACTTTGTCATTTAGAGCTAACATATCCCTCGTTACAAAAGTGGCACACATATACCCCTATCGTTACAAAATAGCTCGTGTATACCCCTACCGTTACAAAAATGGCTCACATATACCCCTACCGTTACAAAAGTAACAAAAAAAAATTTAAAAAAATATTTTCAATTTTTTTTTTTAAAATCATGTATTTAATCTTTTTCACACATAAATTATTTTTTGGACTTCTTTAATTATTTTTATTTGAGTTTTTTATTTTTATTTTCTTTTTTTCCATTCTTTAGTATAAAAATAAGAGAAATAAAAAGAAAGAAGTGTGAGTGGAAAAAAACTAAAAAGTTTTTTAAAAAAAGTAAAATTAATTTTTTTACGGCTATATTGTAATTTCATTTTTTTATCCATAAAAAAAATATTTGGGGCATCTATAATAAATTTTACAAGAGAAAAAGTGAAAAAAATAAATATGACCATAAAAAAGTAATAAATTTAAATTAGTCTATGAATAAAAATAATCAAAAGAAATAAATGTGTGAGAAGGATCAAATATACCCCCGCATGTATTAGCTTTTTTTTTTTAAAAAAAAAAAGTTTAAAAATTAATTTTTTCACTTCCGTTAGAGGGAAAAGGCATATGTGAGCCATTTGTATAACAGTAGGGGTATATATGAGCCACTTTCATAACGAGGGGTATATCAAACCCTTTTCCCAAAAAGAAATGACTCTATATTTTGGTCTGCGAATTAGAAATTCGGATAAGGAACTATGTTGACCGAGGGGAAGGTATGAGGCACCCCTCGAATCCCGTGGTTCTAGCGTGGTCGCTTTATTGATTTATATATGGCTTAAAATAATTTTGGATATAATATATTTATTAGTTTAATAATAAAAAATGCTATTTGTCCTCCTTTTTGTTTTATCATTTATTGAACACATTTAAAACTGTTTTATTATATTTATTATGGGTAGAGTATACATAGACATCTAATTGCTAGGAATTAGGATTTGTGTGGGAATGAAATTTTTAGAGTTTAAGTAATTTTAGGATTGTCTTTTAGTTGGATTTAAAATAAGAGATGAAATTTTATGAGATTTAGGATTATTTTAAAGAAGAGAGTTCTAAAGAAATTAGGACAAATTTTATTTAAAGAAAATTTCCCCCTTTTGTTTTAGCTATACGTTTTTTTTCTTTTTTTTTTCAACATTCTGTTTCTTCTTTTCCTTAACTATTTTTTTTCTTTTCTCTTTCTTTTTTCTTTTCTTTTTCTTTCTTCTCTTTTCTTTTATGTTTTCTTTACGTTTCCCACCTTCTATTTTTTAAAAATTTTCTGCTCCTCTCGCCTTATTTCTTTTCTTCTTCAAATTTTTTTTCGTTTCTTTCCCTCTTCTTTCTTATTCAATTCTTTTTATTTATTTATTTATTTCTTTTGATAATGAGTCCCTAAATAAAGTTCATATCTCCTCTTAATTATATATTTTAACAATCCGAACTAAAGCGATAATCATCTTACGCTTATTCTAAAGGCAAACTATTTTATCAAAATAAAAAAACTAAAAGGACTAAAACATATTCCACATAGTTTTTCTAAATCACTAAATAATTAAGCTTTAGTTTATATCCTGATCTGACAAGTCTACAATAAATTCAACAGGATTCTCTTAAATGAAAACTAGGCTAAAAAAGAAGCACTAACTATTCAAATTTAACAATTAAATATCAAGGAACCAATTTCAATATAAATTACATCTAAAGTGCATAATATAATAATAATAAAAGATGTACAATGCATCTTTTATTTATTTAATTTTTAACAAGAAGTGTCTCCGGCTACGTTTTCTTAAGCATTCGTAAATTCAAAAAATAAACTCACAAAATACATCAGAAAATGATATTACATAGTAATATGCAATTCGAAGAACTTCATATTATTGGAACCATGTTTCGTACGATCGTTTCATTTAAATTATACAAGAATTTAGAATTACCTCTTAGTGCAAATTGATTCACCTCAAAAAAGCAACTGCAATGATCTACTGATTTTCAAAGTTAATTACAAATTAACTTTAAAGAGCCACGAATCCGAAACCACGAACAAAACCACAAACGCTAACTTAATTCTCAAAAATAAAATTCACTCTTATTATCTCTTTCTCTTTGTGTTTTCTCTCTATCGTCTTTTTTTTTTGTTTGTCGTTCTCTTTTTTTTTTCTCTATATTGTATGGGTGTTTTTATAATATTTTTGGGTGTGAGTCTAGTGCTAATTAAAAGGAACGTGAGAGAGTGGGAAATGTGATTTAGTTGAAGATTTTAAAGGTATTTCGTTGAGAGTTTCTAGGGGCAGAAAAAATAGAAAAGAAAAGAAGTAAAACAAGTTTTTTTTTAAAAAAAAACAAAAAGAAAAAAAAACGTGGGGGTGGGGGAATTTACGTGAAACACAAAGGGGGGAAAAATAAATAAATGGGAAGAGGATTTTTAGGAGAAATAAGTTATGGGAGTTTGAGGGTAATTAGGATAAAGAGTGAGGTAATTTGAATTTTTTATGACTCCTTTTTTTTTCCTTTTTCATAATATATACTATTATTTTAGATTGGTAAAAGTTGAAAGATTATTTTTTAAAAAAACAAATACATTAAATTCACAAGCTTTATTTATTAAACTTTGAACATAAGGAGACCATATAGTTTGTTGTAAAAATATAAACCTACTAAAAATTGTAAAATCTTAAGTTCGGTCAAAAATAAGGAGTTAGGTGTATTTCACTGAGCCCTAACTTTAACCGAGCCCTAACTTTGGACAAACTACCTATTATAAGTTAATGACAAGGAGTTAGGTGTATTTCATGTATATGGAGGGACAAGAAAATGAGTTGGATAGTCGAGTGAGGTTCTGTCAAGATTCCGGTCCGTAGCTCCTGTTAGTACATCAAAAGGCAAAATACAATAGGAGAGAAAGGAAAAATACAAGATCCTATCTACTCTACTAGTCCTGAATCTTTGTTTTAAATCTTCGATAATCACTTCGCCCTCTTTTGGTAGGTACATCGATCTCGAACTTTGATCTTGACATTTGAATTTAAGACTTGAAACTTATGATTTGACTTGAGTCGTTGGCGCTGTTCTGCATGATATTCTTGAATGTTTGTTTCTTGAGAAGATGATTCCTGATATGTCGAGTTGTTACATGGGTCGAAAGCAACTCTAAATGTCATTGACATCTAACATTCTTCATTTCTCTAATCAAAATGAGTACTTTATTCTTGAACTCACAATTTGTGTACTAGGTCGAAACCTGCACGCCATAAAAAAAACAAACAAAACAAAACAAAATTTTCTGCGTCAATTTGCACTAGGAAAATTTTGTGAGTTATTAATAAAGCTATCAAAGTCTATACTAGGCATAAAAATAATATTTTTGTACCCAATACAAATATAAAATAAAAATAAAAGGGGAATTTGTGCCCAAAATGCAACCAGGGTTATTGTGCCATGTGAAGACATGAAAATAAAGTAGGGGTTATTGTGCCCTAAATGCAACCAGGGGTTACTGTGCCCTGTGAAGACATGAAAATAACGTAGGGGTTATTGTGTCCTACATGCAACCAGGGGTTATTGTGCCCTGTGAAGACATGAGGATAAAATAGGAGTTATTGTGCCCTACATGCAACCAGGGGTATTGTGACATATTGAAGACATGAAAATGCAACAAGGATTTATTGTGCCTCGTGAAGACATGAAAATGCAACCAGAGGTTATTGTGCACTGTGAAGACATGAAAATAAAATAGGGGTTATTGTGCCATATATGCAACCAGGGGTTATTATGCCTTGTGAAGACATGAAAATAAAGAAGGAGTTATTGTGCCATGTGAAAACATGAGAATAAAATAGGGGTTATTGTGCCCTATATGCAATCAGGGGTTATTGTGCCCTGTAAAGACTCATAATAAAATAGGGGTTATTGTGCCCTGTGAAGACATGAGAATAAAATAGGGGTTATTGTGCCCTATATACAACCAGGGGTTATTGTGCCTCGTGAAGACATGAGAATAAAATAGAGGTTATTGTGACCTATAAGCAACCAGGGGTTATTGTGCCCCGTGAAGATATGAAAATAAAGTAGGGCTTATTGTGCCCTACATGCAACTAGGGGTTATTGTGCCCTATATGCAACTAAGGGTTATTGTGCCGTGTGAAGACATGAAAATGCAACCAGGGGTTATTATGCCTTGTGAAGACATGAAAATAAAGAAGGGTTTATTGTGCCATGTGAAGACATGAAAATAAAGTAGGGGGTTATTGTGCCCTACATGCAACCAGGGGTTATTGTGCCCTGTGAAGACAACAGAATAAAGTAGGGGTTATTGTGCCCTACATGCAAACAGGAGTTATTGTTCCCTATGAAGACATGAGAATAAAATAGGGGTTATTGTGCCCTATATGCAACCAGGGGTTGTTGTGCCATGTGAAGAGATGAGAATAAAATAGGGGTTATTGTGCCCTATATGCAACCAGGGGTTATTGTGCCCTATAAAGACATGAAAATAATGTAGGGATTATTGTGCCCTACATGCAACCAGGGGTTATTGTGCCTTGTGAAGACATGAAAATGCAATCAGGGGTTATTGTGCCCTATATGCAACCAGGGGTTATTGTACCCTGTGAAGACATGAAAATGCAACTAGGGATTATTGTGCCCTGTAAAGACATGAAAGTAAAGTAGGGGTTATTGTGCCCTACATGCAACCAAGGGTTATTGTGCCCTATGAAGACATAAGAATGAAATAGGGGTTATTGTCCCCTATATGCAACCAGGGGTTATTGTGCCCTGTAAAGACAAGAAAATAAAATATTTTTTTATTTTTATATATTTTTTTTATTTTTCTCTATTATTATTATTATTTTGTTTAATATCAGTTTTATTTTATTTTATTTAGTTTTTGTACAGTTTCCAAATATAAAAGAAAGTAAATAAAATAAAATAAAATGCCCCAGATTTTGTTAAGGGAAAATAATCTTCTCTTTTTTTATATTATTATTAGTAATAATAATATTATTAATTATATAATTTCTTCTGATGATCACTAGCGTTGATATGGATATGTGCATATTGTAGGAAAGACAAAAAAAATTCAAAAACTTACCTTTGTGGCATTTGTCTCTTGCGAACTGCTTACAAGATTTTGCTTGTACTTTTTTTGAAACAAAGAATGGTTTGTTAGTTTTCTAAATGGTGGCTGGTTTGAGACTTCGGTTATCTTGTGGAGTTTGACTTTGAATTTTCCCAGCTTGGAAGATTGACTCTATTGGTGATTGCGTGAATAGCTTGAAGACTCTTTAGAGACAGTCCTTATTTTCCTTTGAAACACTCCTCATGAATACTTTGACCCACTACCATTTTGTGCATGTTGTGTGGATCATCATTTCTAAAAGCAAACTCTTATGCTTTAACAATTTTTTTCACGACACCTTGAAGTAACACTTTTTTTTTGCATTCTATCTCGATTGATTCACAGTCTTTGTTGATATTGTGCATGCCCCCAACATTTAACTGGAAATACCATAGTCAATTTTGCGGCCTTTATTTTATTTTTACACTTGACACGAGATTTTGATTGATGGAACTCAAAGAATACCAAATACAAGTACAAATGTCACAATGAAAGACTTATAAAAGGAAAGTTATATTTTAAAATGAGGGAATAAACAAATGAATATTTTAAAAGGAGTAAAGAGAATCTTATCTGAAAGTACGTGACGACTTTAATAAAACTTGACATGCATTTTGGACCGAACGTTTGATCTATCTAAGTTGTCTAAATCTCACGAATCATGTTGTACCCCTCAGTCTATAGACGACCTTTCTATCTTGATGGTGCTCATGTAGGGATGAAATGTCACCGTTCGATCATAAAATTGCAACACACCGTACTCGATCTTTTCCAAAGATTGATCGAAAGGTCATAATGGAAAAGTGTATCGAGAAGAACTTTACAATGGGTTACAACCTTTGAACCATTGAATGAGATATCAATAACAAAATCATGCCTCAGCCTTCTAAGTACCAAAAACATGATTATTGTTTTATTGAGTGATTAGACTGAACCCCAATGAAGGGTTGCCTACGTATCCTTTAGGAATCAGATCGAACGTAGTTCAAGAAGCATTTTTTTCTTTTGTTTTTTTTTTTGTTTTTTTTTTAGCACCAGGCAAGTGGTGTTTGAAATACAGGATGACGCACTTTCATCATCTCATCTTGAGAAGGCTAATCACGAGGATGTCAAAACAAAGAGTGTTAAACATAGTATCTTTTGATTGAATATGCATTAACAATGGTATCGATTGACTTTCCCTCCATATCTGCTAGTTGCAGAGCTCCTTTTGATAACACTTGCTTAACAACATAAGGGCCCTGCCAATTTGGAGAAAATTTTCTCCTAGCCTCTTCTTGGTGGGGAAGGACACGTTTCGCCAACTTCAAAATTTCTTGGACGTGCCTTCTTGTTATAAACTCGAGCCATCCTCTACTGATATAATTGACCAAAGCAAATTGCCGTCAACCGTTTTTCATTTATCAGTGCTAATTGTTCTAACCTTGATTTAACCCATTTTGTGTCCTCAATTTCTGCTCCAACAATGATTCGAAGAGAAGGGATTTCAACTTCTGCGGGTATGACAACCTCAATTCCGTAAACCAATAAGTAAGGAGTTGCACCGACTGACGTACCGATAGTCGTGCGATATCCCAGGAGAGCAAAAGGTAGTTTTTCATGCCACTGTCTAGATCCTTGCACCATCCTCCTAAGAATCTTCTTGATATTCTTATTTGCTGCTTCAACAGACCGTTTGTTTTGGGTCGATAAGGGGTTGAATGGTGATGGACAATTTTAAATTGCTCACAAACTTTCTTCATCAGGTGGCTATTGAGATTCGCCGCATTGTCTGTAATAATGACCTTCTGTATGCCAAAGCGACATATGATGTTTGAATGAACAAAGTCCACCACTGCTTTCTTGGTGATTGATTTGAAAGTAACAGCTTCTACCCATTTGGTGAAGTAGTCAAGGGAAACTAGAATAAATCGATGTCCGTTAGAAGCTTTCGAATCAATTGACCCAATAACATCCATTCCCCAAGCAGCATAAGGCCATGGTGCAGACATAGGGTGCAACTCTAAAGGGGGTGAGTGAATCATGTTGCTATGAATTTGGCACTGATGACACCTGCGAACAAAGCGGAAGCAATCTCGCTCTATGGTCAACCAATAGTATCATGCCCGAATAATCTTTTTTGCTAGAACATAACCATTCATGTGTGGGCCACATACTCCTGAATGCACCTCTTTCATAATTATTTCTACTTTTTGGATATTCACGCATCGCAATAGATTCAAATATGGAGTCCTTTTATATAAGATCTCCCCACTTAAGAAGAAACCATTGGCGAGTCACCTAATAGTCCTTTTTTAATCTTTATCGGCACGTATTGGATATTCTCTTGCTTTTAGGAATCGTTTGATGTCGTGACACCATGGCTCGCCGTCCGGCTCTGATTCAATTACATTGCAATAGCCATGTTGATCCCTAACTTAAATCTCCAATGGGTCAATATATGTATTACCTGGGTAAGGAAGCATCGATGCTAGGGTGGCCAAAGCATCAGCCAACTCATTGTGGAACCAAGGAATATATATGAACTCAATGAACTTGAACCTTTTGCTAAGGTTCTCTAAACATTATTTGTATGGCATGAGCTTAATGTCTCGGGTATCCCATTCGCCTCGAGCTTGGCGAATGAGCAAGTCAGAATCCCCCAAAACCACCAACTCATGCACATCTAGATTTATTGCCATATTTAAACCCATGATGCAAGCTTCATATTTGTTGTGTTATTGGAAGAAAAGAATCAAAGTCGCATTGTGGTAGGATAGTGACACCCAGTTGGTGAAATAAGAACTGCTCAAGTTCCTACTCCATTTGTGTTGACAGCCTCATCAAAATATAGCTTCCACACATGACCATCATCGAGAACTTCTTCCTCAATAGCGTGATCTCTTCATCAGGAAAGTATGTTCTTAGGGGCTCGTATTTATCATCGATCGAATTTTTTGCAAAATGATCTGCCAACGCTTGTGCTTTCATAGCGATGCGAGTGACATACACAATGTCAAATTCTGTAAGCAAAATCTGCCATTTTCCCAACCTTCCCGTTGGCATGGGTTTTAAAAAAATATTTTTCAAAGGGTCCATTCAAGATATGAGGTAGGTCGTGCAGGACAAAAGATAGTGCTTCAGTTTTTGGGCGACGCAAGTTAAAGCGCAACACGTCTTTTCTAACAGAGTGTACTTTGCCTCATTGTTTGTGAACTTCTTGCTCAAATAATAAATGGCTTGCTCTTTTTTTCCGGTGACATCATGTTGTCCTAGGACGCAACCAAAGGAATTATCCATCACTGAGATATATAAAAATAAAGGCCTACCAGGTTCTAGAGGGACCAGTACCGGAGGATTTTCCAGATATTATTTGATCTTATCGAAAGCCTCTTGACACTCACTTGTCCATTTGATAGCAGCGTTCTTTTTCAATAACTTGAATATTGGCTCACATGTGTCGGTGAGTTGAGCAATAAACCTACTGATATAGTTCAATCTACCTAGGAAACACATAACTTCAGTTTTGGTTTTTGGAGGGGGCAATTCTCGAATGGACTTTATCTTATAGGGGTCCAATTCAATGCCTCTTCAGATAACTATAAAACCCAAAAGTTTGCCCAATGGAACTCCAAATGCGCATTTAGCTAGATTAAGCTTGAGGTTGTACTTTCTCAATCTTTCAAAGAATTTTCTTAGGTCACGAACATGGTCGGCTTGCATTCTGGATTTAATGATAACATCATCGACATATACCTCAACTTCTTTATGCATCATGTCATGAAATATGGTAGTCATAGCTCTCATGTAGGTTGCTCCCGCATTCTTTAGACCAAATGGCATGACTTTATGACAATAAGTACCCCACGGGGTGGTGAAAGCAGTCTTTTCTGCATCTTTTTCATCCATGAGAATTTGATGATATCCGGCATAACAATCCACAAAAGCTTGAATTTCATGTTTGGCACAATTATCAACTAGAATATGAATGTTGGGTAACGGAAAGTTGTCATTTGGACTTGCTTTGTTTAAATCTCTGTAATCAACACAAACTCTAGTCTTTTTGTCTTTCTTTGGCACTGGCATAGCATTAGCCAACCAGGTAGTGTATTGGACAACCCTGATCACATTTGCACTCAGTTGCTTCATAATTTCCTCTTTAATTTTATCACTCATGTCTCTCTTAAAACTTCTTTGATTTTGCGGGACAGGTGGAAAATCAGGATGTATGGAAAGTTTGTGAACTACCAGATCAATGCTTAAACACGGCATGTCGTCGTAAGACCAAGCAAAGACGTCTTTATATTCAAATAAAACTTGAATTATGTCATCTCTAATATTTTGACTGACATGAATACTTATCTTTACTTCTTTAGCTTCTTCGGGAGTTCCCAGATTAATTGCCTCGGTTTCACTTAAATTAAGTTCAGGCTTATTTTCAAATAGATCCAATCCTTTTTTTATTTCTTCGTAAGCTTCATCTTCATCATATTCCTCAGACTTTGGATTCATTGTTTCGAGATCAGACAAGTTTTTAGGATCTGACCGTAAACTCCACATGCATGTCATATTATTAAAGTCGACATTAACATAACTAAAATGAAAAATATTAGAAGAAAAAAGAGAGCGAGAAAAAAATGATAGAATATGAATGTGAAACTGAAACTTGATTGCATTGAATTGAAAAGGATAGAAGGGTTAACACCAAAGTGAAAAAGTTAGAATGTTTGGATTACAACCCTGAGAATAATCATAATAAATAAAACAAAAAACAGCAAAATAAACTACCAAGACTCCTTTCTTGTAGGGAGATGAGTGGCTTCCCAGTTGTTGAGCTGGACATTCAGGCCAACGAATTGCACATACGTATGACTAGTGCCTTCACCCATCTGAGTCATGTTTACTTCATAAAACATTCCCTTGAGACCTTTGGACATTTCATCTACATCATTTCGGATAGATAAGTCTAGACTCGGCTCACCTTGAAACTTAGTGAAAGATTGAGCAATATGGGGGATTGGCCTCAACAAATTCAAAACATTCTTTTTATTATCTTTTGCCCATTTCCTATCAGCTCTAGTTGGATTGAAACCCAAGCCAAATGTATCTTGATTACCCATTGGATAGATGGGATTTACAATTCCTTGCAAAGACACCCCTAGTAACTTTCCAGGTTCATAACCGTTCCGCATCATTTGGGCCACCACCATAACTGAAGCAGAGGAGAGATGAGGTTGTGGGATAGGCTTTCCTTCCATAAATTGATTGACTGTTATTATCTCAAAAGCTTGATAATTGAGGGATTCACAACCTCTCTTGGCCTCGATGCATGGTATGGAAGGATCTCGATTGATTGGGAGATCATCCTCACCATGGACAATGATTTCTTGTTTGTCATGTTCAAATTTGACAACTTGGTGCAGAGTAGTTGGCACAGCTCTAGCCAAATGGATCTGTGGCTTCCCTAAAAGCAGGTTGTAGGAAGTGTCCATGTCTATTACTTGAAAAGTGATCCCAAATTCTATTGGTCCAATCGTAATAGTTAAGTAAATTTCACCAAGTGTGTCCCGTTTTGCACCATCAAATGCTCGTACATACACGTTGTTAGTACGGATCCTATCAGTGTTAATTTTCAAACTCTGTAGAGTAGAAAGGGGGCATATGTCTACACCTGATCCTCCGTCGACCATGACCCTCTTCACATAGTGTTCTTCACATTTTACAGTTAAATGTAGAGCCTTGTTATGCCCAGATCCTTCCAAAGGCAACTCATCGTCAGTGAAAGTGATCCTGTTTAGCTCAAATATTCGACTGGCCATCTTTTCCAAATGACTCACTGTGATATTTTCTGCGATATGTGCCTCATTCAAGATTCTGGTCAAAACTTCACGATACTCCTTATAATGTATAAGCAATGATAGAAACGAGATCTGAGCAGGAGTTTTCCTCAATTGATCAATGACAGAATAATCTTGATCTTTCATCTTTTTCAGAAACTCTTCAGCCTCTTCCTCAGTGACAGGTTTTTTTACTGGCAACTGATTTTCTTTAGCTTGTTTGTCTCTTCTTAGTTCTTCTGGAGCGTAACACTTCCGAAACGGGTTAAATCTCTTGTTTCATTTGTTTCTTCAATGATCTTTTTTCCCTTGTGAGTAACAATAGTTTTGTTGGAGTTCCAGGGAACAGCTCTTGTGTTCGTTATCGAAAGTTGTGTTGCAAATCGTATCACGACTGCCTCTTTCACACTTTCTTGGTTCTGATCAGATGTTGATAACTTACCAGGAATGTATAATATTTGTCTATTCAACGGTACTTCTGTTCTTTTTGTAGTTCCAGTGACATACAATACTAGTTTTCTTGAGCCCCCAAAATTTGAACTTGCATCGTTTATAATTACGGGTGCCTTTTGTGTGGGATCTAAAACCATACTCGACTCTTCATTTGAGGGGCTTCTTTCCATCTTTGTGTTACCTGTTTTCCTACATTCTTTATAAAGGTTTATCATCCCAACAACATGCTCATTATTGTGAGCAGGGAGTGGGTTGTTGGTGACATTTGGTGCCTCCTCGTTACGCATCTCAATCACCTTATCCTCAATTAACTTCTCAATGACTCTCTTGAGAGTCCAACAATTCTCTGTGCTATGACCTGGAGTGTTAGCGTGATACTCACATATAACAGTTGGATCGAAGCCTCTTGCATTTGGATTGACTAAATAGGGATTGACAGGCTCAACCAATCTTAATTGTATTAATTTCTGCAACAATCTTGTATATGACTCCCCAATTGGGGTAAAATTTTCTCTCCGACCTTGTTCTCTTGCATAATCTGTTCTGGGACATGGATTATATGATGCCTAAAAATTTTGTTGTTGGGGACGAGAACCTTGTGGGGTAGGTGCCCGCCATTGCTGGCATTGAGGAGGTCGGGCATATGCCTGGGTGTTGAGAACTGCATAGTTAGATGGATATTAATGTTGAGGAGAAATAGACCGTTCTTCTCGACTTTGCACATAAGGTTGGTTCATTCCCCTTTGAACACCTCTCGATGCAGACGCCATCATAGACCCTTCCTCTTTCATTTTTTGATTTCCAAAACTACTTGACCCACTCTATATTGCTTGTGTGGTAGCTCTAATGTTTGCTTGACTCACAATTTTACCCAATTTTATGCCGTTCTCCACCATTTCTCTAATCTTAAGTGCTTCGGTGAAGGGCTTTCCCATTGCGGCAAGCAAGTAATGAAAGTGGTCATGCTCTTGAGCCTGGAGGAACACATCAATCAATTCATGATCTTTCATTGGCAGTTTGACTCTAGCTGCCTACTCTCTCCATTTTATGGCATATTCCCTAAAGCTTTCAGTTGATTTTTTCTTCATATTAGCGAAAAATTGTGATACGGAATGATATCGATATTGTATTGAAATTGCTGGACAAAATCTTAAGCCATGTCATCCTACACATGCCAACGAGAAATATCTTGATCGATGAACCATTCTAAGGCCACACCCATTAGACTTTCTCCGAAATAAGCCATAAGCAATTCCTCTTTTCCCCCAGCACCTCTTAGTTGATTGCAGTATCTCTTTAAATGAGCTATAGGATCTCCATGACCATCATATTTCTCAAACTTTGGTGCTTTAAAACCGGCAGGCAAATGGACGTGGGGAAACATGCACAAATCACTGAATGAGATGCCTTTGTGGCCTCCTAATCCCTGCATATCTCTTATACTCTGTTCCAAACTTTTCATTTTTCTAGCCATTTCTTCATGTTCCTCATTTTAAACAGTTTTCTCGACTTCGACAGGGGAACGTGTGTGGGGATAAGAACTTGGAATTTTAAGAGCCTCTTCAGGGGTGTAGCCATGATCATGATGAATTGTGGATGGAGGGTCATCGTTGGATTTTTGCACTTTTATTTGTTACGGGACTGTATTAGTCGACGCAGTTGGTACGAAAAGTGGATTACTCATCATGGGTGTACTCAAAGGGCGTACCGTAGAAGTTCCAATGATGTTGGACGTGTTAGCATATGGGCCAAATCCAGGTGGATAAATCGGATCACTTATCGACACTTGGATAAGTGGCGGTATATTCGTATTTAGATAGTCACGGATTGAAGATGGTGGATCTTGTCCATTCATCCAAGCTTCGTACATTTCCGCCATTTGTTGTCTTAACATTCTTACTTCTTTTACCAACTCTGATTCTTGTGAAACCATTTGATTTTGGACTTCATCATCATCCGACTCTGTTCCATCTTTGCGGGCCATTTTCTCTTTCTTCTTTCCTTTTGACCTTGTATAGCATGGATGAGATGCCAGCTTAGCCACAAACCAACCACCTTTAAATTCTCTCTCTCTCTCTCTTAAAAATAAAAATAAACGATTAGGGTTTAGCGCTTTGCAAATATTAATCACACGTTGTATGTCATGCACTTAAATTTTCTATAATGAGTTTGAGAAGACTTTTATGTTTCATCCCGACTTTAGATGAATTTATTTTAACGACTCTTATTTCTTTTGGTCACATATTTTTACTCATTTGGTAATCTTAATAGCATTTTGATCGAGCCCATTGAAGGTTGCCCGTATCATGTTGAACATGAATCAGATCATTACGTAGTTCATGAAGGGAAACTGTTTGAGCACAACATTTATTTAACTAGAAGAAAACATCATTCAAATAAAAAATGTTCTTAAACCAAATGACCAAAATAAAAACATAAAATACTTAAAATTGCAACAGACTCGACGAAATGGAAATAAAAGAAATAACAATAATAAAAAGAGGCCCTCTCCAGGAGTTCTAGATCATCAATTTCCTCCTAGGCTCAAATAGACTTTGAACAAGGCTTTTGGCAGATGTGGGGCTAGTGCACGCTCCTGTCGACCCAGGCTCTCATCACTCCGATGGAGATAACCACCATAGACATCAATTAAGTTCTCTGTGAGTTCAAGCACTTGTCATTTGGCTTCCTCCATATTCGCATGACAGTTTCGCAACCAATCTTGAGTAGTATCATCCGCGTGGTTCAAATTCTCTTCTTGTGCCTGAAGCTCTTCGATTTGGTTATGAAGTTCGTCTTGCTCTCACATCCATTGGTTTCTTTCGATCGCAATTTCTGTTTGATATGATGTGAAACACTTTGCTATATCCCTTTCTCGCTCCATCAAAGCTTTTAACTGATTCTGCAACCTAGACTGTGTGTACATTAATAGAGTCTTTTCTTTTTTAAACTCATCCTCTTGTCGCTCCATAGCCCCTGTGATAATGCCCAAATCCTCATATAATGTTTGAATGGTGGAACAATGTTCTCTCTCAACCCGTTGCTGAACCATCCTTACTCTAACTTCCAACCTTGAATCATATTGGGCCAACTCTTCTCTAACATTCTTAAGATCATTACTTAGCACATCTAGAGTAGCCGTGTAATTTCCTTCGACCTCAAGTTGAGCCTGTTTGATTCTAACCTCAACCTCTGCCTCTCGATCTATGGCTCCCTTCCCCGAACTTTCTGGCATAACCTTAAGTGAGGGTTGATCATCCCAAGTATGTGTGGTCCACTTCACCCTTGGTGCGATCCTCCACCCTTTCAGAGGGACTTGAGAGTATACTTCCTCCCCATATCTTAAGTATTTCTGAGCTTCCAAGAGGGATGTTTGCGTGAAACTCATACCTAAATTCCTGCATATCTTCAACCTGAGGTAAAAACTGACGGTGACCAAATTGTCTCATGACTCTCAGTGGTGCGTAAGGCTGGACGCCTCGAAGACCCATTAAGACAAGGAATGGTCGGAAGGAAGACATGCATATCACATTTTCTGATGGAAACCAATGGTAATTCCACACAATCTTTTCAGCAGTCAGATCCTCGAGGTATTTCTTCCAAGCTTCAATACCTTCTGGGAAATCCTGATTTTTAATCCTTTCTTCGTGGCCCCTAGTGTAATCATCCCACTTCACTTTGAAGTCTACTGCATAGGGGTGATAACGAACGTGCTCCATCATCCGCATCTGTTGCAAAATATTATATCCCTCAAAATAATCTTCTCCATTCTTGCACCTTGTCAAGGCACGATAAATGTCTTCTAGAACCATTGGTACAAGGGTAATGTTGGGCTTCTTCTTAAGAGCTGGAATAACTGCGGCCAAATTTAGGTCGATCTTTCCTCCCCTTTTTGGGAACACCATAATGCCCAAGAAAGCCACTACAAAAGCTTCATAATTGTGCTCTTCCCAAGTCCGATGGCACCCACCATTGAGGAGCTGATTACCATACACCTCAAATCCATCTCATCGGCCATACCTTTTGCAAAGAAAGTCTAGATGAACCCAACCGTTATTAAGACAACCCATGTATGTTTTATTGATGTGCAATATTTCCAGGAATCTTCTAACACCAATATGCTTAGGTAGCATAGGTTCTCCTTTGTGAAGGTCCTTGCCTTTATCCATAAATGCTCCTATTTCTTCTAGAGTTGGGGTGAGTTCAAAATCAGCAAAATGGAAGACATTATTCAATGGGTCCCAAAAAGAGACTAAAGCTTTTATCACATCCCTTCGAGGCTCAACATACAGAAGACTTCGTAGAAATCCCAGACGTTTAAACACTACCCCTTTTCCATAATTTTCCATATCATCATACCATTTTCGCAGATATAACGGAGCCTTATCTAGCACCATGACCTGGGGTGACTAGTCATCTTTGGGTCTTTTGTCGCATCTCTTCATTGAACTCATATTGTCCCTATATAATGATGAAAATTTAGAATTTGTCGGGATCCATTTGCTTCGCAAAATTTAAAACCTTGAATATTAAGATTTCTTTTGTTCTTGAAAAATAAATGAAAAGCAAAGAAAAACTTAACCTGGACTCTAAGACAATTTATATTATTATTATTATTATTATTATTATTATTATTATTATTATTATTTTAAATAAAAATAAGAATTAAAATAAAAAATCAAAATAAAATAGACACGATACAAATTGTTAGGATCATTTCTAAAATTTCTTAAAGTGGAGGCAAAGTCCGTATGATGGTTGAACTAGAGCCACTAGTGACGATTAATTTACCCAAACAAAAATAACAAATTAGTGGGAGAACGTTCAAAAATATCTTGATAAAAATGAGTGACACAAAAAACATGAAATTTAGGTAATTAACAAAAATTCTTTTTGTTTTAAATCCCCTTTAAAAAAAGTAAAGCTTTTCTTTTTATTATTATTTTCCTTTTTTTATAAACTATATGAAGATTGAAAACTCTCCGTAATGCAATCATTTAGAATAAGAAAAGCTGCTTTCTTTTTCTTCTTTTGAAATAGGTCCATATGACCATATATATATATATATATATATATATATATATATATATATATATATATGTACAGAATCACAATCCAAAAGAAAGAAAAAATATATGGAAGAAGACTAGGAAAAAAAAAGATATAGAGAAGGAAATAATAAGAAAATGGGAACTGAAAAAGAGAGTTTTGTGTTTTGGTTTACATTTGAGGTTCAGTAGTAGCTTCAATATATATGTGGTTCTTTATTTCTTTCAAAAAAATGTAAGCAAACTAAAAATTGTTGTGGTCTATTTGATCTGATAAGTTGTTCCGCTAATTTCAGGGGCATGTTTGAGCTCACAAACAAACCCCAAGAATATTTTTAAATCTAAAGGTGAAAAATAAGTATTTATAAGTCATTTGTCATACGTTCGAGATATTTTTGACCTTTTTTCCATAAAAAAATTAATGAAAAGAAAGATAAAGTTAAAAAATCCATATAGTGTATCAAACCCGAGTGTGTGAAGCCAGCCAAGCCGTTGAAGAATATTTGAACACCCTTAACCATTGTGCTATTTTTACCTAATCATGTAAAGGGTGTTTAAACATAGTATATATATAGCATATCAGTGGCATAGCTATAGCCACCAAGGGTGATAATGGCATGGGTAGCAAAGATCATATGATAGCTTTAGAAGAGCTTAATGGACACCAAAAAAAGACATAAAATGTGTTAAAGGTCCATCAAAGTGAAGAGAAGGAAGAAAGTGGTCATGTGTACAAATGGTCATCTCATGAATTCAAGAATTCACAAAATAAGACAACCAAACAAGGCCCTTATCTCATTAAAGGTAAAATTGTCAAAGAAGTGTCCTCTTTATTTCCTTAGTATAAATAGTAGTGTTATTATTTTGGATGACTTAGATTATGAATATTATGATGAATTGAATATTTGAAAACTTTGAAGCTTGTAGTTTCTATGTGTAGCTAGCATTAGTGTAGTTCATAATTGGTAATATTAGTTGAGTGATTAGGGTGGATTCCCAATATTGCTTGTGTTAACTTCTTCTAGCTTAATCGATCATCGAGTTATCCTCTTTGTGGATTCAATTTGATTTTTTCGTTTTTGATTGAGTTTGGGTTATTGTTGTTTGATCGGATTCAATTGAGAGGTGAATGTATAAAGTCCTTTGTTGCTCATAAATTCAATTAGATTACGATAATTCCACATATGTTTACTTATTTCTTTCAATTGTCCCTTTCTTTCTTATCATTTGGTATCAAGAGCCTAGGTTTAGATTTGTTCCTACAAATCTAGTCTTGGTTTGCAAAATCAAAAATCCCAAAAAATTCCATAAAAAGTTTTGTTTTGATTTGTTGTTTTTGACACTAGATTCTTGTTACCTAGTGTTTTTTGAGTCTATATTTCAAATTTCGTTCAATTTGGAGTTGTAGAAGTGAAGTTGCCATTAAAGGGTTTTGAACTTTTGGAACTTTTCAAATTTTGGAAGTGGGTCTTGTGATTGAGGAGAAATTGAAGGTTAATAACCATTGGGGATTGTTCTCTAAGTCAAGATAAAGATAATCCTAAAGTTTGAGCTAATTCCGAGTTGTTTTGAAGGTATTGGAATTAGTAGGTGTCCTTGGTGTTCTTCAAGTTGTTCTTGAAGAAGAAGGAAGAAAATACATTTGATCCAACATTTTCAAGTCAAAGTTGGTCAAGGTGTTTTTGGGTCCATTGGTGGAAATTTGAAAAAAAAAATCAAAATTCAAAAACAAAAAAATTTTAAAAAATTAATTTCCACTTGGACTGCCACATCAGCAGTCAATAAAGTCAACTGCCAACACAGCAGCCACATCAGTGACAGCTCAACTGTGACTGCCACACAGAGAGGTACAACTCTCACCTGCAGCGCGTGGGGTACAACTTCAGAATGTAGGGTTTTGGTTTTAGCCTCAAAATTTGGCTAAGTATGGGAGTTTTTTTGGCCTAAAATTTTTTCTAAGTGTCTAAATTCACTTCTTCTTCTTCTAAACTCATTTTTCTTCAATTCCTCAACTATTTAAAAGCTAATTAACATCATTAATTACTTATTAACTAGTTTTAATCATCAAATCATTCAATCAAAAACTTACAAGTGATGAACTTCTTTAAGGCTTAAAATTTTTTCTAAGTGTCCAAATTCACTTCTTCTTCTTCCACACTCATTTTTCTTCTATTTCTCAACTATATAACAATTAATTAACATCTTTAATTACTTGTTAACTAGTTTTAAATCATCAAATCATTTCTTTGATCCTTCAAATTAAGTAACAAGAAGTAATTTTACTACTTTTGTTACTTAGTTTGTTTTGAGTCCGAATCTTTTTGTGCTTCTTTCTTCTACTTTTCTCATCTCAATTCGTTGATAACCTTCTTGATTCAAGTCTGTTAGCTTTTATTTTGGTCGTCCTTCTTTCAAGAATCATAAGAATCCACTCCACCACAAAGGATAGGTGACCTTGAATTGGTTGAGCGAAGCTATTTCACTATCAATTTTGAGAAAAAGCCATAGAAGGTGAGTTGAGTGTTCAAATAAAGAGTGGCGTAAGGAACCTTTCTACTAACTTGTTTGTTGATTTTTATAGGTATGGTGAAAGGATCGTTAGCATTTTGCTATCGGGATTCTTGTACTATGAGCACAAATGAGTTATTCGCTTCAATACAAAGAAACATTGAAAAGGTCATTCAATTAGTCTCCGAGATGGAACCTGATGAGTTGGAAAGACTATTGAAGGGTACTACTCGTCGTGATGTAGAACTTAAGGAGTTGCACAACCAAGGTGGAGATACTTCATGTTATGAGCTACAAGGTAACAATGTTAATTCAGAAATTCATCGTGTCGCTAGTAGCCAATTGAGTATAAGTGATAGCTTGATTTCATGTGAGCTTAATGACTCTTTGTCACATAGTGATAATGTATTTGTTGAGAGTGTTCATACACTAGTTGATCCTATTGATGACCGAATAGATTCTTCTTGTAAGATCAATTTGTGTCCAACTAGTGTTGACACTTGTGCCTTGAGTGATATTACATTGTCATGTAGTTCTTTGTCATTGCTACTTCTTCCTTGTGTGTTCCAATTCTTCATATGAGTTATGATGCTTTAGTATATAAAGTGGAAGCTAAACTTGGGAGTACCTTGATTGAAGTTCATTTATGTGACACATTTCTCTACTACTTGTTTGCATATGATGATGCTTGCGCTTTTGAGTGGAGTATGCTATTGGAAGATAAGGGTGCCAACCGGGCAAAAAAGAGTGTGCTTGATCCATGTTCATGGATTTCCTTTCCATTTGACCCCGATAATGAGTTGAATTGTGGCACTTGTTTAGTGATGCTTGGCCAAGATGCCAAGTACAATTTGGAGGAAATTGTTGGCACCTTTCCGTATGATGGAAAGTCCTTCTTGAGGGTTTACAATCCACTTGAGGAGCCTACATTGTGTATGGGGAAGGGTAGTTTTATAACCCCCTTTCTTTACTACCTCTTTGCATATGATCGTGTTGATTGTACATCTTATGGGGGTAGGAGTTATTTGTCAAGAGAAGGTGAGGTTTATCCTAAATTCATCATGTAGTCTTTGTGTGTTCCATCTTATGATGTAATGAGTGCTAGGATCCTTGAACCTAGTTGTGATCTTGCATATAGGAACACCTTAGATGACCCCAATGTGCATGACATCTTTCTCTACTGTCTCTTTGCTTATGACGAATCTCATATTTATCTTACATGTGTATTGCATCTGGGTCGGGATTTCATAGAGGTATATACTTGTTTGTATGACCCGATTTTGTGGACCTTCTATCAGTTTGAACCCGATGAATGTTTTGGAGTATGTAAGCTTGTAGTAGTGCCATCTTTTAGGTGGTATTATCCTTTTGATGTGTCGAATAGTCAATTTCCTTGTGCTCTGTGTATGGGCTTAATAGTCATGATAATGGAGGAACTTAGTTGTTCCTTGAGATTGAGTCTCCTTGGTATAATGTTTTTTGTGCTAACAATTGTACTAACCCTCATGATATGAGGACCTCTTGATTGTTTGTCCTTCTTATGTTCTTGCAAGGTTTGGATTCGAGGACAAATCCTTTTCAAGAAGGGGAGGATGATAACGACATGGGTAGCAAAGATCATATGATAGCTTTAGAGGAGCTTAATGGACACCAAAAAAAGACATAAAATGTGTTAAAGGTCCATCAAAGTGAAGAGAAGGAAGAAAGTGGTCATGTGTACAAATGGTCATCTCATGAATTCAAGAATTCACAAAATAAGACAACCAAACAAGGCCCTTATCTCATTAAGGGTAAAATTGTCAAAGAAGTGTCCTCTTTATTTCCTTAGTATAAATAGTAGTGTTATTATTTTGGATGACTTAGATTATGAATATTATGATGAATTGAATATTTGAAAACTTTGAAGCTTGTAGTTTCTATGTGTAGCTAGCATTAGTGTAGTTCATAATTGGTAATATTAGTTGAGTGATTAGGGTGGATTCCCAATATTGCTTGTGTTAACTTCTTCTAGCTTAATTGATCATCGAGTTACCCTCTTTGTGGATTCAATTTGATTTTTTCGTTTTTGATTGAGTTTGGGTTATTGTTGTTTGATCGGATTCAATTGAGAGGTGAATGTATAAAGTCCTTTGTTGCTCATAAATTCAATTAGATTTCGATAATTCCACATATGTTTTCTTATTTCTTTCAATTGTCCCTTTCTTTCTTATCACAGGGTGTCCAATTGGATACCCTTCGTTGGAAAATTATATTTTACATATATGTCAAATTTTATACTTAAAGGATATATATTTAAAGTTGGACACCCTTGACAAAAGTTATGCCTTTGGTACAGTGGTAATGGGTGTCCATTTGAATGAAGGAGTTCCAGGTTTGAACCCCAAATAGCACAAAATTTTTCTGGCAAAGAGTATTCCCTTATGGCTTAACCACCATAGGAACATTGTAGCTCCGCACATACCTTGTTTAAGGAGTTTTAGATTGTGATTTCTACTTTCTTGAACAATGAGATTTTAATACTAAAATTTCAAATGTTATTTATATTCCGCAATTTACTTCTTTTGTATGGTAATAGAAGAACTCGATTATTCAACACCGTACGTAGGTGATTGCTAAAATAACATAAGAAAACTAACTGACAAAAACAAAAAACACAAGAAGTTATTTTGTTGTTGGAGTATAAATTATGGTGTTTTAATTTGAGGCTTCTTCATATGCAACTTCTGGGAAACACTTTGCCAGCATGACTTCCCCTTGCATTTTTACAGTAAGCAAAGGCTGGCCTTCTCAAACGATCATTGTAAGTCAGGTTAATGTCATGCAATTTTATCCCGGTGCATGGATTTGAAGGACTGCAATCAAATTTCATGGCCGCTTGTGTAGATGAAGTTCCTTTCACATTTTTGAATGTTACGTCGCTCACCTTCACTCCTGAACTCTGTATTAATATCAAATGGTTATAAATTGAAGAAATTAAGCAATAGGCATGCATGTCAATTCCTCATGTATGGTTCTATATATGTCCATCTTCTTCAATTGTAATTTTTGGTCAAACATATATACAGACCCTTAAACTTGACTTTGATTTTCATTTTGACACTTTAACTCAGACTTGTTCTATTCACACCCTTCAACATCATAATAAGTGTGCCTTTTATACATTATACATATACATATCTCTACTTTGACACATTATAAATATATATCTCTACTTTGTTGATTTTTGTGTCGAATAAAAATCAGACAAATAAATTGAAATGCAGGGAGTACCTGACGAGGGCACACATTATGGGGGCAATAGTTTTGGTCAATGAAAATGGGATTTCCAACATTCCTCATAACAAGGTTTCTAAACATAAGATTTTTAGCAAAACCACCACTTGGTCTTGCCCATGATTTTATCCTAACCCCATTTTGCGTCTTTGTGAAAATCGAATTTGCTACCGTGACATTTGCCACTCCATCTTCATTCAAACTATGTCCCAAACTTCCAATGCTGCACATAGACATGATAAAAATAAGTCAGAAGTCATAAGTTACTGCCTTTTAAGTAAAAAATAAGTCAATTCAAACAGGCTCTAAGTACGTACCTGATGCCATGTCCAGGGCCACATCCAATTTTTTCAATCCACATATTCGCAGAGGCAGGGCCAATAGAAATACAGTCATCTCCGGTCTTGATAATGCTGCCATAAATAGTAATCCCCCTTGAGTTCTGAACATGAATGCCATCAGTATTTGGACTTCCACTTGGAGCTGTTATCTTAACATTCTCAACTCTCACGTTGCTGCTGTAACCAATCCCTACATGTACTCTTTGACTGTCTAGTGATGTCAAACCCTTTAACAGTACATTGTTACACCACATAAATTGTATCGACTGCATAGATTTATACACATCAGAGTTAGTAATACAGTTAAAGAGCAGTAGCAGAGCCAGGATTTTCACTAAGAATGTTCAAAATATGAAGAAGTCCTCGAAATTAGGGGTTCACCATCTACTATATATATACATAAAACATAATTTTAATCATGTATAAACAGTGTAATTTTCCGTCGAAGAAAGTTCGAATGAAGCCCTAGGCCCTTACTAGGCCACATAAATTGTATGGACTGCAATATGTACTACAGATAATTAGATACAAGCATATCATATATATTTATTTACTCATTCCTTAAACAAGGTACTCCGTTCGTTACAATTTATGTAGCTTAGTTGAAATTTCGAAAGTCAACCAAGTTTTTGTTTAACCAGATTTAAAAAAAATAAAATATTATAAGAATTTAATTATTATGATTTATAGTACATTACGTAGTTTTCAAATATACATTAATTTTATTTCAAAAAACTAAAAGTACTTTCTATGTCGAAATTCATGATCAAGTGTAGAAGTTTAATTCTCGAAATTTCAACTGTGCCTGACAAATTAAGACAAAGAGAGTATTCCTTTGCCATTACGTACCCTAGCTCCTTGTGGACAAGCACCTCCACCCTTTCGACAAGACCAATAACCATGTCCTTTGGCATTAATAGTTCCACCATACACTGTAAGTCCACTTACCTTATAAAACATAATCCAAAACTCAGAATTCCCAATTGCATTATAATTGACAGGAGCAACGAGAGTACCATCAATTCGGAACTCAATTCGTCTCCTACAAGGACCATTTAAGTTCAACGTCCTTACCAAATACGTTCCTCGTGGAATATACACGTTAGGCTGGCTAGTAGAGTGGCAGGCAGCAGACCAAGCGCGAAGAAAAGCGGAGGTTGAATCTGTCCTGCCATCTCCCTTTGCACCAAATCTAACCACATTGTAAGCTAAACAAGCAGGTATTAGTATATTTAAACAAAAGAAGAGTAAACAGGAAACACTAGTATATTTCATGGTTTTGAAGTTGGACATATATGTTGAGTGTTTGTTACGAAGCCTTTATAATGAAAATGAAGATTATGCATGTGTCTATTTATAGTTATTCAAATTGTGACCACATGATAATTTTTTTTTTGTCCAACATGACAATAGAAAATTTGTTTAAGATGTTTAGAGTAACTTATACATAGTTGAATGCTAAACCAATGTCACATACGTACTACGGACATGTACGAACGAATGAATTCTTGGGCGTTGTAATTATTACTCCTTCCGTTATAAAAAAAAAAAGACCTACTTTCCTTTTAGTCTGTTTAAAAACAATTGACTAATTTCCTTTTTTAACAATACTTTAATTTCAGTTTTTCACGTGATATATTTACGGTCACTAGATTAAAAGGACATTTTGATACATTTGACATAACTTTAATTTAGGACCACAAGAGTGAAAAGTCTTATTTATTTTCTTAAACGCCGTGTCAAATTAAATTAGGCCATTCTTTTTTAGGGAGTATTTGAGTGAAAGAATCGTTTGTTCCAATTTATGTGTCACCGTTCAAATTTCGAGAGTCAGTGAAATTTTTTTCTTTACCAAAAATTCGTTATATGGCTTTTAAATTTTTAATTGTTAATTTATTGCGATTTATAACAATTTTTATGTAGTTTTCAAATAAAGTGAAGTTTCTAGGTCCAAATTGACAGTCTAAGTTTAAAAGTTTAAATCTCGAAATTTGAAATATATCACATAAATTGGAACAAATCCAGTATTAAGAATAAGAAAAGAAAATTGATAAAAGAATAAGAAGAAGGATCATGGGGTTAAATAAGAATTAGTCGTTCAATTTACAAGATCCATCAAGAACGCAAGAAATGTAGAAGTTGAGTAGAACATCAACATGTGAGTTTCCAGCTTCACATATTTAATTCTATAGCAACTAGTGTTAGCTAGATACATCTTTTAATCACAATAAAATAGAAAGTTGTAATTAAATAAAGAGAGAGGTATTGAAAAACACCCCTGAATTTGGTATAAATAATTAGTTTCATCATCGAACTATTGACAATCTTAAAAACACCCATATACTTAATTAATTAAACTTAGATACACCCCCGATTTGTCACACGACATAACAAGTTGTCTCAAACTCTCGTAAGACCATGAGGTTCTTAATAAAAAAGTCAAGAGAAGTGTTGAAAATACCCTTCTTGGTGAGAATTTAGGGAAATATTTCACTTATATTGCAAGATCAGAGGTGTATTTAAGTTCATTTAGTCAAATTAAGGGGGATTTTTCAAACTGTCTATGGTTCGAGAATGAAACTAATAACTCATATCGAATTTAGAGGTGTTTTCAAATTTCAATATTTCTTTTAAATAAATTGTTTAGAAGTTTTAATTGTTGAAGGAACGGGGATATTGCTTTGATCCCAATGCCAGTTTGACTTTAGAAACTTGTCTTCTTTTTTTAAAAATATAATCAGATAAGTTGTTTTAAAATAATAGCCTATATATGATTGTTTGCAATGATTTGAGAAAAAAGAATGTATTCCATACGTCATTGCCCACATCATCTCCATGTTATGATATGTACGATACACCATGTGATAAGCAGGTGTGCTTTTTGTCAAAACATCTTGTTTGCTTCATGTATCTTATCGTAAAAATAATACTCCTTGTTACATAATTCAAATTTAGATAGTTAAAATTCTTTATTTTAATTGTGTATTCAGACATTACAATTTTAATGGCTTTTGAAAAATAATTTACATTTTTTAAAACTATATAATAAATAATATAAGTCATAAAAATTAACAATTTAAAATATTAAAAAAGCATACAAATAAATTGTGATTAATATTTTTTTAATTTGACTCTCAAAATTAAAATAGAAAGACTATTTATTCTTCATCCTTTTCTCTCGATTACTAATGATAATGAAGAATCTAGGAATCCAAGGGAAAGTAAAATAGGAATTTTCGGTACTTGTTTAAAATTAGAGAAAATGACAAAAATAGTCCTTTATGGTATAAAATATATATATAAGATGTAGAGAATGAAAAAAGAAGTTGCAATATATGGGATGTAACTTGAAGTAATTAATTGGCTATTCTAGGCTTTATTAGAAGAGTAGAAAAATAAAACTAAATTTTATGTGTGAACTTTCTCTACATGTTCTTCCAATTAAGAATTTTGGATTGTAAGTAATTGTGTTTAATTATATATATTATATATGTTGTGTTTATATACGTTTTGGTTGATATTAAGATAAATTTATGGTGATCATTTATTAGTATTTTAAGTTTGAATATTTGAATTAGTTTGAATAAGTCAACTTATAGATAAGATTAAGTTGTTAGATTAGTTCTTTAAAGTTAGTCAAGTTAGTTATACTTATTTGTATTTAAGTAGATGTAATCAATTAATACAAATCAACCAAGTTTGTTTTTAATTCTCAATCTTTTTATGGTATTAGAGCCTCTCTAAACTCTCACGAGTCTGATCCAACTTTCTTTCAGTATGTCTCTACATGCTACCGCCAGCAACAATGGCGCTGCAGTTTTTTCTACCACTCATATGATACAATTTAATCCAGCTGCTCAATTACCTATCAAACTGCAAGGTAACCTCAACTTTGTGACATGGAAAGCGTAACTAGTGATGCTGTTTAACGGACACAAATTCATCGAACACCTCACTGGAACCAAACCTTCACCACCAGCTACCATTAACACTATCTAAACTTCTGAATTTGAAATGTGATTTTGCCAAGATCAACTGATCCAACATACAATGATGGCATAAGTTGATCATACCATTGCTCCCACTGTTTCAACGACTTTCTTGGCAAAATTGTCCTGGAAACTCCTTCATACGGCTTATGCCAACAGGAGTCACACTCGCACCTTCAACTAGCGAGACTAGCTGTAAAATTTGAAAAAGATCAACAAGTCAATTGCTAATTACTTAGAAGAAATTAGATCGATTGCTCATGCTTTCAAAGTAGCAAGTTCACCACTTGTTGATAAGGCTGACAAGCGGATTGATTTTTTTCGATTCGGCTCCGGTAGAACCAATAAAGAACCTGTCATATAGGGTACCGGAACGGATTTCATGTTTTTACCTGATAGACCCAATTTCGGTAGACCCGATTTTGGTCCATTTAACGATCTTAAATGATTTTTTTTCATAACGGCTAGTAGCCATTTTTTGACTTAAGTGAATGTTGAACGGCAAATAAGCAACCTCCCCTCATAACACCCCTTACCCCCTTAATCCTCTAACACTATAAACATACCTCATTTTCTTCTATTTTTCTCACAAATTCACAATCTACTTTATTAATCTCTTACAAATTCTCTCAATTCTCAAACTCTCTTGTCAATTATAAATATTATTTTTGTGTTATTGTTTAATTGGAGTTCGGAGATTTTTTTTTGAATTAATTTGCAAGCTTCAATTGTCATCTCTCAATTTCGGTTTTTGGTTATACGTCTGTTTTTACGCAGACATTCGCTACATTCGTTTCAATTTTAATCTCTTTATTTGTTTATTTACTAAGTTACTATATGTTTTTGGTATATTATCTTGCTACTTTTTTTTATATTTTAATTGTTTTAAACTTTAAATATGAATTCGTAAAGAAATAGTGGTAAAAAATCAATGTCCACTAAACAAGATTCTCGTACGGGTGGAAGTAGTTCTAGACATTTGCCACCTAGATTTAGAATTAATATCGATTATTTTACTCATGTTGATAAAACTTCTTTTATGTCACGTCCAAATGTTATAAAATTTAATTCCGGAAATGAAATAGATCATGATATATTAAATAAACATTTTACTAATTTTGAGGAAGAATTAGAGGAGGAGGAAAAAATAGAAGACCAAGAACAAGATGACACCCCTACTAGTCTGGCTACCGATTTACCGCATCAAAATGATATCCCCTCATTACCTACGTTTTCTAAGGCCTCAAAGGCTGAACGTCCTAAAAGATCTTTAGTTTGAAATTTTTTTATAAAAAATGAGGAAAAAACTACTGCTACCTGTATAAAATGTAAGTGTAACACCCCGAAAACTTCTAAGCTAAGACCCGAACCATTCTTCATTTGCGTATAAAATCGTATCAGGTGTTTCTTAAATTATTCTTAGGTTTTAAGGTCAATTTTTTAGCGTGGGTATGGTTTACGATATGAATTAAGGTCACTAGAATCCCCTAGCACAAAGTTGAGTTGAAAGTTTCCTTACCGATTAAGCTTTGATATAAGATTCTACTTAGTTCAATTTCAAATGATCATACCTCTTAGCACATAATGAATTAGGTGGTCCATGAACTATCCAATTAGAGGTCTATGAGTCATCTTTCCAACTCCATCAAGTTTGCCATATTTCGAATTCGGAGTAAAAAGTTATGCCCATTCTAGTGAAGCCCTGACAGGTAGTCGTTGTTCTACGATTGGAACTATGGACGGTGGAATGTTCCACGAATTGTAGAGCTTTCTGTGAAGGCTTTCTGTGATTTTTATAGAAATTTCCTACACATGTTCCAAGATTATTTTGGTCCTTTTTCAAGCTTTTTAGCCCTATTATAATTCATTTTTTTGATGTTTTAACTGAGTATATCATTCAACTAACTAGTTTTCCTCTCATAATCATCAATCTAAATATTCAAGTGTCTAGAAAATCTCTCAAAACTCACCTAGGGTTCCTCTTCTCCATCAAAAACCCTAAAACCTTCAAGTCAAAAATTCAAGATACAAAGAGAAGCCTTCCATCCAAGGTTTTTACAAGTTCTTCCACTCTAGAAACTCCATAAAAGAAATTCTTTTATAAAGATCAAGCATCAAGATTCCAAGACCAAAGATTTCATCCAAGAAAGATAGTGTTCTTACTCGGACTCAAGAAAAATCAAGTCTTCACCAAAGTTTTCAGTCTAATAGCCTCATAATCAGGTATGTAAGGCTAATTATAATGTTGGACTAAGTTCATCCCCACACCCTACATCTTAATTCAGTCAGTAAAAAGTTCAATTTTGGTTTAAACATGAATATCCTCAAGAAGAAGAGGATATTCCTAGTATTTTAGATTATTTGAGATGTGGCAGTAGTTTTCTCTTCCTTGTATCTTTGTTGGAAGTATTACTGGAATACTTCCTGTGTATTCCTTTGTTCATAATACAAGTTACCTTTCTAAAAAAGGCATATGATCCAAGATTGTTAAAGGCTCACTTGAAGTGCGCTTAAGCCTTTTTTTTGGTTCAAAGAGAAATTTAATATATAATTAATATGCATTCGTACAAGTCCGGTGGCTCGGAATACTACTAGTTCCTGGCTTGCTAGCTACAGAGTTAACAAAAATACTATCAGATATACTATGTCGCCTTGCATTTCCAGCAAAAGTTGATCCATCCTTGTCATCTTTTAGAGAATTCAAACCAAAATTGGTGGATCCTTCCAATCCACAAAAGTTTGATTATGTTTTAATTAAGACCTTCATTTGCTAGCAAGTCCGCCACCTTATTATGTTCCCTTCGACTATGGTTGATCTGCGTGCTCCTCATCTACTGGAGCAATTTCCTGCATTCAGTTACGATGTTAGAATAAGATTCATGTCCTTTATTCATAGCCTCCAAAGTTTTCGACGAGTCTGTCTTTATCTTGATGTTGCTTGCCTGCAACCTGATAACTAGTTTCATTCCTATCACAAGGGCCATTAGCTCTACATATAGGGCATAATTAACATTGATTTTTGCTGCAAACCCTGCCATCCAGTTACCCCTATTGTCCCTTAGAACTCCTCCAGCTCCTCCAATCTTTTTGATGTAATTATATGATCCGTCAATGTTTAGTTTAAGACCTAGTTCTGGGGGGCCCAATTCAATTTCGCCTTATTTGATATAGTCTTTTTGCTAGATTAGTTGCATCCTGGGTAGTAGAATTCCAGTGTTCTATCCATTGGCATTTTAGTTGGTATATCAATATTCTCTTCGTTATGGAAATTATGATTTCTAGTTAGCCAGATATTCCATGTAGAACGGAAAACAAAAATCCCAACTAATATTTTTCAGCATGTTTTCCTTTTTAATATTTTTGACGGCTTGAAGCCAATTTGGGTCTCTCGTTACTAATATATGATTGATATGTTCTAGTAGACCTATTTCTTTCCAGAATTTGATAGCTTTTGAGCATTCTAGCATTATGTGTTTATATGTCTCTATTAGCCCACATATAGAACAGTTTAGTCTAAGATTAAAGCCGATTGAGTTTAGGTATTGGTTTGTCGGCAACCTTCCAGGCATGTCCATAGGAAGTATTTAATTTTATTGGGGCACTTTAGTTTCCAGATCCATGTGAAGTCCCTTAGGTTTGGTTCCTTTTTGATATGCTTCATTTTGATGTTGTAGTATGTTGAAGATGTACTAAAAATTCCTTTGGGATCTAGGGACCAGGCTGGTTTGTCCACCGAATTTGTTATATTTGGAATATGTATTAATTTAATCTCGTGGAGGATATTGGCAGGTAGTTGAAAAGGGATGTCCACCAGACACCATTGGCCATTTTCTAGTATGCTACTAACCTTTCTACTGGCTTCGTTGTCAGGTGAGGGGCCACTAATGATCGATCTTAATGGGGGTGAGTTCGGAATCCAATTATCCAACCAAAAATTTATAAGTTCGCCATTTCCTACTACCCAAACCAGCCCTTCTTTACACTCCCCCCATCCTAATTTAATGTTTTTCCAAATTGCGCTACCTTGCTTCTTATGGTTTGAATCATTCCTAATGTTAGTGTTTCCTGCGTACATAGATAACATGGTTTGTGCCCAAAGCATTGAGGGGTGCTTGAAAATTTTCCATGCCAATTTCGCAAGGAGAGATGAGTTTTTCAGCTTGCATTTTTGCACTCCTAACCCTCCTTGTTCCTTCCCTAAGGTGACTAGGTCCCATTTGATAAGGTGTAGTTTTTTCTTAGAGCTTGTCATACCTGGCCCAAATGAAATTTCTTTGGATTTGGTCTACCTTCTTGGTGATGGTGCTCGGTATAATTTGTAGATTTGCATCACGTAGGTTGGAATATTATTAAGGGATACTTTTGCTAATGTTGTTCACCCCGCTATATTTAGCCACTTTTTTTTCCAACCGGCAAGTTTTGATTGAAGATTATCTATGATGAATTGAAAATCATGTTTTAAGGGTCTTGTGTGGAATATTGGAAAGCCTAAGTATTTTCCAAAGTTTTTACTTTTGTGTATTCCCATACTGTTCGTTATTCCTTGGATCATGTGGGGTTTGCAGTTCCCTGAGAAAAGGATTTTTGATTTTGTTTGGTTTATGCTTTGATCACTCATTTGACAGAATTCTGCTAAAGTACTTTTTATGTTAAAGAACGTGTTTAGTTATGCTTTTCCCGTAAGTACTAGGTCGTCAGCAAAGAAGAGATGGGACAGTTTTGGGCCCTTCCCTGCAATCTGTACAGGTTTCCATACCTTTTGCATTACTTTCTTATTTATATTTCATGATAGTACCTCCATACATAGTATGAATAGATATGGCGACATCATATCTCCTTGTCTAATCCCTTGGGTTGATTTGAAATAGTCTGTTCTGGTTCCATTTATTAGGATAGCATTCCTTGTTGATGTGATGCGCGGCATTATAAGGTTTATGAGCCTTGTAGGAAAGTTGAGATAATGGAGGTTGTATTTGATGAAAGACCATTCTAGTTTATCAAAAGCCTTTTCTAAATCTATTTTCATTATCATGTTGCTGTGTTCTCCCTTCATTTTCTTGAATTGGTTTATGATTTCTTGGACAATGATAACATTGTCACTAGCTTGCCTATTTTTCAAGAAGCTAGCTTGGCAAGGGCTAATGATTTTATTTAGTAATGGCTTTAGCCTGTTTGCAATTATTTTGGTTATTATCTTGTAGGTAGTGTTACATAAACTTATGGGTCCAAAATATTTTAGGCTAGACGCATTTTTACATTTCGGGATAAGGCATACATGGGTAGTATTTATTTCAGAATCTATTCTTTCTTCCTTCCATACTTTCTTGCAAAAATCCATAACCGAAGATCCTACTATTTTCCAATAGTTTTGGTAGAAGAAAGGGTGTATCTCGTCAGGTCTAGGCGCTTTATAGGGCTGACAGGAGTAAACTGCATTGAAATTTTCTTTTTCTGTTAAGTTCTCTCCTAATAGATTTCTATCGGTTTCGGTTAGATAAATATCTTGTGAATTATAACTCCTATTAGAGGATTTGTGGTTGGTAGAAAAGAGGTTACTAAAGTAGCTAGTTGCATATTCTAACATATCATTTTGGTCGTATACTTAACTGCCAACCTCTTTTTGGAGGGACACGATTTGTTCCTCCTTCTGTGATTAAGGATGGTTGTGTGGAAGAATTTAGTATTAGCATCTCCTTCATTAAGCCAATTTATTCTTGACCTTATTTTCCAGTATTCTTCCTCCCACTTTAAGATATCATTGTATTCTATTATGAGTTTTCCTTCGAGATTTACTAGGAAGGAGCTGTAAGGATAGTTATGTGATTTTTGAATGCCTTGTAAGCGATTTAGGAGCTTCCTTTTTTTTGTAGAATAAGTCCCCAAAAGTGATCCTTTTCAATTTTATGATGTCACATTCAAAGCATGATATAGCTTCTAGTAAGTTGTCCTTTCTTTTCCATGCTTTATCGACAATATTTATAAAGTCGGGGTGAGAGGCCCACATTGTTTCTAGCCAAAAAGGTTTAGGTCTAACATTCTTGGATTCAAGGGCTTTAAAGCTTGTTCTTGAATCTTCGATAAACTTTAATTTGAACTTAATCTTGATCTTGACTTTTACTTGGATTCAAGGGCTTTGAGCTTGTTCTTGAATTTGATGGTCTTGATCTTGTTCTTGAATTTGATGGTCTTGATCTTGATAGTTCTTGAACTTGAATGCTTGAATTCTTAAACTTGTAGCTTATAGAGAAACTTATGGCGTTTGTATCACGAGCTCTCTCTAGCTTTTTGTTTAGAATTTTCGATCCCCTTTCTGAATTATGAGGACCCCTATTTATAGTTTTAGAATAGAGGAGTTGTGATTGGAACAGGATTTCCTTCGGCCAATCAGATTTAAGTGACATTGCATATGGGCTTTATGGAGTGGACTTGTCATTTTTGACACATGGCATGATCCCATTGGCTCCTTTGTTTGACTTAGCATGCCACGTCATTTGCCAGATGACACCAAAATGGACCTCTAGGATGAGATGAAATTGGGCTCATCTATTGTAGCCCAAATCAATTAATTTGGACTTTAATTAAATTCATATTTATTGGGCTTAAATAAATAACTCAATTATATGAATCCATAATATTTGTTTGGATTAATATATTCATGAATTTAATATAATTCAAATCATTTTATAAATTTATATTTAATAAATTTTAAATTATTACAAATGCCACTTGCTTCAAGTCTTGTTGAAATATTTAATCTTTTAAAGACTAAGTTTGAAGCATTAATTTAATATTATAATATTTGTTTGCAAAGGAAACTAAAGAAACCATCATCAATTATCAAATAGTGACACATTAAATTAAATATATGTAGGATATTTAAATTTATATGAGCAACTTTACCTTGTATTAGAAAAGGAGTGGACTTCCATGTAAGTATTAAATGCATGCACCCCTTTTTAAATTCTTTATACTTACAGCAACGACACCCTTTCGCTTTTTAATTAGGATAAGTCTTCACCGCCTCGTAAACTTGACTATTCCTATTAGAATACCACACCTCAGTGTGATCCTTTTCGGACAAGGAAAGGTTAAAATCCTCTCCCCTCCACCCCTATAAATAGGGTCGTGCTTTTCATCCCTTTCAACATCAACTCGCGAGTTTCATCTTTTCAAGAATTTGGGATCCACTTTACAAGCATCAGTACTGAGGTAATTTTTTCATTTGTATCTTTCTTTGTGTATCTTTTATTTTTACTTACTTTTTCTCATAGGTCAATGGAAGCAACATTTGTATTTTGTGGAGGCTACACAATGGGGAGTTTTATCACACAAGAGTTTGATCTTGAGGTGTGAAATGATGTGTTGAACATCCCGGCCTTGAGATCACTAACTTGAGGCTTTATAAGATCCCGAATACTACACAAGAATTTGATCTTGAGGTGTGAAAAGATGTGTCTAATATCCCCGCCTTGAGATCACTAACTTGAGGCATTATAAGATCCTGAACACTATACAAGAATTTGATCTTGAGGTGTGAAATGATGTGTTTAACATCCCCTTCTTGGGATCACTAACTTGAGGCTTTATAAGATCCCAAATACTTAAACACAAGGTGTGAAAGGCAATGGCGTAGCTATAGTATATTTAGGGTGTCCAATTGGACACCCTTCGTCGGAAATTATACTGTATATACAAGTAAAATGATATGCCAAATGACTAAGTAATATATTTTGGACACCCTTAAAATATTGAAGTGTTGTAGCCTACTGGTTACTGGCTTGCAGGGAAAGTTCAAGCTAATTTAGGTACTTGCGGGTTTGAATCTCACTTGTTGCAGTGTTTGAAGCCTTTTTTCCTTCATTATTTTTGGACAACCTTCGTAAAATTTATCGCTCCGCCACTGGTGATAGGATTGTTTAACGTCCCCTCCTTGTGATCGCTAACCTGTGGCTTTATAAGATCGCGAATACTACACAAGAATTTTATCTTGAGGTGTGAAAGGATGTGTCTAACATCCCCACCTTGAGATCCCTAACTTGAGGTTTTATAAGGTCCCGAATACTTAAGTATAAGGTGTGAAACGACAAACTTTTTTCACCTTGAGGCATGAAAATTTAAAGATCCTTTGAAAGATAAATTCGTGGAAAGGCCAACTTAAGGTGTGAAGGGACAAATCTCGTCCACCTTAAGGCATGGGAATTTAAAGATTCATTTAAGGATAAATTCGCGAAAAGGCCAGCCTAAGGTGCGAAGGGACAAATCTCGTCCACCTTAAGGCATGGGAATTTAAAGATTCATTTAAGGATAAATCTACGAAAAGGGCAGCTTAAGGTGCGAAGGGACAAATCTCATCCACCTTAAGGCATGGGAATTTAAAGATCCATTTAAGGATAAATCCACGAAAATGCCAGCTTCAGGTGCGAAGGGACAAATCTCGACCACTTTAAGGCATGGGAATTTAAAGATCCATGTAAGGATAAATCTGCGAAAAGACCAGCTTAAGGTGTGAGTGGACAAATCTCGTCCACCTTAAGGCATGGGAATTTAAAGATCCATTTAAGGTTAAATCTGCGTAAAAGCCAGCTTAAGGTGCGAAGGGACAAATCTCGTCCACCTTAAGGCATGGGAATTTAAAGATCCATTTGAGGATAAATCCGCGAAAAGGCCAGCTTAAGGTGTGAAGGGACAAATCTCGCTGACCTTAAGGCATAGGAATTTAAAGATCCATTTAAGGATAAATTCGTGAAAAGGCAAGCTTAAGGTGCGAATGGACAAATCTCGTCCATCTTAAGGCATAGGAATTTAAAGATCCATTTAAGGTTAAATTCGTGAAAAGACCAGCTTAAGGTGTAAAGGGACAAATCTCGTCCACCTTAAGGCATGGTTCAACAACTTACATATTTAGAGGATTTAAAGACTTCAACTTGCAGACTTGACAAATTTGAAGACTTCAACTTGCATACTTGGAGGATTTGAAGACTTCAACTTGTATACTTAGAGGATTTGAGGACTTCAACTTGCATACTTAGAGGATTTGACGACTTCAACTTGCATAATTAGCTGAAGTTAAAAACTTCAAACTCACTGTTAAAGGAGCTAATATTTTATAAGGATTTGCCCCCTTATTGACCCATCAATACTTCGTGCAAGTCTAAAGTTTGATAAAACAAAAGATTAAACAAAATACTTATAGCTTTGACTTTCATGTAACATATCAGTGGGAACATGTGGTTTTTTTTACACTCATGCAACTGAACTTAGAATGTGATTCTAAGCGCCTACGTACCTCAGTGAAGAGGATCAAGTCACAACGTAGTTCTTGGAGAGTGTTTTTTTGGGTGTGCCGTACACAACTTATACTCTTGCGAGCCAGGAGTGACATGCAATTTAGGCTCGTGCCGTAAGGAACATTATTTTACTTCAAGGGTAGTACCTCTTTAGGAATTTTGCATTAATAAGACCGATCCTTACGCCATCTGCATCAACAAGCTTGTAAGCACTATTTGAATATGTTTCTTATACGACATATGGTCCATCCCACTTTGAGGTAAATTTTCCCCCAGACTTATGCGAAATAATGATGGATTTTCTTACTACGAGGACTTGATCTCCAACTTGAAAGCACCTCAAACGGACCTTCTTATTAAAAGCACGGAATAGACGAGCTTGATAACATTCAAGATTTTGTTGAGCTTCTAGTCTCTTTTCATCGAGTGCTTCTAACTCCACAAGACGTAATCGAGCATTTTCTTCTTCAATGAGCCGTTCTTAAATAGCAAGTCTTAAGGAAGGTATTTGATGCTGAAGTGGCAGGACTACTTCAACTCCAAAAGTAAGTGAATATGGTGTTGCTTGAGTCGGTGTGCGGTATGTTGTCCTATATGCCCACAAAGTTTCTTCCATTCTTTCATGCCAATCTCGTTTTGACTTAGAGACGACTTTCTTGAGAAGGTTGCATAGAGTCTTATTGAATGCTTCAGCAAGACCATTGGTGGTAGCATGATATATAGAAAATTTACGCTGCTTGAAGTCAAAGAGATCACAAATCTTGTTCATTAACTTGTTATCGAATGGCTTGCCATTGTCTGTTATTATATAGCGAGGGATGCCAAAAAGATAGATGATATTCATTTCTGGAAGTATCCCATAACACAAATAGTTGGTAATAGGTTGTCGCCAATCTTCTATCGCAGCTTCAGAAACAGCGACGAGATGCTCGAGCTTATCTTCATCCTCATTTGGCGGTGGTACTACCTATTTTTTGCAGATAGTAACTTGTGTCTGATCAGGAAGAGTTAGCACTAAAGCTAAAGAAGCTAGAACATCAACTTTATTATTCTCCTTTCTAGGCACATGTTGGAGGGTTACACCTCCAAGCCATCCTATCAACTTTTGAGCATAATCATGATAAGGACTTGGTTAGGATTTCTTGACCTCGTAACTTCCCAGGAGTTGATTGATCACCAACTAAGTCACCAAAGACTTGTAACTATAATTGCTTCACGTCGACAGCCATTTCGAGCCCAAGTATCAATGCTTGGTATTCAGAGACATTGTTGGAACAATGTTGCTTCAAGGTAAATAAGAATGGTAGAATCTCTTCTTGCAAAGTGACGAACACCACGCCAGCGCCAGCTTCTCCATGATGTGCAGCCCCATTAAAGTACATTTTCCAAGGAGGTTGAATTTTAATAGCCATCGCATTTTCATCGGGAAGCTCATCGGTTAACTCCTAATCATCTGGTATCGGATGGTCTGCCAAGAAGTTTGCTAACGCTTGTCCCTTCACAACCTTTTGAGGGATGTGCATGATCTCAAATTATTGGAATTGGAGGTACCATCTTTCTAGTCGGTCACTAAGGACATGTTTCGACATAACAAACTTGATGGGATTTTCTCTAGCAATAAGGTGAACAACTTGAGCTTGAAAATAATGTTTCATCTTTTGAATTGAGAAGACTAGTGCCAAGCACAACTTTTCGATTGGTGAATAGTTCAGCTCATTTGATGTCATCATTCTGCTCAAGTAATAAAGAAAGTTTTCTTTTTCCTTCACTATTCTCTTGAGCTAACAAGGCCCCTACAGACCTTTCTTGTGCCGCAATGTAGATTATCAATGACTTTCCAGGTATAGGGGCTGCTAGAATAGGAGGTTTCCCTAGATACGATTTGATAATTTGAAAGGCATCGCTACATGTTTGGTCCCACTTAAAGGGAGCACCTTTCTTTATGAGATGATCGAATGGTTGGCATCTTACTGCTAGATTTGAGATGAACCTCCTTAAGTAGGCTAACTTTCCTTGAAGGCTTTTTAACTCATGAATGTCTCAAGGCTTGGGCATCTTCAAAATTGCATCAACTTTGGCTTGATCAATTTCAATCCCTCGATGTCTGACAATGAAGCCAATGAACTTGCCAGAAGTAACTCCAAAGGCACATTTCAATGGATTCATCCTTAGTTGATATCTTCGGAGCAACTCAAATACCATTCTTAAGTCTTTCAAATGCTTGCTCCTCTTTCTCGACTTCACCACCTAGTCATCAACATAACACTCAACATTTTTATGGAGAAAGTCATCAAATATATTTTGCATAGCCCTTTGATATGTGGCACCAGCATTCTTTAAACCAAAATGCATTACCTTGTAGCAATAAATACCTTTAGGAGTGCGAAATGCGGTGAGTTCTTCATCCTTTAGCACTATGCGAATTTGATTATGGCCAGAAGAACCATCCATGAACGACATCGCCTCATAACCGGTGGTGGCATCAATCATCAGCTCCGAAATGGGAAGAGGGAGCTCATCTTTAGGGCATGCATTATTGAGATCCCTAAAGTCAACACAAACTCGAATTTGGCCATTCTTCTTCCTTACGGGAACAATACTTGAAATCTATGTAGGATATTTGACTTCACGAATAAAGTCTGCCTCAATGAGTTTGTTAACTTTCTTTTCTATTAATGGAACCAAGTTTGGTCTAAAACATCTTTGAGCATGCTTAACAGGACGAGCACCATTCTTGACTACCAATTGCTGGACTGCTACTTTAGGATTCAAGCCAGGCATTTCTTTATAACTCCAAGAAAAGACATCCCAAAATTCTCTGAGTTTATTCATATAAGCAATTTCTTCATCAACTTCTAGAAAGGCACTCAAGAAAGATGGTCTTGGGTCTTCATCAGTGCCAAGGTTAAATTCCTTTAAGGGATCTATTGTGGTCTTCACTCCTTCTTCAAGTTCTGGTGGAGCATCTCCAGCATCTTCCTCTTCTAGAGGATCATTGTCATTGACAGATATGTTATAACACCAGACAATATCTTCCAACTCTTCATCAATCTTTATTTGAGGCAAGGCATCGTGCTCATTCTGGATTGAAAAATGATATGAGGAGCCTACACTTTCTTCATCTTCCTCGCGCTCCTTGGTGTAAATAATAAGTATGAGTCTTTTCCTTTAGTTCCTCTTTACAAGAAACACAAGTTCCACTCGCCGCCTTATTCTAGAAGGAATCAAACTTTTGAAATCCTTTTGGATCATAGGTGAAGCAAGCGTTGTCACTCTTAGATAACTTCTCCGATGCTTATTATTTTTCTTCTTTAATGGGCCTAACCTTTCAAACACAGAAGTTCTTGTAGTTGATTCTCCAAGTCGATCAAAGATGGAAGGCTTTTTGTTGGAAGCAGTGCATCTTCTTCTACAGTTATATGGTTATTACTTGCCCTTCTTATGGAAATGCGAATTGGCGGCGGTTGGTTGTAGCCTAAGCCTTCGCGTGCTTGTCTTGTTGTATCTTTCGATGGAAGTTTCCCTAACTTTGATGGCTCAGTAGGATTGTATCCAGCCTTTACAAATAACTTGTAAGCATTGAGATCAAAGCCTTCTCTTGTGCGTTTTGTAGGGAGTACTGCCACATAGCGATTGACTTTTTCGATAGCTTCGAAGATAAGTTTATTGCATCAATCTGTCTGATAGGAAGAGTTAATCCTCTTAGTGCATTCTCTTGATGGTTAGATGGATGATCTTCCTCTTTCTTCACCTTTGGAACATAGCGAAGTACAGAAGTCAACTTCTTCTTCGAAGACATGTTCTTTCCTTTATTTAGAATAGGACAAGGTTTTTTAGTGTCAACTTTGACTTTTCTGATAGCCACATCAACTCTTTTGCTTGCGATTTTATTAGACTTTATTGATTTGACGTCATCAAGTTTTTCCCCCTTGACAACGTAACTCTTCAAATAGAATTTTACATCGGTGAAGTGTGTCTCAACTTCCGTGAAAGTATTATCATCCGCAACTATCTTCCTTTCAATTCTTCCTTCAAGATACTTCAAACATTGATAGTAGAAATATGAGACAATTTTTTTCTCATGTACTCAAGGCCTGCCAAGCAATATGTTGTACGAAGTCTTTGCATCGATCACATGGATCCATGCACTTGATCGCAAATCTTCCATGTGGATTTCTAATTTAATAGAGCCTATGGACCTCTGTCCCCCTTCATTGAATCCTTGTATCAACAAACAACTTTCAGTTAGTTCTTCAGTCGTGATGTCGAGTTCCTTCAATGTGTGGATAGGAAGAATATTGACTCCAGATCCTTCATCTATTAGGATTTTGTTTATCTTCTTCTCTAGCACATGACCCACCATATACAAAGGACGATTGTGTAGTGTTTCACCAAATAGAAGATCATTATCTGTAAATGTGATTTTTGTATCACATGCATGTGCTTCTTGGGAAGAAGGTTCAATAGGTTTTTCAGAAGACGAAGGAGACATCATTGATGGTATTTCCCTCGTTGCTTCTTTTTCATCACTAAGAGATACTTTTGGTGAGGATTCACTCGTTGTTCTTTCTTTTTCAGTAGGAGACACCTTCATTGTTTCTTATTTATCAGCATTGAAACATGATGTCTCGACATTGTCTTGAGTAGACTTTGTGCAAAATCAACTTGGCGAGAATTCCTCTAGAATCACAGGACGTCGAGGTTTTTGGTAGTGATGCACTTCTACCTTTGCCCTCTTGGGGCGCTTGATTGATTTTTGCTTCTCCAGTTTCCTCACCATCTTCCTCCTAATCGGTTGCTCGGATGATTCTTTTCATAAGCTTGACTTGTTGCGTCTTCGCCTAGTCACAAGAACCCAGCCTTCATCACCATCTACATCAACTTGAGGTTTGTCTTGCTCCAATGAATCTTCTTCACGCTTTCCAGAGATGCATATTTGGACTAGATCGAGCGAGCCAAATGTGATAGAGATTTGGTTAGAACTAGCTTTTTCATCATCAAGGACAATCTTCTTTTCTCTAGTCAATTGCATAACTCTATCCTTGAAGACAATATTTTTCAAGAGGGTGACTTACAAGTCTATGATACTTGCAATAATTTGGGTCACCAGTTTTTCTAGCTTCATCAGGTCGCTTCATCTCTGGCAACTCAATGAGCTTTAGCTCAAACAACTCATCAAAAAATCAGAAACGTCAGAATCCAAGAAGGGGTATTCCTTTTCTTGCATTTCCCTTAGGACCGACTTTTGGTTCGAACGCGCTTGGAAAGTCGTTTTCACACTTTGCTTCTTACTTTCCTTTATAGTAAACTTCATAGGCGACACATTGACATTCATGAATTCTTTGTTGTCATTCCTGTGCATAAATTTGCTCCATCTCTTGGGTTCCTACTTCTCTCTTCCTTTGTGAGAATCATGGACAAATATCATATCTTTTCCAGCAGAGGACATGTTCAACTTCATATCATGAGCACGAGTGTCTAGATCTTCAAAGGTTTTTGGCTTTATTCCTTGTAAGATGTAAAGAAGCTCCCACTGCATTCCTTGGATACATATTTCTATTGCAGAAGCTTCACTAAGCCTATCTTTACAATTTAGGCTCGCGTTTCTCCATCGATTTATTGAAATCTATAACCGGTTCATCCTTCCTTTGGCGAGTATTCGTGAGTTCTACCATGCTCACTATACGCCTTGTGCTATAGAAGGATTGAGGAACTCGTGCTCTAGTTGCTCCCAACTATTGATAGAATTGGGCTCGAGATCTGTGTACCAATCAAAGGCATTTCCTTATAGAGATCAGACTAACTTCTTGATAAGATGATCTCCATAGGTTCCAGCATTATTACATGTCTCCACAAAGTGTGCAACATGTTGCTTCAGATTTCCTTTACCCTTAAATTGTTGAAATTTGGGAGGTTGATAACCGGCATGCATTTTGAAGTTATCAATTCTTGCGGTGTATGGCTTGGCATACATAAGAGAAGACTTGGTGGAGACTTCATACTTATCTTTGATTGTGCCTTCAATGAATTCCTTCAAGCGATCGAGTGGGATCATTCCTTCAGAAGAAACTAGAATCTCATTAACAAGCGGTGCTTGCTTCACAAGATTTTCGATCTCTTGAACTTCAACACCCTTTCCGGGTGCATGACTAGCTTCCCCATCTAAAAGACCTTCCATCCTATCCATCAATTTGTCAATTCGAGACTCTTGATTTTGTACATGCTTGGTTAATCCTTCAACCAACCTCGTCAGATTTGCAAGTTGTTCCTCAGAGGAAGAAGCAGTAGTTACCATTGCTTGCATGATCATTGGAGATGTAGGAGAATAGCATGGATTGTCGCGTAAGTTGATCTTCAGTGGACTTACATTATGTGATGCATATGGAGAGGATTCATTGGTTGAATCATAGTTCTCCTTTGTGGCAGAGTTCTTGGAACAAGATTTCTCAAAAGGAGCTAAGGTCTTCTTGATCTTTTTAGCAACACTACTTCCTCCTTCTAAAGCTTTTGTGAAGGACCTTGATCATTTTGGAGTCGAAGACCCAAAAACAGGAGTTGATGTGGATGACACTTGAATTGTTTTTTGTCCGAACGTAGCAGCCTTGCTTCTCGTAACAACTCCGAAGCTTCCGTAGGCAACACCGATGATTCATTCAACTTCAGTAGAGAATTTGGAGTTGGTGGCCTTAGAGGCAGTTGATTGAGGGTTGATTTTCTTGGAAGTCATCTCGATGTTCTTTGATTCTTGAAAAGTTGAGATGAGTGGTAGAGATCGTCCCATTGGGCGTTCCAGAATTTGTAGACGATAAAATTCGCGTCAAGAAAACAATAATCAAGAACGAAAAAATAATGCAACAATCGTTTTATTGATTTCAAAATGTGTGTTACAATCTCTATGATTCCTCTGAATTCGCCTTTTCACATATAAATTCAAGGGCTCTTGAGTTTGATATTGAATTTGACTTGAACTTGATCTTGGATTCAAGGGCTTTAAAGCTTGTTCTTGAATCTTCGATGAACTTTAACTTGAACTTTATCTTGATCTTGACTTTTACTTGGATTCAAGGGCTTCGAGCTTGTTCTTGAATCCGATGGTCTTGATCTTGATCGTTCTTGAACTTGAATTCTTAAACTTGTAGCTTATAGAAAAATTTATGGCGTTTGTACCACGAGCTCTCTCTAGCTTCTTGTTTAGAATTTTCAGTCCCTTCTGAATTATGAGGACCCCTATTTATAGTTTTAGAATAGAGGAGTTGTGATTGGAACAGGATTCCCTTCGGCCAATCAGATTTAAGTGACATTGCATATGGGCTTTATGGAGCGGGCTTGTCATTTTTGGCACATGGCATGATCCCATTGGCTCCTTTGTTTGACTTGGCATGCCATGTCATTTGACACGTGGCACCAAAATGGGCCTCTAGGATGAGATGAAATTGGGCTGAGCAAATTGGGCTCATCTATTGTAGCCCAAATCAATTAATTTGGACTTTAATTAAATCCATATTTATTGAACTTAAATAATTAACCCAATTATATTAATCCATAATATTTGTTTGGACTAATATATTGATGAATTTAATATAATTTGAATCATTTTATAAATTTATATTTAATAAATTTTAAATGATTACACCCACCCTTGAATTGCGCTTTGTGCTTAAAGCTCCAACAATACTCGACACTTTTGAGATTTTTGCGTTTTACTGTTCTGCTATGACCATATGACTTGGTAGTTTGGACTTCGTTATGATGAAGATGGAATTCGAGGATAACTCGAAAAGGACAATCAAGTTTTACCTCTCAAGTGGTAGATACTTGATCCTAGTGGATTTGAGTCTATATGCTTTCTTCTACTCTTGATATGACATGGATAGGAATAAAGAAACAATTAAAGATAAAGCAAATAAAGATTTAGAATAGACCCAATGTTAATGCAAGTTAGAACATTCAATAGATATTATACACACAATCAAACGACAACATAAACTATAGGGTTATACCTCTTTTACGTGAAAACAAAACTTTCCAAGTCTGACATGCAAAATGGCATACAACCATTAGCTTCTCAAAGAGAATATCCATAATCAAAGTAAGCTACCTTAAAAGGAAATAAAAAGCCTATTTATACTCCATCTGTTCGTATTTATATGTCATCATTTAAGATTTCACGTCCTTTAAAAAATTACGTAAGTTTAGCATTATACCCTAATTTAGTGTTCTCTTATAGTCAAGTTTTCAATCAATGAAAATGAATTAATTTATTTCGATTAAATAATTTGATCAATGAACATGAATTGTTTACTTAATTTTTCTATGTTAGTCAAATATATATTTTCTAGACTAATAACTCTCATGGGTAAAATAGAAATAATAGTATCATTTATGTATTGATTTTGTGAAATGACAAATATTAAGAACCATCTATCTTTACCAAGGACGACTTATAAATAGGAACGCCGGGTATAGTAGGGTTTAGTGAAGACCACTAATTACATAAATACCCTAAAGCTAGGCCTAGTGAAGAAAGGATTGAAATTGCAGAGTTAACAATAGTTGGTGGCTGGAATTACAGAATCTAGCAACCTTGAACCTCTACTCGAGCATGTTGTGAATCTTGAATTATTCACTTCATGTTCTACTAAAGCACTTCAAGTCTTCAAGTAGATAACATAAGTGATTGGAGTTCTTCTTACCGTCTGTGAGACTGCCTTTTGATGCTTTGAACAAGGAAGCATTTACAAGATTATTTCTAAGGTGCTTCCCAATAGACTAAAAAAGGTCTTAGATGCGAAAGTTTCTACCTTACAGGATGGTAGGCAAATTTTAGATGATCACTAGTGGCAAATGAAGTGGTCGTCGAGAGCCTGGGATTATATGCATAGATCTTTAGAAAACTTATGATCATGTAAATTGAGAATCTCTTGATTTCATTATGTTGAAGATGGGTTTTGGTGCAAGATGGAGAAACTGGATCAAATATTGCATTTCAACTGTCTGTGAATGGAAATCCATGTGGTGTCTTCGGTAGGTCAAGAGGAGTGAGACAGGGAGACCAATTGTCTCCTATGTTGTTCATAATAGTGATGGAGGCAATGAGCAGGATGATGGATAGAATTGTGATAAGAGGTTACTTTAGAGGTTTTCTTGCATCGATTAACGAGCAATGTATTGCGAGGGTGTCACATCTCTTATTTGCTGATCATACTTTAGTGTTTTATGATGTCGATAGGGCTCAGTTGGAGTTCTTGAGGCAAGTGTTGTCATGGTTCCAAGTGGTGTCAGGTTTAAAAATCAATCTCAGTGTTAGAGTGGGTAAAAATTCCACATTGGTTGGGAGAACGGATTGATGGTCTCGCCTAACTCAACCCTAAAAGCTAACTCATGAGGGTAAGATTGCCCAAGTCTATATAAGGAGACCATCAGTTCATTCCCCCAACCAATATGAGACTTTTACCCACTCTAACACCCCCTTTCACGCCCAGGCCCGACTGGAGCATGGATCGGGATCCCAGATGTTGATGAACTTGACTCTGATACCATGGAAATATATGACACCTAAGTCTAATTCAATCCCAAAAGCTAGCTTTTGGAGTTGAGTTAGGCCCAGGTACCATATCTTTACAAGGAGACCAACAGTCTACTCCCCAACCAATGTGAGACTTTTACCCATTGTAACACCCCCTTCACGCCCAGGCCCAACTGGAGCATGGACCAGGAGCCCAAACGGAAATGAACTTGTCTCTGATACCATGAAAATATATGGCACCTGGACCTAACTCAACCCCAAAAGCGAGCTTATGAGGGGAGGATTGCCCAAGTCCATATAAGGAGACCACCAGTCCATTCCCCAACTAATGTGGGACTTTTACCCACTCTAGCACTCAGAAAATGTGAGATCATCCTAGTTGATGAGGTAGAAATATTAAAGTCTTAGCACATGTGCTGAATTGCAAGATTGGGGCTATTCCTATACTACATATGTTGGTTTACCTCTAGGTGCCGCTAATAAGGACCTGACAACTTGGAACTCCGTGGTACAAAAAGGTAGAACTGAGACTTGCAGGTTGGCAAACGAGATTAATGTTAAGGGGGGGGAGGAAATGTTAATTAAGAGTACGTTGTTGAGCATTCCCACATATTTCATGTCTTTATTACATCGCCAAGTAAGTGTTAGAGGAAACCTCAAGTAGGGAAATAAAGTTTTTCATTTTGGTAAATTGGCTGATTGCCACTACACCAAAGTGTTTGGGGGGGCGGGGGGGGGGCACGGGAGGGCTTGGTAAATGATCTTGTGGTCTTTAACGAGGAATAGACTATTTTCCTTTATTTCTTTTTGGTGCACCCAATGAATTCCTATATTTGTAGAAAAGCATATCCTCTTATAAGGTTTTCTACTTTTTGTACACGGGCAAGATTTTGCCCTTTTTAAAATGAAATTTATTACTCTATAAAAAAATGTATGTACATAGTCATAATTAGGCAGCACATTGTAGGAATCCTTTCTTTCCTAAGTTAACACCTAATGTATTGTATTTATACTTTGCTTACCTGTTGAAATAAGATAACGTCTTCCATTCAATTACAGTTTTCAGCAAGGCACTTCCTAAAAAGTTGCTATGGAGGTTTGGGATTGAGAATCATGCATTATTGAGGAAAGGGATGTTGCATTTTTTCAGTACATCCATATTACCATAAGCTTTTGGTGAGAGAGGAGTTGTGTAAGATGTGTCTGTGTAGGTTCTTAAAGCACTTGGGAAGATGTTCTTCTTTACTTGGTTATCAGCAAAGGAGGCAATTTTGACAGCAGAGAACACAGTTTGATGCACGAAGTTTATGAATGTAAAGAACACTTTTGAATCTTATGGGCTTAAAATAAAGGGGTCTATAATATACCAAAAAATGTGCCTTGAATATGTGGATTTAACATGCCATGTCATTTGGTAAAACTGGAATGGAATTAAAAACTTACTAAATATAGAAGGCGACATCTTTTTTTAAACAAACTAAAAAAGAAAGCAACACAAATTGAAACGAAGAGAATAGTATTTTTCTTGGGGAAAGTCAATTTGATATAAGGTTGAGTACTCTAAAGGCTGAAGTCAACTCGATATTGTATATTGGCAACAATTTGTAACTTTAGATTACATATGTTTTCAAGTGATGAAGCTGCTATGCTATAGTTTTCTCATTAGAACCAGCTTATATTCAAAATGTCTACTAAATGGTACTGCCTCATAGGCTCATACCATTTCGGTTCATTCAGGAATTGTAATTACTTTTGACTCCTGGAAAATTTCTTATTATCTTGCACATTTTCTCTCTTTTTTCATCATGAATAGTCAAACGTAACAAATCTAAAAGATCATCTTTCTTATATAAATTAATTTTTATTTTTCTACTAAGTAGTCAATATTTCCTAAAACTAAAAAATCTACCCTACAAGACTACATATTAGAAATTTAAAACTTACCTGGTATATATGTCATGCGTCTAAAGTGAGAATAATTTACCATAGTATAGTTGACATCATCATGATTTTTCATATTTTCTATCGTATAGTGACATGTTTGCATGACTAAATAAATCGTATATATAAATTTTGTTGTAAATTTCTTACTTCTAATACATACTAGAATTAAAAGTACCTTTCAGAATTTTCATTATCTGAATTCAACTTTAATAGATTCGTGTATTTATGTCGGTATATTTCGATATCTACATTTTAAATTAATTATAATTAATTCACTTTAAAATTGTATAAATTAAATATGGTCAAATCTGAATTATTCAAGTTCTAATACTGATCAGGAGCAGAAACAAAAAAAAACAATGTAACAATTAATCATGCTCTTTTGTCATATATAGGTATATCTTTTTTTCTTGTCATAGGATTAATCTTACATAGAGGTATCACCAATTTACATGATATGAAACTATCGAACAAATAGGTGAATATGGAACACTCTATATTAATTAGTTTGGACCCAAAGAGTATAAAGTCAAATAACCAATAAAACAATTAGACATAGCTTACATTTTTATTTCTTTTCTTTTTCGTAGAGATGGGTAGACTGAGAATGGATTGGACTTGCACCATCAATACTTGAATAAGAAAAGTATATACAAGAAGTTCATTTTCAATTTGTATTGTGTTTTAGAAGCAACTCCTTGGAATAACTGTGCCACCACGTCTTCCCCTTGCATTTCTACAGTACGATACGGCTGGGCGTCTTAAACGATCACTGTGAGTAAGCTTTATGTCTTGCAATCTGATTCCAGTACATGGATTTGAGTTACTACAATCAAATTTTATTGCCTGTTGTGTGGATGACGTCCCTTTCACATTCTTGTATATTACTTGACTCACCTTTACTCCTGAGTTCTATATTCATGTCGCAAAAAATAACAACTCTAATTAAATTCAGACAAAAAAATATGATTTTACTATTTATTGTGAGATAAATTTATGATATATATACCTGACGAGGGCAATTATTATCAGGACAATAATTTTGGTCAATGAGTATAGGGTACCCAACATTTCTCATAATAAGATTTGAGAACATGAGATTTCTAGCATAGCCACCACTTGGTCTTGCCCATGACTTTACTCTAACACCATTTTGTGTCTTTGTGAAAACAGAATTTGTTACTGTTATATTTGCAACTCCTTCTTCATTATTACTGCTTCCCAAACTTCCTACGCTGCAAAAGTAAAACAAACTATCAAGATGATAGATTATAATTGCACCATCACAAACACATCATTTTTAATCCTGAACGTTATGAGTTGTAATAGATTAACGAAAGTAATGTTATAACATGTTATAGATTTAATATCAATACATAAATGCATCTCCACTAAATGTATAATTGTTTAAACTTTTAGATCATGTAATCGAAAAAAATTAACCTAAGGCAGATCTAACACTTAAACTTTATGTGTTTGAATCCAAAGAGTGTAGCACAACACATTTGATTTGTTGTGTTCTAGATCTATTATTTATATTTATTTAGTTGAATTTTTGACACATGTACAAAGTGTGAGTCAAAACTACTTGATACAAAAGAATCCATAACATTAGCACTACGGCATCCCCTAAATTCAACATGATAATTAATTGATACCATAATAAGATATATATCATGGGTGGCCATAGGGATATTACAAACTTAATCAAATAAATAATTGAATAAATTAATGAGTTAACACAATATCAGAAAATTCTAGAATCAAACTCATATAACTCAAATTGGCCATTCTAATAGATAAATTAAGCATATGCTTTTTGAAGGACCCTAACTAGGCCACATCTTTAATTTCTTACCAGATTTATATGGAACACTTTGATTTAAAGTTTTTTTTTATATGTTTATATAAGGTCCCCAAAGAGAAAGAGCGTCAATGGCGTCGGGCCGTGTCAACCCGGCCTGGTCCAGTAGGGTTGGGGCAGGACGTTGGCCCTGGTCCCCTATTCGGTGTGTGTCTGGCCGGATTTTAACTGGGTTAAATGAGCCGGGAATGGGCCAGTTAGAGGCTTATCAAAAAGTGTCACTCTCTTTATCCCAGTTTATATGACTTACTTTCCTTTTTAGTCCGACTTTCTATATTAAGTAATAATTTAATTTTAAAATACTCATTTTACCCATAATGAAATGATTTACCTGATGCCGTGTCCTGGTCCACATCCAATTTGTTCAATCCACATGTTCATAGAGCCAGGACCAATAGAAATACAATCATCTCCGGTCTTGATAATACTGCCTCTAATAGTAATCCCCCTTGAGTTCTGAACATGAATGCCATCAGTATTTGGACTTCCACTTGGAGCTGTTATCTTAACATTCTCAACTCTCACATTGCTGCTGTAACCAATCCCTACATGTACTCTTTGACTGTCTAGTGATGTCAAACCCTTTAACAGTACATTGTTGCACCACATAAATTGTATCGACTGCAATACATCAGAGTCGAGATTTTCACTAAGAATGTTCAAAATATGAACAAGTCGCAATTAGAGGTTCACCATCTACTATGTATACATAAAATAGAATTTTAATAATGTATAAAAGTACTCCATAAATTGAAGATTTCATGCACATATTCTCAGTCAAACTTAAATTGTTTGACTCTCAAAAAAGGAAAACTGCCACATAAATTAAGACAAAGGGAGTATAAAGAGAATTCGAATGAACCCCTGACCCTTACTAGTAATGGATTTAAATTGAATCAAAGAGAGGATACGTACCCTAGCTCCTTGTGGACAAGACTTTCCACCCTTTCTACAAGACCAATAACCATGTCCCTTTGCATTAATAGTTCCACCATACACGTTAAGACCACTTACCTTATAAAACATAATCCAAAACTCAGAATTCCCAATTGCATTATAATTCACCGGAGCAACGAGAGTACCATCAATTCGGAACTCCATTCGTCTCCTACAAGGACCATTTAAGTTCAACGTCCTTACCAAAAACGTTCCTCGCGGAATATACACGTTGGACTGGCTAGTAGAACGACAGGCAGCAGACCAAGCGCGGAGAAAAGCCGAGGTTGAGTCTGTCCTGCCATCTCCTCTTGCCCCAAAACTAACCACATTGTAGGCTAAACAACAAGGTATTGTTATAATTAAACAAAACAAGAACAACAAAGAAACAATAGTACATGTCATGGTTTTGATATTGGACATGTTGATTGGTCGTTATAGTGAAAATAAAGATTTGTGCATGTGTCTATATATAGTTATTCATAGAGTAGACAGATGACAATTTATTTATATCCACATGACAATAGAAAATTTGATTTTTTTCTTAATTAGCTAGGATGCAGATTTCAAAAGTGACTTAAATGCTAAGCCTACGTCATGTACCACGGACATGGACGATGAATTTCAGGGATATCATGTGCATCTTATACTCCCTCGTTCATCTTTACTTGTCTATTATACTAAAAATAGTTATTCAACAATATTTGTCTAGTTTTAAAATTCAAGAGATAATTTACCCTTTTGTGTCTGTTGTACCCTTACTATTAAATAATATTCAACATCTAATACATTTCTCAGAACATTAAATTTAAAGGGTAGTATAGTAATATTACTCTTATTATGTATTATTTCTTAAGAGAAAACTATTATTGGACATAGAAAGTATTAAAAAGACAAAAAAAAAAGGAAGAAAAATTAAGAAGAGGAAGGATCATGGGATTAAATAAGAATTATTTGAATTTATAAGATCCATGAAGAACGCAAGAAATGCATATGTTGAGTGCAGCATCCACATGTGAGTTGCCAGTTTTTACAAATTTAATTATATAGACTAGATCTGTTAATCACGGGAATGTAGAAAGTTATAAATGAATAAATGGTTTATGGGAATATTGCCCTGATCCCAAAGCTAGTTTAAACGCTAATTATATACCTCTTTGTTCCAATTTATGTGACACATTTCGTTTTTCGAAAGTCAAACAGTTTAAGTTTGATCGAGAATTTGCTCATGGAATTTTCAATTTTTTAAAAATGAAATTATATAGTAAACTACGTAAAAAGTACTATAAGACACAATAATTGACAATTCAAAATATTTAAAAAATATATGAAAATTTTACTTTCAAAAATAGACTTGTTTAAATTTCGAAATCCGAAATGTGTCACATAAATTGAATCAGAGAGGTAATGTTCTTATTATATTGTGTGAGGTAGTTTGGAGGTTATTTGACTTTAGAATCTTGTGTTAAAATAATAGGTTCCATATTATTCCGCAATGATTTAAGGAAAGATGAAATGTGTACTCCACCCTTCCATATTGCATGTTATGATATGTACGGTGACCATGTGATAAGTTGGTCCACATTTTGTCTGCCTTCATTGTTTGCTTCTTGCATCTTATGCAGTTGACTCGAGCTCCCATTGAACTCGATTATAACATCATAAGGGGAAGAGATTATAAAGTAGAAAATCAAATTCTCATTTCTTGGACCAAATTTTAAGAGATGAAGACCATGGATCGTCTCGTTTTCAAGATCTATAATGTCAGATCATCAATATATAGTACTAGATGTGGAAGCGAATCTGAGCATGAGTAATAGAAATGATAACAATCAATTATACAAATATAAATATTGAACTTGATAGAATTGTATTAACTGATATATATATATACATACTAATTACATATATATATAAGTAAAAGTATAAAAATCTCATACTGTTAGGAGCTAATTACATCTTATCCCTATTGTTTTCTAAATTACAAAAAATTTCTTAAAATTTGAGTCTCGTGGATACATCAGTCAGCCATCGGATACATACATCTTGATACATTGCCTTTTTCATCTTTTAAGTTAAAAAAGGAAAAATAACGGAAAACTAATTTATAATCCCATAAAACACACAATCACATTTTAATCACGGCTAATCAATCCCTCATAATGCGTAATAGCTTCAACAATTCAAAATTCAAAATTGTTCAAGCAGATCATTCAACATTCTTTCAACTTTGATTCAAAATTTTCGCAAATTTGGAGAAGATACATCATGAATATATCGATTTTGCTGAGACATTTAGAAATCTGGAAATTTGAAGTAAGGTATGAACGATACGCAAGCGATGGAATAGTTGTTGGAGAAAATATTTCATCTGTGAATCTGAAATCACTAATTGCAGCTGAATTGGAGATTGAAGAATTGATTTTAAAAAAAAAGACATCAGATACATCGTAGAAGGTAATTCATCTGCAATAGTTATTCAAAATGACATAGGAGTAAGTTGTACGTGGATGTGAAGAAAAATAAGCATGAATTTGCAATGTATCCACTATGCATAAATATAATAGATAAAGAGGTTGGTGAGATAAACTCCTTTGATGCAACATCTGGTGCTATTGTTTGTCTCGAAGGTGCCGATAAAGATATTCATGCTCTTACTGTGGTTGAGTTAAAAATTGGTGATTCGTGTTATTTACCTAAATTGAAAGTAACAAACTACATAACTGATACAAACACTATAGATGTGAAGAAGAAACAATTATATAAGGATAAAGCAAAGCTCGTCGCTGTAATGGCAAAATATAAAACAGAGTAGAGATTAAGTTTCAGAGCAAAAAAGATTTGACAATAAAAGGTATGGATTACATGTATTATGTTGTGTAATCAATTTTTTATTCTTATTTTTTAGATGGATAGATTTGTCGTGATACATTACTATTTATGTATCTTGTTCTATTTGATAAATACTACTCCCTCCGTTTCACAAACAATGACCTAGTTTGACTTGGCACGGAGTTTAAGAAAATAAAGAAGACTTTTCAATCTTGTGGTCTTAAATTAAAGTTATGTCAAATGTACCAAACTGCCCTTTAATCTTGTGGCCTTAAACATGCCATGTGAAAAGTTGAAATTAAAATGTTGCCAAAAGAGGAAAGGGGGCATTCTTTTTTAAACATACTAAAAAGGAAATGAGGACATTCTTTTTGAAACAGAGGGAGTATAGTTTTACAAGATACATTAAATATGTAGTTGTTGACCATAAGATGTTTGGTTTGTGTTCGATACATTATGGTGTGGTAGCTAATATGTATCAAGTACATATAGTAGAAATTACTATTTATGTATCTTGCCCATGAATATTGTGCATGATACATTACTATTTGTGTATCTTGTTCTAGTTGATAAATACTATATTTTGTACAAGATACATTATACAAGTAATTGTTCTCCATAACATATATTTTTTTGAATAATGCATTATTGCGTGGTAGTTAATATGTATCAGACACATATAATAAAAATTTGAAGTTTGTTGAATTTGATATACATTGTGTTAAACAAATGGTGTAGCTATGTCTTAAAATGTTACTAGGAGGACTGTACTTGGATTATAAAAGCATCTTGTAGGATAAACTCTGATGTATTCAAAGTGAGATACTTCAATGGTGTACATACATGTCCGTTGAGAGAAAGGATATTCAATATTACTTGTGCATTTCAACCTGGTAATAAGCGCAAATTCTTTGATGAAAAAATAAAGGACATTTCCCCGAACATGTAATTCATCCGGATTGTTCTACTCCAACTCAAGCAATAAAAGGAATTTGATAATTTATCCTTGAAAATTGCATTGTGGTATATTAAGTTAAGGACCAAATACTGTTTGCCGGAACAACTCAATACCTTCTTCTTTTATAGACAATTGAAAATCATCTACAAAACTTCTGATACAAGATGTACCAAACCTTAATGGATGAGGTGAAATTTGTTTGATTACATACTTCATACCCTGCATTGAAACACATGAACAAAACTTAAAATTTTTAAATACATAAAAAAATACGATACATAGTTAAATAAACAGTTTGTAATGTTTTCCGATACATACTCTTCTCAGTGTGAATAAAATTTGGTATATGTATTTAGTTCTAAAATATAATGAAATTTGTCATAGTTATATATCATATACATAACTATGAATATGATACACATTGATTTAGTTTTCAAAAATTTGGGTTTATGTATCAACAATAAGATATGGTAGTATCTCCAAATACATACCCTTCTTAGTTGAATAACAATGTGCATATATATATTTATATATATATATATATAGACGATACTAAAAGATAATGAAATTTGTCATAGTTATGTATCAAATACATAACTATGAACAAATACATATCTATGAACATGATACATATTAATTTATGTTTCAAAAAATTGGGTTATGCATCAAAAATAATATATGTACACGATACATTGTACATAATAAAATTGTAATATATCACAATGTTGAAACGTAGATATTATACATGAGTTTAAGAATCAGAATTAACTAGGTACATTAGAAATCTAAACCTTGGATAGAGAAGGGCATGTACGTAATAACAGCTTCTACCCCCCCCCCCCCCCTCTTTCTGAAGTTTTTGCAACTAATGATTTCGAACTTGAACATGCATCCTTCCGTAATTTCTTCATTATTAAAGGATTGTTGCGGTGTTTGGATCTATTTTCAGCAAAATCATCATTATTAGAATCAAAATCACTAGGAACAAGATCTTCCGTTTGAGGAACTAATTGGGTAAGCTCAATACTAAATGATGATAATGAATCAATACGTATCACAAATCTAAGATGAACATCAGAAAAATTGAAACAACTTTTTATCGAAATATGATAAACTAAAAGCAAAAAAAAAAATGATGAAGAAATTCTTCTACCTTTTTTAGAATTTGAAATTGATGAAGAAATCTAAAATAACACGGTTGTAATTAAAAAATTCTGAGTTGGAAGAAATCGTTGATACATTACGAAAATTTAGGTGTGAATTTGGGAGAGTTAAGCGTGAAGTGGGAAGAAGGATATTGATGTATCCGAAATTAGGAGGGAGAGAGATAGAGAGATAGATAGATAGATAGAGAGAGAGAGAGAGAGAGAGAGAAATACAGATTTTTGTAATTTATTTAAATGGTAGGAAATTTTTGAGATTATGGTAACTTAAGTTGTGTATTTAGATAATTTTTTCTAAATATAATTACCCAAAACAGATATATAAATACAATTGTTGATACATATATATAATACTTACCCATATACAATTATCAGCAAATATAAAAATACAATTCGTCTATCTCCTCCCTCATACTCGCCTCTCAATCTCTCTCGTCTCTCTCCCCTTATAACATGTAGCTACATATCGTAATTAAGAAAACTATAGCTATTTTACCTGATTATGTTTCTAGTCTTAGTTATTTTTGAAATTTCAGTACAAATAATATCCCTTCACTACCAAAAAGAAAGAGTATCATTTTGCTCAAAGGGGTTGGAGCAGACAAATCAAGATTGTTATTGCTAAATTGGTAAAGATTTTAATACAGTTTGCCTTAATCTCCTTACAAAAAATAAGATATCCATGCTTCAAGTAGAAAATTTACTTTTACTTTTTCTTTTTTTTCGATCTAAAATTATTTTTCACTAACATCAACTCATAAGTTAAAATAAAACATGAATGAGAACTGTTTTAATGTATACTATAACAACAGACGATTTGGATACAATTATTAGTTGCAAACTTGTAAATGTTGTCAGAGCAGCCTTTAACCACGGTTGTTTTATAACGTCTAACATATAATTAATTTACATGCAGATCTTTTACCTATGGTCCAAGATGACATTTCAGCCGATAAGAACCCTGCTCCATGCAACGCAAAGTTCAAATTAGTGACGCCTTCCATTGATTTGCTAAACGCTTAAATTATGTTTACCATGCCAGGACCTGTGATGACATCTTGTAGCTTCTTTCATATAATTTCGATTTAGCACTACCCACTCTGTACCAACATGTTCATTTTATGTGCTATATGAAAATAAATTGTTCTGAAGGCCTTTACATTATTGACGGGCTTTAGAATGACTTGTCTTTCAATTAATTTTTAAAAAAGGGAAAAGAAGGTTCAGAGAAAGGGTTTTTAATAAAGGGTGAAATTTTTTTTAATGAACTATGCACACCTGATTCTCACTAAAATGAGGTACATAGGCATCCCTTTTTGGGTACGATATTTCTAAGAAAAATGTGTTTTGCCTCTGTTTAAAAGAAAAAAAAACTTTATTTTTTTAGTGTCCTCCCTTGATTAGAGTTTGTGCCAACCAAGACAAGTCTTTAATTTTGATTATCTTCCATTCAAAGGTACGAATGACGTCTCCAACTAAAAGACATGGCTCTAAAAAATCTAGAATTGAAGGGATTCTGAAGTGCATGATTATTGATACGATTCCTGTGGATCTGTGGCGATGGTGGACAAGTATCAGAGATTATGAGTAGAGAAGGGTAAAAGATCATTTGGGACATCTTGTGCGTTTGATGGAAATTGACCCAAGAAGAGATGTGATTGAGGCATTGACTCCTTTTGGGATCCTAAAAATAACGTGCTTCAATTCTCCAACTTTAAAATGATGTCTACTCTGGAGGAAATTGCTAGCTTCATGGGAAAAGGGTCTAGTATTCGGGGCACTGATCTCCATAACAAACGATCTATAATCCCTAAGAGCATCGATGGAAACAAGTTTCTGGACCTACTTAAGATCAACCAGATGGAACAGGAGAGTTTGAAAAATGGGTGGATCTCTTTGGATTTTCTATATGAGAGGTATAGTCGAAGGGATGGGTTTGATAAATACCAAAGGCAACTCAACAATCAAGGGGGCGGGGCATAAACGCTTGAAAAGTGAATGGACATTTTGCCTATATGATCACAATTTTGGGACTTATTGTTTTCCTCGAACGGGATAAGTTGTCTGGCTAGGGCGGTGAAGGTGCTGATTACAATGAAAAGTCATACTACTATACCTATGATTCTTGCAAATATGTTCCGAGCATTGACCAAGTGCAAAAAGGGGGAACCTACTTTGAGGGGTGCAACATCTTACTATTGATGTGGTCTTTGGAACATCTCTATCGTCATAATTGTGCACCAAGATTCACTCCTGACCGGTCTAATAGTGTATCTACTCACAAGGAAAAGGCAACAAAAGTTGATTTTCCAAAAGGGGTTCTAGCATGTGAAGAAAAACTCTCAGTGTTAACTTCTGATTAAATTGTTTGAAATTATTACTGATTCCCAACAAAGGATGTCATTTGCATGCCCACTGACATTTCATTTCTTATGTTGATTGGACTTAGAGGTGTCCAACCCTATGCCTCGCTTTGGGTTATACGCCAGCTTGCTAGAGTCCAAGAAGTGTCGTCAAATGATGATATGAGTAGATTTGTGTTTGACCCCCCCTCCCCCCCCCCCCCAATTTTTCCTTTGATTATGGAGATATTGTAGATATTTGGTTTGGGAGTATAATTTATGAGCAAAGAGAAATGATAGTGGAGTAGGATAGAGGAAAGGTGGTCTATGGATACCTATCATGGTTTCATGATTCGGTAATATTCGGTGACAATCCTGAAGGATCTAGAAGAAAAAGGAAAGACCAGCACACCATAAAACAATTGAAAAAGGAGTTGGAGTAGGCCGAAGCCACCATAGCCCAACAAGAAGTTCAGGTCTAAATAGGGAGAAATCACCAGTTGAAGTTACAAGATGTGGAGGGAGAATTGAAGCAAGCTGAGGGAAACTTTACTCGATTGGAGGAAGAGCTCAATGGTAGAGTTAATTTACCTCAACAAGTAAGAAAGGGACAGAGTGTTGAAATTTCTCGATTCAGAAAAGGCTTGGTGGCATCTGCAAAAGTCGTGCACCACCAATAGGCAGAGCTTAAGCAGTAGAGGGAGCAATCTAAGAAACAGGGGTCATGTTGGGTGCACTCACATGATCAATTTCAAGCTCAATTAGAAGAGCAGGAGAAGAAAATCACTCAGTATGTTGATATTGAAGTGGAGAAAAAATAAATGATCATTGAAAGAGAAACACTTTGTAATCGACTTGAGACATTAGAGGAGTGAGAGACCATCCTAAGGAACAACCTTGGTGACCATCAAGTGTGGTTGAATAACTGTCATGAAAATATGGGAAAGGCCAGACGTCGAGTGCATCAGTTGGCGGAGCAAACATCCTATGTTTTTAGAGTTCATCATTGTATGGATGACACAAGAGTGGTGATCGTTCCTCATCTTCCAAAGGTTTTGGTGAATTTGTATGAGACCTTGGGAGGATAGAGAAAGCCCCAAGAAGATCAAGAAGAATGAAGTTAAGTCCAACAATTTTTTGTGAGGTTTTATCTTGTTTTGTTATTTAAGGTCCGTATTGTTAGTTTAACCTTTTGTTGTTTAACAATCATGTTGATCGTAGTCTTGTTCAAATCCTTAGTTTTTGTCTTGTCGTTTTGTTTAGAGTCTTTTTCGAGACATTGAAATGAATTAAAGGGTTTGTTTTGCTTTTCTAAATTGATTCAATTGAGACTCTATATTTTCTATTTCTCATTACTACGTAATGATCTGATTCATGGGGTGACATGATACGTAGGAAACCTCCAACATATTCGATCAAAACTCTTTTATGAAAGGGAAAATAATTAAAAGGAAGACAATGAACAAAGTCAAACTGGAATAAGATAAATGTCTTTTTGAACTCATGATGTTAGGTGCTTGACATAAAATGTGCGATTAATATATGCAAATTCTCTAACCCCTACAGGTTTGTCATTTTCGTAAGCTTTAGGTGGTTGGTTTGTGGTAAACTGGCAGAACACCCATAATTTATCAGGTCTAAGGTAAGAGTGCTAATGACAACCAATACTAAAACTGTAGTGAATCAGGTAGAAACTCCAGTTGAATTAATGACAAGAGAGTTAGCCATTGTTAAGGAAAATCGGACACTGAGACATGGTATGGCACAGTTGTGGCCAGCCTGCGCCTATGGCCAAGAACCACCAATGTCCATTCCTGGTTTTCTGAGATCACAAGTATCTGATCCTTATGTTCAAGAGTCCCGATATCTGATCCTTTCTTCCCTCCGGGGTATGGTCCCTTTGATAATTATGGGGTTGGAGCATCAACAAGGCATGTCATCTAGGAATAACCGCACTATCATGATAGTTGCACCGATCTATACTCTCCCGTATCCATCTGTGATGAAAAGAGAAACTCAAGAAGGACCGTTCACCATCCAATCAGAGCAGTATTCTACTCTTGGGATGGCATTTGGGGCCCTAATTCTATCCACTTTGGTTCCCCTATCAATGTTGAAAGGCCCACTCAAAGACCAAAGCAAGAGGAAATGATCAAAAAAATAAAAAGCATCGAGCAACACATGAAAAGTATGCAATGACTAAGAGGGCATAAGAATGTCGCGTTCAAAGACTTGTGTAGTTTCTTAAATGTCCACCTTTCACCTGGTTTCATTCCAAATGTGCCAGTGGGAGATCTCTTGGTCTATGAACCATTCTGAGAGAACTCCTTTCAGACTTTCACCAAAGTAAGCCATGAGTTGTTCCTCTTTTACCTTCTGCACCCCTAAATTGATTGTAGTATCGCTTGAGATGAGCTATGGGATCACCATGCCCATCATACTTATCAAATTTAGGGGTTTTGAAACCAGGTGGAAGGTTAACATTTGGGAACATACACAAGACTTTGAACGCGACACTCTTGTGCCCTCTTGCCCTTGCATACTTTTCATGTGTTGCTCGATGCTTTTCACTTTTTGATCATTTTCTCTTGTTCTTAGCTTTGAGTGGGCCTTTCAACATCGATAGGTAAACTAAAGTAGATACAGTTAGGGCCCCCGAATGCCATCCCAGAAGTATAATATTGCTCTAGTTAGGCGGTGAACTATCCCTCTTGAGTTGCTCTTTGTGTCACAGTTGGGTGCGGGAGAGTATAGACCAGCGTAGTTGTCATGATATTGAGATTATTCTTAGATGGCATGCCTTGAGGGAGAGTTGCTGATGGTCCATCCCCATAATTATTGAAGGGACCATACCCAGAGGGAAGAAAGGATCAGATATCTGTACTTGAGAAGATGAGGATCGAATACTTGTAATCTTAAGAAAATTGGGAATGGACATTGGTGGTTCTAAGATATTGGCCCAGGCTTGCCACAACTGTGCAATAACATGTCTCAGTGTACGATTTTCCTCAACCATGGCTGACTCTCTTGTCGTTAATTCAGTTGGAGTTTCTACCTGATTCACCGCAATTTTTATATTGGTTGTCATTGGAGCTCTTACCTTAGACCTGGTAAAGAATGGGTATTCTACTAGTTTACCACAAACCAACTACTTGAAGCTTACTAAAACTAAACTAAAACGACAAACCTATTAAGGGTTAGACAATTTGTAGATATTAATCACACATTTTATGTCAAGCACCGAATATCATGAGTTCAGAAGGCCATTTGTCTCATCCCAACTTTGCTTTGTTCATTGTCTTCCTTTTAATTATTTTTCCTTTTATAAAAGAGTTTTGATCAAAACTATTGGAGGTTGCATACGTATCATGTCACCGCATGAATTAGATCATTACATAATTTAGAGAAATAGAAAATATAGAGTGTCAACTGAATCAGTTTTAAAAAGCAAAACAAACCCTTTCATTCATTTCGATGTCTCGAAACAAACTATTAACAAAATGACTATTCAAAAGCAATGGATTTGAACAAGACTACGATCAACATGATATCTTAAACAACAAAATGTTAAACTAACAATACATACTCTTAAGAGCAAAACAAGATAAACTTATAAAAAATTGTTGGACTTGACTTCATTCTTCTTGATCATCTTGGGTTTTTCGTTGTCCTCCCAAGGTCTCATACAAATTCACCAAAACCTTTGGAAGATGAGGAACGATGGTACATTCTTGCTCAGCCACTCTTGTATCATCCATACGACGATGATCTCTAATAACATAGGATGTTTTCTCCGCCAACTAATGCACTCGATGTCTGGCCCGTCCCATATTTTTTTGACAATTATTCAACCTCACCTGATGGTCACCAAACTTATTTCTTAAGATGGCCTGTCACTCCTTCAATGTCTTAATCCAAATACAAAGTGTTTATCTTTTAATGATCATTTGTCTTTACTCCACCTCAATAACGATATACTGACTGATTTCTTCTTCTGCTCTTCTAACTGTGCTTGAAATTGATCATGTGAGTGCACCCAACGTGACCTCTCTTTCTCAAATTTCTCCCTCTACCACTTAAGCTCTGCTTGTTGGTGGTGCATGAATTTTCAAATGCCACCAAGTCCTTTATCAATCGGGAAATCTCAACACTCTTCCTTTCTTACTTGTCGAGCTGAATTAATTCTACTATCTAGCTTCTCTTCCAATCAAGTTAATTTTCCCTCAGCTTGCTTCAGTTCTCCCTCCACATCTTGTAACTTCAAATGGTGATTCCTCCCTATTTGGACCTAAACTTTATTATTGGGCTATGGTGATTTTGGCCTGCTCCAACTCTTTTTTCAATTGTCTTATGGTGTGCTGGTCTTTCCTTTTTCTTTTGGATCCTTCAGAAGTGTCACCGAATATTACTGGATCATGAAACTATGATAGGTACCCAAGGACCACCTTTTATCTATCCTTCTCCACTACCATTTCTCTTTGCTCAGAAAGTATACTCTCAAACCAAATATCTAGAATATCCCCACTATCAAAGGAAAAAACTAGGGGGTGTGAAACACAAATCTACTAATATCATCATCTGGCAGGACTTCTTAGACTCTAGCCAGCTAGCACATAACCCAAAGCAAGGCATAGGGTTGGACACCTCTAAACCCAATCAACACACGAAATGAAATGCAGTGGACATGCAAATGACATCCTTTCCTGGTAATCAGTAATAGTTCCAAACAATTTCATCCTAAGAGTTTTTCTTCACATGCTAGAATCCGTTTTGGAAAATTGACTTTTGCTACCCTTTTCTTGTGAGTGGATACATAATTAGACCAGCCAGGAATGAATATTGGAGCACGATTATGACGATATAAATGTTCAAAAAATCACATCTAGAGTAAAATATTGCACTCTTCAAAGTAGATTTCCCCCTTTTTGCACTTGGTCAATACTCGGAACATATTTGCAAGAATTATGGGTATAATGGTGGGATTTTCTTATGTAATTAGCTTCTTCACCACCCTAGCCAGACGAATGTTAACATGTTTGTCCTATTCGGGGAAAATAATAAGCCCCAAAAACACGGCCATGAAGGCTAAACATCCATTAACTTTCCAAGCTTATATGCCCCTTTGATTGCTGAGTCATCTTTGGTATTTATCAAACTCATCCATTCGATCGTACCTCTCATATAGAAAATCCAAAAGAGATCCACCCATTTTTCAAACTCTCTTTCTCCATCTGGTTGATCTTAAGTAGGTCCAGAAACATGTCACCATTGATGCTCTTAAGAATTATAGGTCTTTTGTTATGGAGATCAGTGCCCTGAATACTAGACCATTTTTCCATGAAGCTATCAATTTCCTCTAGAGTTGGAGTCATTTAAAAGTTGGAGAATTGAAACACGTTATTTTCGGGATCCCAGAAAGGACTCAATGCATCAATCACATATCTTTTTTGGTCAATTTCCATCAAATGTACAAGATGTCCCAAATGATATTTTACCCTTCTCTGTTCATAATCTCACATACTTGTCCACCATCGTCACAGATTCACGGGTATTGTATCAACAATCATGCACTCTGAAATTCCTTCAATTTTAGGTTTTTTAGAACCCTGTCCTTTAGTTGGCGGCACCATTTGTACCTTTGAATGGAAGATCATCAAAATTAAAGATTTTTCTTAATTGGCACAAATTCTAATCAAGAGAGGACACTAAAAATACAAAGAATTTTTTTCTTTTTAACAGATGCAAAATACATTTTTTTTAGAAACATCAAACCCAAAAAAGGATGCATATGTATCTCATTTTAATGAGAATTAGGTGTGCATAGTTCATTAAAAAATTGACACACCATTTAAAAAAAAACCTTTTTTTGAACCATTTTTTCCCTTTTTCTTCAAAATATTAACTTGAAATAAAGGTCATTCTAAAGCCGATCAACATTGTAAAGGCCTTCTGAACAGTTTATTTTCATATAATACATAAAATGAACATGTTAGTCCAGAGTGAATACCTATCTTTTACGATCCCAGCCCCTGTGCTGAGTCCCGCTAGGTCAAATGCTAATAATATAAATAAACGTAGCCTACTAGAAATATTATTTGTGAATTTTTCTGTTATGTTTATTACCACATATGAAAAAGGTGTCTAGATTGACTTACTCGAGCGGCTAACTTGAGTCGGAGAGGTCAGCTTATCGATAGCGAAGCTATTTCGGCTTAACTGAGGGACCAACCCCACCTAACACGTGTTAATAAAATTCCTGAACCATGAGTGTAACCGCACACACAATGTATAATAAACATTCTAAGAGACTCAGTGGATGTGCGAGAGAAGATATTTTATATATTTAACCACACAATATCAAAGTAGTAAATAGACAAAGAGAATATTAGTTAACAAACACAATATGTATCTGATCAATAAATAAAGTCAAACAAAAATCAATATACAAAGCTCGAATTCTAAAAATGTTTCTAGCGGAGTCGCTAAATCTGTCACACCCATTTTTTCTTCGAAATATGATAGCCTTAAAAAATAGAATAAAAGAGATAAATAAACTTTTTTTGGTAAAAACATTCAAATTTACGTTTTTTACGAAAACGATCAACTTTTTTAAAAAAATAATAAAAATGGTCAGAATCTATTATACAAAAAAATGGACTTTTGATCTCTTTTTTTTTCATTTTTTAATTCTCCCCTTAGCAAAACATATATCTATGTATTAATTCCATAATAAAAATAAAATAAAGTAGACATCAAATTGATAATAGAACGCAAATCTATCTATATATAATATAAAAAGTAAAAAGTGTCAATGCCAGCACCATATAATTTATAGAATTTCTGTACAATTAAAATTAAAATTAATTATTTGTAGTTAATTTAAATAATAAATCTAAATTTTAAAAACAGAACAGAAATTGAAAACGTTTTTAAAAATTAATTTTATATAATTAAAAAACATTTTTACAAATAACGTGATATAACTTTAAAGAATTATCTAAAATTTTCAGTTTTTGGTGCTCTTTTAAGTTTTTTCACTTTTTTAAAAATTGAGATAATGGTTATAACTTCCAAACAGTTACTGTTTAAATTATTTACTTTTATTTAAGGGATAATGAATTACAAATTCTGCGGGCAACATTATATTATTTTTTAAAATTAGTGAAGAAATCTATAATACAAAGGTTCATTTGAAAAAGTCAAGTAACACATTAAAAGTACATGCATTGTATGTATGTATTGTTTCCTTCTTTGTGGAATTTGCTGAATACGAGGAGAAATTTGAATTCAAGACAACTACTCAAAAATGTTATATCATTTTTTTAATATGTAATATACTCAAATCTTTTGAATAAATAGTTATCTATCGTATATTTATAATTCAAATAAATGAATATCAATAATTTTTTAAATGCATACATCTTCCGGCAAAATATGCCTACTCAATATGAATTCATCAATGATAAGCAATGGATAGTTGGAGTTATACAACGATGGAACGTACCATATTTCAAATATTCAGTTATCTTATTTTTTATTGAATTGATTTTTCAAGATAAGAAGGTAAAAAATAATTTTTGAAAAGTTATTCTTTCCTCTATTGCTTTTAAAGTTCTCTATTGGATTGTATTAGGATTGATTTGCTAATTTTTTTTTGAAAGTTTGTTTCGTGAAAGTTATTCTTTGGATATGTAGATTAGTTTTTCGAGTTCCAACAATTGTCTTTGTCGAGTTTCAACAATTATCTTTAGATCCTCTGTTTAATTTGTTTTTTGGTGTTTAAAGTATGATTTATGAATACTACTCTTTTAATAATATATTGTGTGTTCAGTTTTTCAAGTTGCAACAATCGTTAGGATTTTGTAAGTTATATGGCAAAAAAATAATAAAAGTACTCACTAGGTTTTTAGAATGTTATTATTTCAAATACACGCATATATTATTTTTCAAAAAAATTATAAAATTAATGCATTATATGTAATTTTTAAAGATTTATGTGTGAAATATCCTTCATTAAAATAAAGAAAGAACTTCACGCAGCAAAACAATCTTTATTTTTAAAATAAAGAAACAAACTTTCATATAAAATATATTAATAATTAAGATTAAAACTCATCATTGGATATTAAAATAAAAAGGGCTAATTTAATTATTTCTTAAAAATATTGCTAGAAGATGTACAAAATAATAATTAAAAAAAAGATTGCTTATACTTCATACGAACTCAATTCACAAATTTAAATATGATATTTTAAGTTATAAATGACATAATAAAAATAAAAAATTAATTAGAATATTATAAAAGAAAATAAATATATGCAAAAGATGATAAAAAATTTATATAAAAATATTATTAATACATTTAGACAATCAAATAAATTCAAAATATTAACATTAAAGATTTAAAGTATAAATATAATTTGTTTAGGAAGTAAAAATATATGACGTAACACAATATTAAAATTGTGTAGTAGAAAAATTACATTCAAAAATAAAATTTAAAAATAATACTTTATTAATGTATTACTTAAAATTAACGTGATATATTTAAAATTAAAAAATTAAATGGTCTGTTTTAAAATTAAATTTTTTTAAGACTATAAACTCTTTATTTAAATAAATCATTAATATAAAATTGATTAACTAAGTAAATATTATCATAGTTTTTCCTTAAATTAATTTTCTAAATTACAACTAGAATTTAAACAGGTAGTTTAAAAACGTCCCATTATATTCCAACTTATGCACAAGCTCTAAAAACTTATTAACTAAAAATGAATAAAATAATTAAAACTAAATTTTCGTAAATAAAAATAAATTGAAATTTATTTGCAAATTAGAAATGTTTTTGAATTATCATTTTCTTAAAATCAAATTTTCAGTTTGGATATTTGTTTTAAATATGAGTTTTGAGTGAAGTTGTTGTAGTGTAATAGATAAAATGAAGGAAACATGAATGGTGTGATGGACTTAGGCATGCAGATAAAATGCAAACAATCATTTAGAAAAAAAGATACTTGTCAGTTAGTTCAAGTATAACATATATGAGTTTGACTGAAAATACAATCTTCATGAGTAATAGTCTTTTTTTCCATCTTCGTATGATCTCTTATCGCTCCAATCTGTGTGGCAATTTGCCTATAAATTGATTTTATTAATCCATCTCTAAATTCATAATTTCCACTCAACAAAATCCATCTCCTAAGCCTATTACTAAAACAATGTCGGATTATTTTATTTTTGATTATTTGTCTTTTTTTAATGATGACATGAATACAGATAGCCAAGAAATAAACTGTGCAAACACCTCAAGTTTCTATAATGACGACTCATTGGCAGATAATGATAGTAATAGTGAAGACGGTGACAACGAAAATGGTGAAGACAATGATTCTGAAAATTATAAAATGGAAAAAGACTACATGGGAGAGGAGCAGGAAGAAGATGGTTATATTGGGGAAGGTGAAGAGGAAAAAGGTGATGATGGTGAAAGTGATGATGATGATTGGGACGGGGACGATGACGAGCATACCGATGACGATGATGACCATGGAATAGATGATTAGTTTTAAGTGCTTTCAATTCCTATTTCTAATTTTATTTACTATTCTTTTTTATTATTTTAATGAATACTTTGTATCCTTAGTTTCTAGTGTACTTAACAATAAAACATAATTATATCAAATATCAAAATATACTTAACTAATTCAAACAAACTTAATATAAATAATTAATCAAAACATAAAAGAACATGCTTCATTATATTTAAAAGTACATTGAAAATATAAAGAGAAATACCCAAAAGAAGTGATGACAGACAACAATTAAAGTAATGCTAGTTGAAATCACAAACCAAAAAGAGATGATTTTAGACAGAAATTCTATGGAGCGTATTTGCACACACAATGTATATTAGATGTTCCAAGAGACTCAGTGGGTGTGTGATAGGAGACATTTTATATATACAACTAAACAATTTTAAAGTAGTAAATAGACAAAGAGCATATTAGTTAACAAGCACAATATATATCTGATAAATAAATAAAGTCATACAAAAATCAATATACAAAGCTCGAATTCTAAAAAAATCCCCAGCGGAGTCGTCAGATCTGTCACATTCATTTTTTTTCGAAATGTGACAGCCTTAAAAAATAAAATAAAAGAGATAAAGAAACTTTTTTTTGTAAAAACATTCAAATTTACGTTTCTTACGAAAACAATCAACTTTTTTTAAAAAAAATGGCCAGAATCTATTATACAAAAAAATATACTTTTGATTTCTTTTTTCATTTTTAAATTCTCCCCTTAGCAAAACATATATCTATGTATTAATTCCATAATAAAAATAAAATAAAGCAAACATCAAATTGATTATTATTCACACAAATCAATCTATATATAACATAAGAAGCAAAAAGTGTCAATGTCAGCACCATATAATTTATAGAATTTTTGTACAATTAAAATTAAAATTAATTATTTGTAGTTAATTTAAATAATAAATCTAAATTTCAAAAACAGAACATAAATTTAAAATGTTTTAAAAAATTAATTATATATAATTTAAAACCATTTTTTCAAATAACGTGATTTAACTTTAAAGCATTATCTAAAATTTTCAGCTTTTTAGTGTTCTTTTAAGTTTTTTCACTTTTAAAAAAATTTATATAATAGTTGTAACTTCCAAACAGTTACTGTTTATATTTTTAACTTTTATTTAGTGGACGATGAATTACAAATTGTGCGGGCAACATTATATTATTTTTTAAAATTAGAGAAGGAATCTAGAATACAAAGGTTCATTTGAAAAAGTCAAGCAACACATTAAAAGTACAAGCATTGTATCTATGTGTTGTTTCCTTCTTTGTGGAATTTGCTGAATACGAGGAGAAATTTGAATTCAAGACAACTACTCAAAAAGGTTATATCATTCTTTTAATATGTAATATACTCAAATCTTTTGAATAAATAGTTATCTATCGTATATTTATCATTCAAATAGATGAGTATCAATAATTTTTGAAATGCTTACATCCTCCGGCAAAATATGCCTACTCAATATGAACTCATCAATGATAAGCAATGGATAGTTGGAGTTATACAACGATGGAACGTACCACATTTCAAATATTTAGTTATCTTATTTTTTATTGAATTGATTTTTCAATATACGAAGGTAGAAAATAATTTTTGAAAAGTTATATTTCCTGTATTGCTTTTAAAGTTCTCTATTAGATTGTATTAGGATTGATTTGCTAATTCTTTTTTGAAAGTTTGTTTCGTGAAAGTTATTCTTTGGATATGTAGATTAGTTTATCCAGTTCCAAGAATTGTCTTTGTCACGTTTTAACAATTATCTTTAGATCCTCTCTTTAAGTTGTTTTTTGGTGTTTAAAGTATGATTTATGAATACTGCTCTTTTAATAATATATTGTGTGTTCAGTTTTTCAAGTTTCAACAATCATCAGGATTTTGTAAGTTATATGGCAAAAGAATAATAAAAGTACTCACTAGGATTTTAGAATGTTATTATTTCAAATACCCGTATATATTATTTTTTAAAAAAAATTATAAAATTAATTCATTATATGTAGTTTTTTAAAGATTATGTGTAAAATATCCTTCATTAAAATAATAAAAGAATTTCATACAGCAAAAAATCTTTTTTTTTAAAAAAAATAAAGAAACAAACTTTCATATAAAATATATTAATAATTAAGATTAAAACTCATCATTAGATATTAAAATAAAAAGGCTAATTTAATTATTTCTTAAGAATATTGCTAGAAGATGTACAAAATAATAATTAAAAAAAAGATTGTTTATACTTCAAACGAACTCAATTCACAAATTTAAATATGATATTTTATGTTATAAATGACATAATAAAAATAAAAAACTAATTAGAATATTATAAAAGAAAATAAATATATGCAAAAGATGATAGAAGTTTTATACAAAAATATTATTAATACATATTTAGACAATCAAATAATTTCAAAATATTAATATTAAAGACTTAAAGTATAAAAATAATTTGTTTAGGAAGTAAAAATGTATGACGTAACACAATATTAAAATTGTGTAGTAGAAAAATTAAATTCGAAAATAAAATTTTAAAAATAATACTTTATTAATGAATTACTTAAAATTAACGTGATATATTAAAAATTAAAAAATTAAAAAATTAAAAAATTAAATGATCTGTTTTAAAATTAAAATTTTTAAAAACTATAAACTCTTTATTTATATAAAACACTAATATAAAATTGAGTAACTAACTAAATATTATCATATTTTCCCCTCAAATTAATTTTTTAAATTACAACTAGAATTTAAACATGTAGTTTTAAAACTTCCCATTATATTCAGACTTATGCACCAGCTCTAAAAACTTATTAACTAAAAATGAATAAAATAATTAAAACTAAATTTTCGTAAATAAAAATAAATTGAAATTTATTTGCAAGCTAGAAATGTTTTTGAATTATCATTTTTTTAAACCGAATTTTCAGTTTGGATATTTGTTTTAAAAATGAGTTTTAAGTGAAGTTGTTGTAGTGTAATAGATAAAATGAATGAAACATGAATGGTGTGATGGACTTAGGCATGCAGATAAAATGTAAACAATCATTTAGAAAAAAAAATTTATTAGTCAGTTCAAGTATAACATATATGAGTTTGACTGAAAATACCATCTTCATGACTAACTGCATTTTCTTCTATCTTTGTATGATCTCTTATCGCTCTAATTTGTGCGACAATTTGCCTATAAATTGATTTTATTAATCCATCTCTAAATTCATAATTTCCACTCAACAAAATCCATCTGCTAAGTTTATTACTAAAAGGCTAAATGGTCTGGTGGACCCTTGTACTTGTATCGATTTGTATTGTGGACGCTTCTACTTACTCATTAACGATGACTTTAAAGTTCACGGATTTTGAAATCATACCAACGCCGGAGGAGATAAGTCAAATTGCTAATTTACCATTGGCTGGCAGAGCACCATTGACCCTGCGCACAATATCAGTAATAAGTTTTCTCTAGTCTTTGGGTCTGAGAGTAGGCCCAGGTTTGTGAAGAGTTGATGAATGATGAGTTAAATTAGAATATCTCTTTAAGAAATTCGTTCGTCGAGAGATCTGCGATAGGTTCCAACAAGAATTCTTCATTTCTAAGGTTGATTGGGAAAGGCACATGGCTATTGTTTTCGTGGTAGCCTTTTTGGGAATTATGATTTTTTGAAGAAAAGAGAGTATATCAACATCAACCTACTACCTATGGTCATTTACATGTTTAGAGGACCTGTTAGAGTAGCCATTGTACCTAGGACACCATAATGCCCAGCCTCAATGGAAACACTAGACCTGATCATAGTTTTCAAAACATCAGATGTAGCATCTAAATCACCTGCCTCACACTGTCCAGAGATTAATCTTATGAAGATAGAGTTATCCTTGGGTGTAATATACTTCTCTTCCATCTCTTTCAAAATCGTTCTAGCTTCAGACATTTTCTAAGCAACAGAAAGACTATGTAACAGTGTCGAATAAGTAATAGAATTTGGTTTAATACCAAAACTCTTTGTCTCTTCAAACAATCTCAATGCATCATCTATTCGCTCAACCGCACAATATCCTTTATTCTGCATCGTATAGCTGATGACATTCGGCTCTATATTCTTCGCTTTCATTTCCACAAAGTACTTCTCTGCCTCTTCTATTTTCTTAACCCGGTTATAGCCATTAATCATAGTATTATAAGTTACTACATCAGGCATAATCTCCTTACTCTTCATATCTTCAAAGAACCTAATTGCAATATCCACTTTTGACGATAAAAAGAATCTTCAAATCAAAAGATTATACGTATGTCCAGTCGGTTCAATACCCTGATTAACCATCTTATTAAAATACCTCTTGGCCATCATATATCTACCTCTACGATTTATCACATTAAACAAAGCATTATAAGATTTAACAGTCCTTTCAACACCCAACTCTTCCATTTTCTGAAACAACTTAACACTCTCTTGAACAATCCCAGGTTTACCATAACTATCAATCAATAAAAACCATAAATCCTCATCTGAATTAACATCCTTATTAGGCATATCAATAAGTATACACCTAGCATGAATAAGCTTTTCAGCTCTACCAAGAATTTGAATAATCTTGAAATGGGTTTCTCTATCATGCCTAAAAAGTCAGATCTTTCAACCCACCTAAAGAACTACAACACATGTTAAGAAATTTTCGCACTGTGTATCACATTATAAAAAAGTTCATGATCAAATGATGGAGCAATATTTATAATGAAATTTTGTAGACGAGTAGTCCATGCACGAGTAGACATCATTCTGCAAATGAGATCTTCTAGTTTTTCTTGGGGTTTAGGATTGTTACCTTTTGGAATTCGATCATGGTTTTTGAGGGATTCGGAGTTGTAGAAGGAGGATGTTGATCTTACGGATAGTGGAGTAGGTGAAATAGTGAGGAGCTTCTTCGGGTTGAAAGTGGTCGATCTTGATGCACACAAAGAAGCCATTTTTGGTTCAATTTGGAGTTTGTGCGATCTGTGCAATGAAGAAATTAAACCTTCGGTATCATCTATAGATATGCGGGGGAGGCTGCAGGGTTTAGGTTTTTCGAACCGTATCTAAACTTTTTATACTTTACATTTTTATGTTGCTTCATTTTATGCTTGTTTTATTCACTTACTCAATTCTTAATTTAGTTTTTCTTTTTCAAATTAGGAATACTTCATGATTTACAAGTATTTTTATTCATTATATTGATATAATTTTTTTTTTTATTATAAACATAAATCTTAAGGAGAAAAGGTCTGTGAGTTTTACAACTTATTGATGTGAATGCGTATAATTAAAAGAAACAACACGTGTTTACATGGTTAATCGAATTATCTAATAGACACACACATTAAAAGGGGGAAATTTCATAAAAATACAATTCTCACTTACATTGCAAAAATATAAATTTAAACTTATATTACAAATCTTTAGCCCAAAACTCAATTCAATAGATAACAATATATATCCGGTGTACAACAACATGCAGAACTTTCATATTTTATTTTTACAAAAATGCTTAAAAACTTGATATACAACATTATATTCCCAATACCCAATATCATACAAAATTATAAGAGGCATTTGTACACCATATACAATAATATCTTATATATTATTATACAAAAAATTGACTTCGTCTTTTTTCGGAATCCAAACACCAGATTCATTCAAAAACACCTAAAAAAAACTACATCAAATCACCCAAAATTTCAGATTTAGGCTCCTCAATACGTAATCGATCTTTTGCAACAATATCCATTCGAAACAAAGTTTTTTTGCGAAAATTCAATTTTCAAACTTTGAAGTTTCGAATTCAACAATGGTTGAACAACAACCTCTATTGAGCTTGTGAAAGAAAACTTAATAAGAATTTGTTGTTAGTAATAGTAGAGTTTCATCGTGAAGTAAGGTGGAAAATATGTGTTTTTGTTAGGTTGATTGAGATGAAGATCGAAGGTGAATTATTGAGATGATTTTTGGAATAGAAATTCAGTCTCCTTGGAAGTGGGGTAGCTGATCTATTCAAATTTTAATGGTAGAAGATAGCAAAAATAAGGTGCTTTGATATGAGTTGTGAAAGAAAAATTAATAAGAATCTAGCTATCTTTAGCAATGACGGGGTTTCATTGAAATTGAGTCAATTTAAGTAATTGAAAATCTTGACTAAATTATGTAAAATAATTTTATGAGTTGTACTAAAGTGTAATTATCTCCAAAACAAAAAATAATAATTTAAATTTAAAAAAATCTAACTAAAACACTTTATTAGGAATTGAGGTATTCAATAAAAATGAAATTTAATTAAAATATCTTAATGAAATATCCTAATAAATTTAAGAGGTCAATTAGGTAAATTAAGTCTTGTTAGATAAGCACTCTTTTAATTCAATATCTAGCCATGAGAACAATTTCAGATTATTTTACAAAGATACATGAAATCATCTATCATTTTGTTGAGTGGCTTTAGTAAAACTAATAAATTTATTCGCATTTTTTGTGATTATAAAAGTATTACTTATTAAATATTTTATTTTTTTAATCCCTAGATATAGATTATTTTTAACCTTCAATCCCAAATACTGTACATTAAATTTCAAGTGTTCATTCATTTTCTGTTAAGAAATTATATAGAACAATAAGAATAATATAGTAGAGAGAAGGGATAAGGTTCCTTATTTCTCTTGAAGGATTGGAAATTCAGGAAATATTTACAATGAAGATAACCATTTATTTATAGAAAAAAATTACTTTGACCCCAAAGTTAGCGTTCCTAACATTTCTCCAAAGGAATCTACATAATAGACACTCATTATAATACAAATATGTTTATAAAATTTCCCCTTGAATATCTATTTGATAGATTTTGTGCTTCATCAAAATCTTACTAGAAAAAATCAGTGGAAAAAATTCTAATGAAGAAAAAAGAGTACATATATTTAATAATACACATTTTAGATGCCTCATTAAAAACTTTATAAAGGAAAATCCATTGAGATAAAATCTTGTGAGGGAAAGAGCACATCACGTATTAACTCTTCTTAATGAGAACATCAATCCAAATGCTTGAATCTTCGGATTCTAAGCTTGTGCATCATTTTCTTGAAAATTGTAATTGATAGAGACTTTGTGAATAAATCAATCATATTATCACTTGAACGAATCTATTGCTTGTTGATATCACCATTTTTTTGAGTTCATGAATGAAGAAAAACTTAATGAAATGTGTGTCGTTCTATCTCCTTTAATGAATTTTCTCTTTTACTGTGTTATGCATGCTGCATTATCTTCATATATAAAGTCATGGTATTTTGTCACATTTTTCTCAAATAAAATGTATTACTAACCTCAACTACGTACATTCTTGATTTGCTTTATGATTTGGTTGTCATGCAAAATAACATGGCAGGACAATAATCCTTCATGAAAATAGATAATATGCATGTATCTAACTCTTATGTCGAAAAGAAGAATATCATGTATATTTCAAAACTTGACAATATTTGTTAGTATAAACATATTCATATGAGGGCTTCATTTGCAATATGAAAGTGATCTTATTTCAGTACCTCAGTATAAGAATAAAATTATATCAAACTCATAGCTATAACAAGATTTATAAAGGCATCAATTGTACAATATATGATACTTCAGGATAAATTCAATTTTACAAATTTCTCATTTCAACTTCTTTCAGCAGATAATCTATTGCCTTTTAAAAACTCTTCAGGAGTTCTAATTCAAGATATCAACTTGCATAATAATATGACATTTTTTATTGATTTAATTAATATGAGGATTATAAATAATTTTTTTAAAAACTTGCATAAATTCTTTAGGAATTTTCATATCAATTTTGTCAAGTGGCAACATCCAATATTAAATGTATTACATCTTCTAGTGTCTATACTGCAAGTCAAATAAGCTTTATACTTATCAAGATGCATCATTCCATTTGATAGTTATTTCTACAACAGTATATTTTAATAGACCGTAGAATTCAAATCTACATAATTTTTTATAATATTATATTGTGCAATATTGTATCAAAGATACCATCGATAATATATCATTTTTATCGATTCATAAAGCGACATAACTTATTGATATCTCATCACTTCATTATTTTCAGGTACATGAATCTCTCATAAAGGTTTCATGAAGTGTTATGTCGTAGGCTTTTCAAGAGCATATTACTTCCTTGTTATAATCATTTTGATAATTTGCTCCTCCTTTTTTTTTAAAGAATTATTTTATTTAGAATTGATTGATCTATCATGCTTCATGCATGTCATAGACTATGTTCTTCAGAGACATTCAATAAGAGCATTTGTAGCTAAATAAGAAATTAATTTTTGGTCAACAAACGCTTCTAGCATTTGTCTTGAATTATCTTTGAATGAGGATCATATTAATGATTATTTACAACATATTTCTTAGCTGCTTATTATCTCCTTTTTATGTTAGGAAAACTAACACATATATCTCAATTTACTTTTGTCACGACCCGATCTCTCGAGTCATGATGGTGCCTACCATCCCACCAGTAGGTCAGCCGAAACCTTATCCCGAAACTGAACAGTAATGGGACTGAGGGTGGAAACTAACCTCAACTAAGCGGAAGCATAAAATAATAACACATAAGAGAAGGCTGAAGCGAAACCAGAACTATATGTACAAGGACACCTCCTAGAACCTGGAAGTCACATGTACAGAACTACTACAGGAGTACAAGTCCAAAAAGTGGACCACAGAAACAAACTGTCTCAAAAGCAAAACACAAGTCAAAGTATAAATACAGAAGGAGACAGGTAATCTCAGAACGCCATGTGCTCACCCTCGTCTCTTGGACAAACAACTGCAGGCTCAAACTCAACGCTGAGAACCGGTGCTTGGACCTGCATCACGAAAATAGATGCAGAGTGTACCATAAGTACCAAACAACAGGTACCCAGTAGGCATCATAGACCGACTGAGCAAGAAAGGTAAAAACAAGCAGACAAGATAGAATCAACACAACAGAGGTCAACATAACAGGAAAAGAGTAAACGGAAAGTAAAGCTAAGAGTATCATAACTAAACCCAACTGGGCCCCCCATAAAACCCTCTAGGCACACTCAAGCACACACAAATAAGAACCCGAAAGGACCCCCATAAGCCCAACAAGTACATAGAGATTCTACGCTACGGAAACAAGGGAACCCAACTCCAACAGCCTTAACACCCATGGGACTTGAACCCAATAAAGACAACACTTGGGCCTCACACCCGATCATCAGTCTCGAGTTGGAAATAACAGACTCTAACCGTGTAACGTCAGCCTCAGACTGGAAATAACGCCTCTCGCTCAACAGTCTCGAGCTGGAAATAACGGACTCTAGCTGTGCAACGTTAGCCTCGGGTTGTAGCCAACACCTCTCGCTCAACAGTCTCGAGGTGGAAATAACAGACTCTCACTGTGGAACGTCAGCCTCGGGCTGGAGCTAGCAGCCTACGCTCAACAGTTTTGAGCTTGAAATAACGGAATCTCATCGTGTAACGTCAGCCTCGGGTTGGAGCTAGCAGCCTATGCTTAATAGTCTCAAGATGGAAATAACGGACTCTCACCGTGTAACGTCAGCCTTGGGCTGGAGACAACACCTCTCGCTCAATAATCTCGAGCTGGAAATAATGGACTCTAACCGTGTAACGTCAGCCTCGGGCTGGAGCTAGCAACCTACGCTCAACAGTCTCAAGCTGGAAATAACGGACTCTAACCGTGTAACGTCAGCTTCGGACTGGAGCTAGCCGCCTCGAAACAAATCAAGCCACCACCAACCAACTCAACACAAGGCTAGACACTGAGGCACGCCGCCCCCACAAGGATATCAACCGAAGGCTCCCAGCCTATCACAACCCAACCGTCAATCGGCGCAATAGCTAAATCTTCCGGCAGCACCCCAGAACTTCAGAGATAGAGAGTCCGAAAAGCCACGAAAATGCCTAAACTAAGGCCCATACTATCAGACCCAAGTCTGCTATACCAGTCTATAGGGATCTAGTCCATCCGAATCGACGTCGGATACATACTCAAGTCAATCAGGTGCATGGGACTAAGGCAATACTACCCTAACCTATTCTAAGGTCGGAAAATAAATCACCGCAATCATCAAACACAAGAAAATATCCTGAACCCACGCATGCAATAATAGATAACCACCCAATAGGTAACCCACAAAAAATCATCAACAACCCAATTCAGAAATCAACACTAAAGCAAGATACTAACCCCGAACAGTACAGAAACCAACTCTAAACGAAGAAAATCGGAGAAAAGAACAGAAGTACTAACTACCCAACCCAAATTCACACAAGTCAACAAGTAGTCACACATTCAAGCTCAATCTAGGAAGAACGGAAGCCGTAACCTACTAGAAGGCCGATCACGCGTGCTCCAAGTCACTCTACCGGAGCTTTCCCCTTTCGAACGGCCTCAGATTACTGCCATCAAAATCGAAAACATACCAATTTTGGAGTCAAAATCGGGAGATGTGGGACCCGCTCTGGATTTTCTAGAATTGACTTTGTGAAGAGATCCCAAACCTTCTCCCGACCTTGTATTCCAGAATGGAACACCTATTGGGGCTCAGATCAGCTCCAAACAGCCAACATAAGAAACACAAAACTTTACCACTACAAGTCTAAGATAGCAACTTACGCCTCGAATTCACAAAAATTGAGGAACACCCAATGCAAAACGAGCCTAGACCCACACTGCCAACGAGAATATGAACGCCTGGGACTTCGAATCACTAAAAACTGATAAAAGATGAGGGAGATATGAATTTCCAAAGTTTTCTCCAATTGAGCCTCGACCTCACATTTATAAGCACTGCCACCCGCTGACCTCCGCGAACGCGGAGGGAAAACAAACACTACTCTGAGAACGCGGAGAGAAGAGACCCAGACCTCCGCGAATGCGGAGAAGGATACCTCAGACTTTCACGAACGAGGAGAAGACAGGCCCACACCTCCATGAACGCGGAGTCAATTCCGCAAACGCGGAGAAGGAATGGGTCTGCAGACACCAGCTGAGTTTTGAACCTTTCCAAAACTTCGACGGGGTGTTCGAAATTCGTTCGGAACCCCGTGCACCCAAACAAGCTACGCTACCCCATCAAATTTGACGTTCGGACTCAATGGCGCTGTCAAAATGTCCATACGAGGTCGTTTCGATGAAAAGTGGGTCCACACCCAATGTGCCATTTTAGCCAAATTCTACCGGAGGCCTCGAAATTTGATCGGAAGCTCTCAGAAGTTCTTGAAGGGTCATTCTAGACCAAACTAAGCATTCTGGAACTAACCGCACTGATGAAATTCTCATCCGAGTGCGTTTACCAAGAATGTTGACCAAAGTCAACTTTAAGCCAAATTTCGAAGGCTAAAGAGCTAACTAGCCCCAAAATCACATCGAAAGCCCCGGGACTTAGGCCAACCATGCTTCTAGCCTAATTTTGCCGCTCCGGAGCTAATGGAGCCGTCTAAATTCCCATATGAGGTTTTTTACTTGAAGTTATGATCGAAATCAACTTTTCAAGGTTCAAAAGCTCCAAAACAGGAAAACAGGCATAAAAACCAAACGAACGACCAGGCGATCAAACCTATAGTGTGAGCAAGTCAGAAATGACTTGGGGTCGCTACAGAAATGCTCTAAACGACAGAAAAGAGGCACAATCACGCAAATGACCTGAAGGGTCATTACAACATCCACTACTAAAAGGACTTTCATCCGCGAAAGTAAGAGTCAAGAAGTACCTGAGGGCTCAAATAAGCTGGGGAACTGCTCCCACATCTCCCGCTCGGTCTGTTAGGTAGCCTTCTTAAATGGACGATGCCTCCAACAGACCTTAACTACAGGAATGGCTCTCGACCTTGCTGCTTCACATCTTTGGCCAAAATAGCAACTGGCTCCTCAATATAGGTTAGGCGATCATCCAACTCAACGGCATCATACTGGAGCACATGAGACTCATCTGGAACATACCGACGCAATGTCGAAATATGGAAAACTGGATGAATAGCTGAGAATGCTGGAGGTAAAGCTAACTCATAGGCCACCTCACCAACTGCCCTCAAAATCTCAAAAGGCCCAACATACCTGGGGCTAAGCTTGCCCCGCCTCCCGAATCTCATCACGTCCTTCATGGGTGATACTCGGAGGAATACTCTATCTCCCACGGCAAATCTCAACGGTCGATGCCTACGATCTGCATAACTCTGTTGTCTACTCAGAGCCGTCCTGAGCCTATCCTGAATCAACCTCACATGCTCCAAGGTCTCCTGAAACAGATTTGTACCTCTCAGCCTAGGCTCCGTAGACTCAAACCAGCCAACTGGAGTGCGACAACGCCTACCGTATAAGGCCTCAAATGGGGCCATCTGAATGCTGGAATGGTAGCTGTTGTTGTACGCAAACTCCGCCAAATGCAAGAACTGGTTTTATTGACCTCCAAAATCCATAACACAGGCCCGCAACATATCCTCAAGAACCTGAATAGTACGCTCCGACTGGCCATCAGTCTGTGGGTGAAAAGCTGTGCTAAGATCGACACGGGTGCCCAACTCCTCCTGAAGCACTCTCCAAAAGATGGAAGTGAACTGTGAACCCCGGTCTGAAATGATAGAAACAGGCACACCATACAGACGGACTACCTCCCGAATGTAGATACTGGCTAACCTCTCAGCACTGAAGGAAGAATGAACTGGGATGAAGTGTGTTGACTTGGTCAATCGATCCACAATGACCCAACTGCTATCAACACCTCTAGAAGTCCGTGGCAACCCCACAACAAAGTCCATGGTGATGCACTCCCACTTCAACTCAGGAATGGGTAACTTCGTCAACTCTCCACCAGGCCTCAAATGCTCGGCCTTCACTTGCTGGCAACACAAGCAATGGGACACATAGTCTGAGATGCCCATCCTCATACCGCTCCACCAGTAGTGCTGCCTCAAATCACGATACATCTTAGCTGTGCCCGGATGGATAGAATATCTGGAATCATGGGCCTTGCTAAGGATCAACTGGATCAAATCACTAACTCTAGGAACACACAAACAGCCAGCAAACCTCAAAACCCCATCTGAATCTAGGGTATCCTGCCCTGCATCACCTGCCAAAACCCTACCTCTGAGTGCCACCAACGCCTGATCCTCAAACTGACGACTACAAATCTGATCATGTAGAGATGACTGAACCCCCACATAAGCTAACACCCGGCTGGAATTTGAAATATCAAGCCTAATCATTTGATTGGGTAAAGACTGAATGTCCATAGCCAAAGGTCGCTCCGAAATAGAAAGGAAGGCTAGACTACCCAATACTCCCTGCTCTCCGACTTAAGGCGTCCGCTACTACATTCGCCTTGCCCGGGTGGTAGAGAATAGAGAGGTCATAGTCCTTCAGGAGCTCAATCCAACGGCGCTGCCTCGAATTAAGATCCCTCTGGCTCATAATGTACTGAAGGCTCCGATGATCGGTATAGATCTCACAATGAACTCTATAAAGGTAATGCCTCCAAATCTTAAGTGCAAAAACTACCGTTGCCAACTCCAAATCATGAGTGGGGTAGTTGCGCTCATGCAGCTTAAGGTGCCTCGACGCATAAGCAATAACCCGGCCCTGCTTTATCGGAACACAACCCAAACCAACGCCGGATGCATCACAATAAATCGTGAAGCCCTCGCCCTCAACTGGAAGAGTCAATATATGAGCGGTGGTAAGCAACTCCGTAAGCCTCATAAAGCTCCTCTCACACTCCTCCGACCACACAAAAGGGAACATCCTGGCGAGTCAACCGAGTCAGAGGTGCTGCTATAGTGGAGAATCCCTCGACGAAGCGCCTGTAGTACCCCGCCAATCCGACGAAGCTCTGAACCTCAGTCACAGAAGAGGGCCTAGCCCAATCACGGATAACCTCAATCTTAGCCGGATCTACCATAATGCCATCCTTGGACACCACATGCCCCAAGAATGCTACTGACTCAAGCCAGAGCTCGCACTTTGAGAACTTGGCATAAAGCTGATGATCTCTCAAAGTGTGGAGCACTATCCTCAGATGTTGCTCATGCTCACCATGGCTCCGCTAGTATACCAAGATATCATCAATAAAAACTATGACGAAGGAGTCCAGATACGGACTGAATACACGAGTCATCAAGTCCATGAAAGCGGCAGGGGCATTAGTCAACCCAAAAGACATCACTAGGAACTCATAATGGCCGTAACGAGTCCTAAATGTTGTCTTAGGGATGTCCACTGCTCTAACCCTCAACTGATGGTAGCCAGATCTCAAGTCAATCTTAGAGAACACCGCGGCACCCTGAAGCTAGTCGAACAGATCATCAATACGAGGCATGGGGTAACGGTTCCTCACCGTCACCTTATTCAGCTGCTTGTAGTCAATACACATCCGCATGGTGCCATCCTTCTTCTTCACAAATAGGACTGGGGCACCCCAAGGAGATACACTAGGCCGAATGAACCCCTTACCCATGAGGTCCTGAAGCTGAACATTGAGCTCCTTGAGCTCTTTAGGTGCCATAAGGTACGATGGAATAGAAATATGATGAGTACCCGGATCTAACTCGATGGCAAAGTCAATATCTTGATCTGGGGGTAGGTTAGGAAGGTCGGCAAGAAACTCATCAGCAAGCTCTTGGACCATAGGCACTGAATCAACTATAGGGCTCTCCCTACTAACATCTCTAATATACGCCAAATATGCCAAACATCCACCAGCCACTAGCCTCTGAGCCTAAGCATAAGAAATCACTCCGATCGGTGTGCGACTATGAGAGCCCTGCCACACCACTGGTGGAATACTAGGCATGTCTAAAGTAACGGTCTTGGCATAGCAATCCAAGACGGCCTGGTGAAGGGATAGCCAATCCATGCCCAGAGTCACATCAAAATCCACTATACAAAGTACAATAAGATCAACCTGAGTGTCCTTCCCCCGAATAGTCACCACACAGGATCTACAAACCCGATCCACTACTAAAAAATCTCGTACTAGGGTCGAAACACGCAAAGGCACAGATAAGGGCTCAGGACTCTCTCCCAAATGAGGCACACAATAAGCCGACACATATGAATAAGTAGAACTAGGATAAAAAAAAGTTGAAGCGGACTGATGGCATAAAAAAACCATACCTGTGATCACATCATCAGATGCCTCGGCCTCTACTCTAGCTGGAGCTGCATAGAAATGGCCCTGGGCACCTCTACCCCGCGCATCCACTCTACCGCCTGTCCTGCCTCCCTGAGAACCTCCCCGAACACCTTGCTGCTGACCTCCTCCCCTAGCTGGAGGTGCTACCGCTGAAATCGGTCTCACCGCGTGAGGAGCTGGTAAAGCTGATCTGGTGACAGGGCACTCCCTAGCCCAATGACCAAGCTCCCCACAAGTGAAGCAACCCTGCGAAGATCTGCTCACCGCTGAAGGCCGGCCACCCCGACCTGATGAAGCTGCCTGGAAAGCACCTCAGCCCTGACTCGGGCCGACACTGTGCCCACTCTGCCGGTGCTGGTCACCCTCTGATATCTGAAAGGAAGCTTGGAATGATCGACTGGGCTGACCTAACTAGAACCTCTGATGTCCCTAATTTCGAGTATCCGTCGACCTACGATGGGTCCCGTTGAAGCTATCAGCTGGCCTGGCCCTCTTGCCGCTGCTCCTGTGGGCCTCGCGACGGAGCAGCTCAATAGTGCGGGCACGGTCCAGCACATCTAGAAAAGAATAGCCCGCTGATAACATAGACTGCGACTCAATCCTCAACTGCAGCCTCAAACCTCTAACAAAACACCAGACCCGCTGCTCCTCTATAGGCAGAATCATGGTGGCATGACGGGACAACTCCAGAAATTTGGCCTCGTACTCGGATACTGTCTTAGAGCCCTACTCCAACCTTGAGAACTCATTACAAAGTCGATCCCTGACGCTCCGTGGAATAAATCTGGCCAGGAATGCCTCTGAAATCTCCGTCCACGATATCCGTGGTGACCCACCTGGCCTGGTCTCAATGAAAGAATGCCACCACTGTCTGGCCGGTCCGTCTAGTTGATATGCCGTGAAGTCGGCTCCCCTCGACTCCACTAGGACGAAAGTCTACAATCGCTCCCTGAAAGTAGTGATAAACTCATGGGCGTCCTCCCCTACAGCCCCTGAAAACCTCGGCGGTGAGAGCCTGAGGAACACCCCGAGCATCTTCAGCTCTCGGAGTGGCATAACCCCATCCAACGGGTCCGACTGGACTGCGGCCGGTGCTGGCGGCTGATGAACCTCTGGAGCCGCTACCGCATGCTGGCCCTGCTATGCTGGAACGGGCTCTGAGACTAGTGCTGGGGACGGTTTCTGCTGCTGCTGCTGCTGCTGCATACCCCTGACAGAAGCTAGGATCTAGGCAAGCATGCCCTGAAGATCAGGGGCGACAGCCGGTGCAGGCGGTGGCTGGGCTAGTCCTGGCCCCACCAGCTGAGGATGAATCTACTCTCCACGAGGCTCTGCCTCCGGCCCTGGAGTCCTCGCTCTATCGCGGTCTGCTGCCGCAGCACCACCTCAACCTCGGGGTCGACCTCTACTGTGCGTGCGAGCCATCCTGCGACGGAGTTAAATAAGTGAGATTTCATGAAACCAATCAGACCACGACGCACAAACATGAATCAAAACATTAAAACCTCATACGGACACCCTGTAGCCTCCAGAAGATAGGTCATGGACGTCTCCGCATCGATCCGCAGGACTCTACTAGATGCTAGCTCTGTACAAGTGAGACCAACGAACCTAGGGCTCTGATACTAACTTGTCACAACCCGATCTCTCGAGTCATGATGGTGCCTACCACCCTACCAGTAGGCCAGCCGAAACCCTATCCCGGAACTAAACAGTAATGGGATTGAGGGTGGAAACTAACCTCAACTAAGTGGAAGCATAAATTAATAACACATAAGAGAAGGCTAAAGCAAAACCAAAACTATATATACAAGGACACCTCCTAGAACCTGGAGGTCACATGTACAAAACTACAACAAGAGTACAAGTCCGAAAAGTGGACCACAAAAATAAACTATCTCGAAATCAAAAGACAAGTCAAAGTACAAATACAGAAGGAGACAGGTAATCCCATAATGCCATGTGCTCACCCTCGTCTCCTAGATAGACAACTGTAGGCTCGAACTCAACGCTGAAAACTGGTTCTCGGACCTGCATCACGAAAATAGATGCAGAGTGTAGCATGAGTACAAAACAATAGGTACCCAGTAGGCATCATAGACCGACTTAGCAAGAAAGTTAAAAACAAGCAGACAAAATAGAATCAACACAACAGAGGTCAACAAAATAAGAAAAGAGTAAACGGAAAGTAAAGCTAAGAGAATCACAACTAAACCCCCCATAAGACCCGCTAGACACACTCAAGCACAAACAAGCAAGAACCTGAACGGGCCACATAAGACCGACAGGTACACAGAGATTCTACGCTACGGAAATAAGGGAGCCTAACTCCAACAACCTTAACACCCATGGGACTTGAACCCAATCAAGATAACACTTGGGCCTCGCATCCAATCATCAGTCTCGAGCTGGAAATAACAAACTCTTACCGTGTAACTTTAGCCTCAAACTGGAAATAACACCTCTCGCTCAACAGTCTCGAGCTGGAAATAATGGACTCTAACCGTGTAACGTCAGCCTCAGGCTGGAGCCAACACCGCTCGCTCTACAGTCTCGAGCTGGAAATAATAGACTCTCACCGTGTAACATCAGCCTTGGGCTGGAGCTAGCAGCCTACGCTCAATAGTCTCGAGCTGGAAATAACGAACTCTCACCGTGTAACATCAACCTCGGGCTGGAGCTAGACGCCTACGCCCAACAGTCTCGAGTTGGAAATAATAGACTCTCACCATGTAACGTCAGCCTCGGGCTGGAGCCAACACCCCTCACTAACCAGTCTCGAGCTGGAAATAACAGACTCTAACCGTGTAACGTTAGCCTCGGGCTGGAGCTAGCAGCCTACGCTCAACAATCTCAAGCTGAAAATAACGGACTCTAACCGTGTAACGTCAGCTTCGGACTGGAGCTAGCCACCTCGAAACAAATCAAGCCACCACCAACCAACTCAACACAAGGCTAGACACCGAAGCACGCCGCCTCCACAAGGATATCAACCGAAGGCTCCCAACCTATCACAACCCAACCGTCAATCGGCGCAATAGCTAAATCTTCCGGCAGCACCCCAGAACTTCAGAGATAGGAAGAGAAAGAATAGAGAATCCGAAAAGCCACGAAAACGCCTAAACTAAGGCCCATACTATCAGACCCAAGTCTGCTATACCAGTCTATAGGGATCTAGTCCATCCGAATTGACGTCGGATACATACTCATGTCAATCAGGTGCATGGGACTAAGGCAATACTACCCTAACCTATTCTAAGGTCGGAAAATAAATCACCGCAATCATCAAACACAAGAAAATATCCTGAACCCACGCATGCAACAATAGATAACCACCCAATAGGTAACCCACAAAAACTCATCAACAACCCAATTCAGAAATCAACACTAAAGCAAGATACTAACCCTGAACAGTACAGAAACCAACTCTAAACGAAGAAAATCAGAGAAAAGAACAGAAGTACTAACTACCCAACCCAAATTCACACAAGTCGACAAGTAGTCACACATTCAATCTAGGAAGAACGGAAGCCGTAACCTACTAGAAGGCCGATCACGCGCGCTCCAAATCACTATACTAGAGCTTTCCCCTTTCGAACGACCTCAGACTGCTGCCACGCTACCAAAAATAGAGTCACAGCGTCACTACAATCGTTTAGACACAAAAATCATCAAAATCAGAGACAGACCAATTTTTGAGTCAAAGTCAGAAAATGTGGGATCCGCTCGGGATTTTCTGGAATTGACTCAGTCAAGAGGTCCCAAACCCTCTTCCGACCTTCAATTCCAAAATGAAACACCTACCAGAGCTCGGATCAGCTCTAAATAGACAACACTAGAAACACAAAACTTTACAACTACAAGCCTAAGATAACAACTTACTCCTTGAATTCACAAAAATTGAGGAACACTCAATGCAAACCGAGCCAAGACCCACACTGCCAAAGATAATCTGAACGCCTAGGACTTTGAATCACCGAAAACCGATAAAAGATTAGGGAAATATGAATTTCCAAAGTTTTCTCCAAATGAGCCTTGACCTCACCTTTATAAGCACTGCCACCTGCTGACCTCCACGAACGTGGAGGGAAAACAAAATCTACTTGGCGAATGCGGCCATGGGCCCGCGAATGTGGAGAGAAGGGACCCAGACCTCCGTGAACGCGGACTCTATCCATGAACGCGGATAGAAGGCTCCCCCAGCTTTCCCAGACCTCCGTGAACGCGGAGCCTCACCCGCGAACGCAGATAAGACAGGCCCACACCTCTACGAATGCGGAGAAGGAATGGGTCTGCAGACACCAGCTGCACCAGCTGAGTTTTGAGCCTTTCCAAAACTTCGATGGGGTGCTCGGAATTCGTTCGGAACCCTGTGCACTCAAACGAGATATGCTACCCCATCAAATTCAACGTTACGTACTCAATGGCACAGTCAAAATTTCCATACAAGGTCGTTTCAATGAAAAGTGGGTCACACACCCTATGGGCCATTTTAGCCAAATTCTACCGGAGGCCTCAAAATTTGATCGGAAGCTCCCAGAAGTTCTCAAAGGGTCATTCTAGACCAAACTCGGCATTCCAGAACTAACTGCGCTGACAGAACTCTCATCCGAGTGCGTTTATCAAGAATGTTGACCAAAGTCAACTTTAAGCCAAATTTCGAAGGCTAAATAGCTAGCTGGCCCCAAAATCACACCAGAAGTCCGGGGACTCAGGCCAACCATGCTTCTAGCCTTATTTGGCCACTCCGATGCTGATGGAACCGTCAGAATTCCCATCTGAGGTCGTTTACCTAAAGTTATGACCGAAATCAACTTTTCAAGGTTTAAAAACTCCAAAACAGGAAAACAGGCATAAAAACGAAACAAACGACCAAGCAACCAAACCTACAGTGCCAACAAGTCAGAAATGACTTGGGGTCGCTACAGGGATGCTCTAAACGACATGAAAGAGGCACAAACACGCAAATGACCTGAAGGGTCATTACAACTTTAGAGTATTCATCTCTGTACATTATGGTATATTCATTTATCATATGTCGTGCATAAAAAATATTAGATGAAAAATATTTGATTCCTGATCCTGAATCAATTGAGAGGAAAAAATATTTAATCATAATTTATTGAGCTTATACATACAACTACTTTTATATGTAATATATCATATTTTAGACCAACACATCAAGTTTTATTTTCATAAGTAATGGTTCAATAGTTTATCTAAGGCATGTAACACCAAATCAACTTGAATATCAATCGTTATCAAGATAAAATGTCTTATCACATAATTCAAAAGTTGTGTTTTAACTTAATTATTTTGCACAAATAATTTTGCAAATGTCAAACTGCACGTTGACAATAAATACACGTGTTATTATTTTATAGATATGTCTATTTATTATATCACATGACAAGTGAATGGGTCCATTTCATCTTTTATACTTTTCAGAATCTAGGGAATTCAGTTCCAACATTAGTTGATCTAATCAACTTATCATGAGAACAAATAACATAAAGAATTCTTGAAGAATATTCTACTTCTTCAATATATATTGAATACTTAATATGAACATCTTTCGGATGGCCAAATCATTCATGTCAACTAATAAAATTATTTGTACTAGTAAACTCCAAGTTTATCATGACATGTTCCTTTTGCTGTAGTAAAATTTAATTTATTATTAGACAAATAAATTTCAGATCTACAACTTTGAGAATAAGTTTCAATTTTATTTCTTCTCAATTACTCTATCTCTTCTGGAGGTGAGTAGTGATCATATCTCGATAAAGTGCACATCTATATTGATAAATTTTATTGTATAGTATCCCATTCACTTTATGAAATGGATCTGTATTAGTAGCATTTATCAACAATTCTCATTTTTAATGAATGAAACACAATTAACTGAGCATATCAATTTATGATAGCCTAATACCTTATTCCATGTTCATCACATTGAGATAAATTTCAATAAGAAGCACCCAAGACAGATAACTTTTGTTTGATGCATATAGGACAACAAATTCAATTTTACAATTTCAGAAGTAACTTCAAATTTACTACTTCAGAAGTAAATCGAGGCATACATACAATGTAGAGAATTTTTCTCCAAAACAAAGCTATGCAATATAATAAAATTTAATAATTTTTTAACAACATGAAACATATATATCACCAAAGACTCGTTCGTCTAATATTAAATATGACTTAATATTTATCTAGATTAATAGCAAGATCCTTTTTTTTCTAACAGGAAGGACCACAAGATCTTAAGAATAAAGAATATGAGTGGATAATAGTGTAAAATTGTCACGATCCTGACTCGTCATGAGTGACACCCACACTAATTCTTCAGTGGAGAACCAACTACCATTCCAAGGATAATCCATTAAGCCATTTTAGAACCAAGAAATAATATAAAACACTACGAAAACAATTTAAAACAACTAAAAGTTTGAGTTTGCATAAACTCAACCAATAAGTTTTCAACCAATCGGTTTAAAATAATTGCAGAAGAAATTTCCTAGAACCTGAAAGTTATAGTACTAAAACGTCTAACCGTCTAGGATAGGGGGATGCTATCTTAAAATAAAATAAATAAAGCGTAAGTCTAGAATAACCGATTCTGAATAATGGACTAAAAAGGAAAAGTGGAATCCTTAGTAGCCTAGAGGAAGTGCCTCACCCTTGGATTCAGAGGACAGAAGTCTCACAGTTTAGGTTTCGAAACAACTGCTGGAATATACCCTGTACTCAACAAAGAAAGAGCAAGTGCATTATCAATACACAATCATAGTGTACTGGTAGGATCATCAACTAGTTTCAGTAAATGAAATATGAATAGGCAATCACTAATTAGTAAGCACACAATACACAATTATAAACACAAATACAACATAGCCTTGATATTTTAGTCCTTACCCTAACAAATATGCATAGACATCATGAATCATTACAACACAACAAGCCAGTTAGGTTCTCTCATGAAATCCACACATAGAGTTGTTAATATATCGGTTTGATACCTGTTCTCATATTTAGTGTATCAATGTGGTATCCATTCCCATTGTACTATCATGGTACCCATTTCAAATGTCAATGCATCGGTGTGGTACCCTTTCCAAAAACAACATGTGCTGGCATGACACCCGATCTCAATCATCATACATAACACAATTACAACCATAATGAAACACAATAACCCATGTAAATTCATGTAACATATTTATTGCATGTGAACATCTTTCATTTCATATCATGTCTTTCCATTTTCCCTAATCATGTTGCATGCATGCACTACTTACGCAGTTATCAAGCACATATCACATAAACAAGAAAACAATAACCATCACCTACCTCTAATCAAGCCCCAAAAACTCTAAAGAACTAGAGCTTTCCTTTTGCTATGTATTCCAGCTTGTTCTTGGTCTAACCAATAATAACAAATACAATAATCAATCAATGATGGCCTAATAATATCCATATTATAACCAAATCCTAAACCCAAGCTATTCCCACAATAATTCTATTCAACAAGGGTTCTTTCCACCATTAATTCAAGTTAAAACTCATTTTCCAAGATTAACAACCTATATTCTAAGAATTAAGAATCAAAATACAAGTTGGAAAAGTAATTAACTTACATTTTTCAAAGAGATTGGTGGAAAAATGGAAGGAAACTGCCCTAAATCGCTCTTTCTAGTTTCAAGAACGAAGTTATAGAAAATAAGAGGTTTTTGAGACTTTACTGCATAAAACCTCAACTAACCTCACTATAAAGGGAATTAATTAATCTCGCTATAGAGGCAAGACGCCAGATATAGTGGCTTGCACGGAGACAGGACCTCATAATTCCTCCCCAAGCCCCCATTTTGCAACACACATTTGAACCTTGACATTCTAAACTAACTTCTTCACACCAAATTTAATACCAAGAATTCTACTCATCCAAATTTGATTCCAAAAGGTCTTATGGATTTCTTAATGTCTTAGCTACTAGGAAACAAATCTAATATCAGACATATCACCCCATCCATTTCCAGATTGCCCTGGATCTTGCCTTACTCAGACTCCGTCTAAGACTGGTCTAGCTTAGAATTTTTAAATGAGCGGAGCGATATGACGATCTAACTAAAATGCACGCGAGTCTAAGGATGAACAAAAAAGAAAAGTAAGTTACAAACTACAACCTAACTAGACCCCCATAAGCCCAGAAGGTACACTCGTGCACAAGTTAAAGTAAAATAATCCAAACGAACCCCCATAAGCCCGATGGATACACATAAGAGCTAATACTATAATGAATGTGAACCAGTAGATCTAGGGAACAATTGAGTGTATAACCCGGACCTTGAACCACGACTAGAACACTAGAATAACCCAACAGAACCATACCGCCAAGTCTCGCGCAATTGTAAGTAATGTGCCAGAACTTAGCCTGCGACTAAAGATAATATTCTCAGACCTCGAACCATGGTTATGAGAACGATATGCCTATACCTTGAATCCGTGGCTATACCAGCAATCAGGGAAAGATCCCATAATGAGAGTCACCATCATAAGTCCACCGTGGATCAAAGTCCACGTCGAAGTTGCCAACGAATCACTCCAAGCTCGAACCAGATCCAACCCCGAGTCATCGAACAAAGCTTGAAACCACAAATAAATATCACTGGGGCCGTAGTAAAAAGGGAATTATGGATGAAAGGTTATCGGAGCTGAGTTACCACCTAGTGAAGGCGCATGTTATTAGGCCTAACTCTGCTATCAGTCTATAGGGAGCTAAGCTGTCTGAAGCTACGTCAGAGAATTTCTAAGGCCTATCGGCTCCAAAACACCAGTCTAGGGCAATCACTAGATTGAACCTAGGCTAAGGCCAATATCAACCTATCACAACCACATAAGCAACAATAATATGAAGTCAACGAAGCAAGGCAATCACATAACAAGATTTAGCATGCTAGCACGCTAAAAAATAACCCAAAATACACCTAAGACATGGTTTCTATCAATTAAGAATGGTTCAACTATAAATCCACCCCAATTCTAACAATTCAACATGAATTTTTACAATCGAAAGCTCAATCTAAAGACAAGGAAGCCATAGCCTACCTTAATGTAGATCACACACGCTTCAAAATCATGATTTTGGAGCCTTCTCCTTCCGAACGGCCTCCAATCGCTGCCATGCTATCAAAAACAAGATCACAACATCAAACCAAATATTTAGACACCAAAATTGCAAGAATTGGAGACGCGCCCAAAAATTGAGTCAAAATAGAATTATGGTACCCATGCTGCAAATCTCAAAATTGACTCTGTTAGTGGGTCCAAATGAGCTTACTGAACTTGTGCCCCAAAATTGGGAACAATTCAAGCTCAGAAACATGATAAAGCAGCTTATGCAAGAAATGAAGTAAAAAGACCATTAATGGAGCTTGGACAGTCTTTTGAGATAGAAATTTACCTTGAAAGCATGCTCTCCGCACTCTCCCCATGATCCTACTATAAAGACCTGCTGATTACGGACAATATGCAACTCGAATCACCTCAAACAGAGTCTCCTAGCCCAAGATATTTAACTTTGAAATGTTGAAGTGAAGCAGAAATCGCGATTGGTCTTTTATAAAAGACCTCTGTGAACACGGGACCAAGTATGCAATCGCAGAAGGTCGACCCCCCAACGTATCGCAAACGTGAAGCCTAGCCCGTGATCGTGAAGGGTCAACATCCTTGGCCTACACGATCGCGGTGCAGGGCCCGCGAATGTGATGGCCAAACCACCAGGCCTCTACGAACATGGCACAGGCCTCACGAACATAGAGACTAGGACTACTAGTCACCACAAATACGGCCTGAGGCACGCGAACACGAAGGGGAAAAGTGGGCTGCACCAGTTGATGCACATCAACTGGTTTCCCCAAGTTGAAAATCTCTAACGGGATGTTCAGAATTTGTTTGGAATCCCTTGCACGCAAACGAGGTATGCTATGTACCCCACCATATTTGACATTCCAAACTCAATGGAGATATTGAAACTTCCAATCAAGGTCGTCTTGACAAAAAGAGGGTCCCACACTCAAACATCATTTAAGTCAAATTCTACAAGGGGGCTCGGGATGAGCCTGGAAGCCTCAGGATCCGTATTGAAGGTCCTTCTAGATCAAAATTGATGTTGTGGAGCTAGCGGAATTGTGCGAATTGTATTTTGAGTCCGTCTTCCTGAACTTTTGACCAAAGTCAACCATTCAAGTTTTAAAAGTACCAAAACACGAAAACTTGCCCAAAAACTAAACAAACGACCAGGTGACCAAACAATCAGTCCTAGCAAGTCATGAATAACTTAGATCACTATAGGAATGCTCTAAATGCCAAAAAGAATGTAGAAAGGAGAAAATAATCTGAAGGGTCATTAAGACTTAAGAGTAGAGAATACGATATCTTAGATTTGAAAAAGCATAGTTAGATTTTCAAAAAAAGCATAATAAAATTCCAGTCCAGTTCTAAAGAAGTATTATTGAGAATAGACTCAAAGTATCAAATTATTAATTTTTTCCTAAAGTGGGGCATCATAAAGTTATTGAGAATAATTATATTATTTTGGTCGTAGTATTGAGCACTGAATTGAGTAAGAGTCTAGATAATCCAAACCCCAGAGCTACACAACTAATGTAGGATAGGATCGTGCCGTTGATTCCGGTGACTCCTCAGAAAGCCCCCAGAAAGGACTCATAGATTGAATCTATTAGTTAAGTTCGTCCTTTACCTTGACAAGGTATTGGATGACTTTGATAACGTGGGCAAGACATTGTATCATCATGAGGCTCATGAGATGGTTGTCGGTAAAGAAACTCCTCAAAAAAGTAATGGTATATTATTTTAAGTATTTGTTATTATTGCATACATTCAGTTATAAAATTTTGTTGTGAAAGTACACCTGCATGCATGCTTTACTATTCAGTTGACTATTTTACAGTCTATTTCATATTTACTCTTTTAGCTCAATATAATCAGTTTATCTAGTTGTTTCATTAAGTTATTTTACATACCGTTCATTCCATATCTAAAGCCATTTGGCACTGCATCTTTAAGTGATACAGATTCAGGTATTCAAGATCGACAATATACGCTTCATTAGGATCTCTTTCCTTCGGCGTTGGTGAAACTGCCTTGCTTTCAGAGGGCTCTATTTTATCTAACTTAATTCATGACTTTTTGCCCTCCTTGCTTTCGAATGGCTCCATTTTATCTAACTTTATTCATTGCTTATTAGACTTTTGCTAGTAGAGTACTCAGGTAGCCGTGAGTTTTGTCCCAACACCTTCTTCAATACATTAGAGGCTTCATAGATGAGTTAGTGGAATGATATATTTTTAATTGTTTTGCAAACGTATTCTTTACTATTAAGACTTCTTACTTATATAATAATTGAATTATTTTCTAAATCAGTTGTTTGCTCATCTTTCCAGAGCTTCCACATAGTCATTAGAATTTTCAGTATAGTAACCTAGGTCAAGAGTTCGCTTGGGACCAACAGTACTGGTTCTGAGTGTCGGCCGCATCTAGGGTATAGCGTTGGGGCATGAAATTTTAAAACCGATATCCCTTGTTTAAATTCAACATTTGTGTTGTTATATTGTGTTATTTTTCGTTAGGAGGTGATCTAGTGATCTAGACCTCCGTGGAAGGTTCCGAGTCTATTAGCAGGTCATGTACTGGTAATGGCTGCCTCAATCGTTTTATGTAATGACATCTTGTAGTTGAAATTTGTGTTGTGAAATGGAAATTTTTCCAAAGTTTTCTGAGTAACTATTCAAGGGGGTCTTCGCTGCAGTAGTGGGGGCTTTCACTGTAGCAAGACCACTATAGCAGGCTTGATTTCACCGTAGCAGGGGTAGGCTAGGACACCGGATTCATAGCGAGGGTGACTTTGCCACGACAGATCCGCAAGGTGACCGCTGCAGCGGACGACGCGAGGTAGAAGGGCCGTACTCATAAATTATAGTTATTGTACTCAATATTATCGGCCTATGAGGCCTACTAAGTACATGTATTTCTCATACTCGTACTACTCTTCATGCACTCTTTTCTGCATATTTTGTTTTGAGCATTAGTGTCCATGTTGATTTCTAAAGTCCGCGGCTTGTATTTTGGAGATCTATTAGTGAGTTGGGATAGTTGGCAAAATAGCCACTTTGAAAAGTTAATTGGACATTTAGTCATAAGTTCTCAAAAATTTGTAATATACTCACCATTAATGACATCACCCATGTAACCTACTTCCAACATACAAAAACAACTCTCAAGTTTTAATATATACACTTTGGCCCCCCCTTCTTTTCCAACAAATATGGAATATGTGTATTTTTAATTTATCAAAAATATATTTGAAAAAGAAGAAACTCCTCTCCAACAAGAAATCCAAAGAGTTCGTTTTTGCTGCTGATTTTGGCGCTTCTGGCAAATTTTCCATCGATAATATCCATTTCACTGGTGAAATCATCATCATCCTACTCATTGCTTCCATTTTTACTCCATTTTCTTTGAAAAACCAAGCTTCAAAATTATTGCCCGCCATTTTAGAAGTTTGAGAAATCTTCCATAATCACTTGATAACTTATTAGTAGATACATTTCAGTAGTTTAGAAGCATTAAATATACATTTCTTCATTGCAAGAGTCTGATTTTGAACCCGATCTTATTCAGTTGCATTTTTGTACAAATTTCGTATCAATCATCAATCGTTAAAGACTGATACTGTAATCTAGTATCTATCACTGTAGTCTATAATGGCAATAGCTGAATTTGTTGTTGCTAGTGGTGATTATATGGGAGTATGGGAGGAGACTCCCAAAAGATGGAATTGGAAATCTTTTAGTAAGACAACAGTGCCCATTATGTTGTGTTGCAATGGTTCATATGACGATATGATTGCAAGTGTAATTGAGGCCGGTGAGTTAACTTGCGAGCCAAATGACTTGGTGATTAGCTATCAAATGAATGGGAGGGGAAAATACATCCCACATTCATAAAAAATGATAGGCACGTGGACTTGTACATGATAGATATTGATATTGATGGCTCTAGACTTTAGGCCTATATTGAGAATAAATGTCAATGCGAGGCGTCCAATTGAACCAACGAATTCATTTAACATTCGATTGGAAATGAGAGCTTGGGTGATCATTCAAAGGAGTGCTTGGGTGATTATTCAAATGAGAGCTTGGGTGATCATTCAATGAATATACATGATCATCCAATGAATGTGGAAAATCAACCAATAGATGTGGAAGATCCCAAACTCGAATGTTGTGAAGAAATGCAGGGATAATAGGAATTGGAATCACAATCCAACCATTCCTTTCCGATGGAACTAATTTATGCATAAATCAAACTTTTAGTAGCAAGAATGAGTTGCAATTGTTATTAGCCGAAGCGGAGGCAAAGAAGTCTTTTGATTTTTCTACTTTGAAGAGTTGTACTAAATACTTAAAAGTGAAAAGTGTATCTCACAACTGTGCGTGGATGTTAGGGGCGAGAAAATATGAGTGTTCGAACATATTTCGTATGTACAAGTACATTGGCGAGCACAGTTGTGGCGTTGAATATGCCAACAGTAGCCATAGAAAAATCTCAATCAAAGTCATTGCTTCGCTTTGTGTAAATTTGTATCGTGATGGCAAGGGTCCAAATGTTAAAGAGATTCAAAGGTCTATGTTTAGTTTTCTTTCATTGTACTCCAAGCTATTGGAAATGTTGGAAGAGTGGTGTGGTTGCCAAGGAAATGGTCCGAGGGATAGTGGAGAATGGATATTCATGCTTACCGGCTTTTTCCTACATGATCGAGACTCTTAATGTTGTTTCTAACTATAGTATCATGGTAAACGTGGATAGTCATAGGTTCATGTATTATTTCTTGGCCTTCGGTGCTTGCATTAGGAGATTTGCCCACATGAGAAAGATAATCGTGGTCGATGGCACTCATTTACATGGTAAATACGAGGGCATGTTGTTGAGCGCTGTTGCACAAGATACGGAGAATCATGTTTATCCAGTTGCCTTTTGTGTCATGGACAAAGAGAATGATGCATCTTGAACATTCTTCTTTGAGAAGTTGAAGGAAATTAGGGTCGATGAACTAGATTTGTGCTTTATCTCCGATAGACACAAGAGCATCACCAACGTTATTTTGAAGGTTTACAATCATGCTCACCATGGATATTGTATAAGGCACCTCGGTGAAAATCTCCAGGTAAATCATCATTATGGAGATTCCCTCTATCTATACTATAATGCGGCAAAGGCTTATTCTTTGGAGGAGTTTAACAATCATTTTGTAGAATTCAAGAACAAATGCCCCAAGGCAGCCGTCGTCCTTGATCATGAAATTAGTTTCGAGTAGTGGAGTAGGGCACATTTCCCTAGCAATAGATATGATGTGATGACCACAAATATTGTCGAGTCACTCAATTCTATGTTGATAGACGAAAGAGAGTATCCCGTGACATCTATTTTTAATTCGATTGCTAAGAGGTTTGGAGAATTGTTTAGGGAGAGGCATGCACGCATCCTCAAATCAAAGGTTAATAAAATGGTGCTAGCTGTCGAAAAGATCGCAAGAAAAAAAATGATCAAGGGCGACTCCTTGTATGTGGAGAATGTAACCGGGGACGGCAATCAATTTATCATGTTCGGCACAGATGTTATTGCCAATGTGAATCTATAGGAAAAGTCATGTTCTTGTAGGGAATATGACTTGATCAAGATACCATGTGCTCACGCGATGACCGCTTTGCGATCGAAGCATGACAATGAGTATGGTATGAGCATCTATGAGTACTCTTCGCCTTTGTATAACGTTGAAGCATACCTCCTTGCATACTTGAAATCTATTAATGTTGTCCCTCTCGAGTCGGAATGGTGTGTGCCATAGGAATTGCTAAATGTGAAGATTCTTCTTCCTCTTGTCGATACCAAGCTTGGAAGAAAAAGAAGAAAACGTGTCAAGGGCTTCAGTGAGAATTTCAAGAGCAAGAGAAAGAACAAATGTTCAATTTGCAAAAGACCCGGACACAAGAGAACAACATGTATGAACAATAACAAATTTTAAATAAGCTTGATTGACTTTGGTTTTGTAATCAAGATACTGGAGATCTCAAGCTACTGCTACTATTTTTTTTGGACCCCAGCATTTTGGTCAATTTAATGTCAGTTATTATCGAAATTACTCACGATCTAAGATAGATCAATGAAAAGATGACATACATTTTGCACACTATCTATTAATGTTTATTATCGAGTCCACTCGTTGTGTATTAAGGTGTGAATTATTAATATATGAATGATTATTAATACGTTTTGGTCAATTTTAATGCATGAATTAGAATGATTAGAAACCCAATTGTCCTATAAAATTAAAAAAAATTCTACTAAAATTGTGAAGGGTATCATGCATGCAGTTTTTAATGCACCAAATCAAACAATGCATAAGAAATAATCTAAGTATAACTAATCCAAACATAACTAATACAAACATTATTTGAATATACACTCTACCAAACGACCCCTTAAAGAATTATCAAAAAATTAGATGTTATCGTTGAAAAAGTAGCAATTTAAACTTTTTTACCTGTGTAAAACTTGAATATCTAAATATTTACTGGTTGTAAAAATATATAGACTCTTTATACAATCGATACATCTCTATGAACATAGTGTCAGTCTGACCAATGAGATCTACACTCCGACATTAGTAAGGTATATTCGAGTTTATATCTAAGTTAAATAATGATAGATACTACACCTACTAGAATATGATACTTAAAAATAGACCATAACTAGTAGAATTTTAAAAAAAGAATAATTAATTAATAATAAATTATATTTTTGAAATTTATCCAATAAAACTAGTTAAAACAAGTCATGTGATCATGTAAGGGTTCACATAAATTGGGGGTGGTGATCAGACATGTACGAGGAAGAGTTGTGATTATACAATCAACATTCTCAAAACAATGTTTGAGAAAGCATAAGTATGTTGTGAGGATTTCACTTGTTCAACCACAACTCTTCTCATAATTCATGTGATCATGTAAGAGTCTACATAAATTGGGGTGGTAATCAACAATGTATGAGAAGAGTTGTGGTTGAACAAGTGAAATCCTCATAACATACTTATGCTTTCTCAAACATTGTTCTGAGGATGTTGATCGTAAAACCACAACTCTTCCTCGTACATCTCTGATCACCACCTCCAATTTATGTGGACCTTTACATGATCACATGACTTGTTTTAACTAGTTTAATTGGATAAATTTCAAAAATATAATTTATTATTAATTAATTAATTATTCTCTTTTTTAAATTGTACTAGTTATGGTCTATTTTTAAGTATCATATTTTAGTAGGTGCAGTATTGATCATTTTTTAACTTAGATATAAATATGAATATACGTTACTAATGTCGGAGTGTAGATCTCATTGGTCAGACATACACCACGCACATGAAAATGTATCGATTGTATAAAGGGTCTATATATTTTTACAACCAGTAAATATTTAGATATTCAAATTTTACAACAGTAACAAAAGTTCAAATTGCTACTTTTTCAACGATAATATTTGATTTTTTTTTTGTATAAAAGGAAGGCAATCCCTCATAAACAATTCAAACATTTCCATTTTTACAATGTCTCAAGCATCTCAAACATCCAATGCAAAGAAGTCTTACAATTGTCATTGTGGTAATCCAGCTACAGTGAGGATGTCACGCACCAATACAAATCCATGTCGACAATTCTTTAATTGTACAGCGGGCACATGCTTTTTTTTAGGTGGCTTGAAAATAAATCATCAACGAGCAGCCCATCAAATTTTTAAGGCTCTGTCAAATTTGAAATTTTAAAAAAGCTACAGATATCCGAAGAAAATAGGGATTTGCTAATGACTTTCTTAAAAGAAGCCGAAGAGTAGAGGAATCACTTGAAATGATTGCTAAAAGATGCTGAAATAGATAGAGATTAACTAAAGCAAATGTTGATTTTGGTTGAAGAAATAGAAAAATGCCTAAAAACTATATTGTGTGATTTTTTGATGGTGTTTGTTTTTTTGGAAATGTTTAACAGGAATGTAGTGCTGAATAAATAAAAGTATTTCTCTCTAATTATTACACTCTTATATCTTTTATTTTTGATCGACAATGCTATAAATCAACAGTGATAGCAATTTATAGTATTAAATATATAACTTTATTGTCGATAATTGACAATGATATAATTTTATGCTATAATGGTAAGAAACTGAAGTTAAGCAAAAATCACATACCATTAAAACATAGATTCATAAGAAATCTAAAAAATCTTCATAATAAAACATGTTAAATTGTTTCCCAAAACAACCATTAACCATTAACCATCTACCAAAACATCAATAATCTTCCAATTGTTTTTCTCCTCAAAACAGCAAAACAACAAACCACTTCAAAAATCATTGTCTTAAAATGTCAATACTTTAAAAAACATTGTTTTAACATGTCAATACTTCAAAAATCATTGTCTTGAAATGCCAATACTTCAAAAATCACTTCAATTGTTTTTCTCGTCACCATTAATCTCACCATTGAGTTCCATAATGATACTCATTACATCCACTGAATTTTCAGCACTGTCATCTTCTTCTTTCTGTTCTTCATCATCTACTGCCTTTTTTTTTCTTCTTTTTTTTTCTCTTCTTCCACTTCATCAGTTGCATCACCTGCCACTTTGTCAACTAAATCACCTGCCACTTCATCAACTGCCACTTCATCAACAACATTAACTGCCACTTTATCAACTAAACCACCTGCCACTTCATCAACAACATCAAATTCCACTTTATCAACTAGATCACCTGTCACTTCATCAACTGCCATTTCATCAATAACATCAACTGCCACTTTATAAACTACATCACCTGCCACTTCATCAACTGCCATGAACAAAAGCAACTGCCACTTCATCAACTAAATCAACTGTCATTGCGTTAACTGTCACTTCATCAACAACATTAGTGTCACTTCATCAACTACATTAACTGTCACTTTATCAACTACATAACTTGTTTCTTAATCAACTGCCACTTCATCAGCTAAATCAACTGTCACTTCATCAACTATATCAACTATCACTTTATCAACTACATCACCTGCCACTTCATCAACTGCCACTTTATCAACTGCATCAACTGTCATTTCATTAACTGTATCTGTAAGGTCTTCATCAATTGCTGCAAAGTCTTCATCAACTGCTACAGGGTCTTCATCAACTGTTGTAATGTTCACATGTACTGTATTACTTTGACAAAAAATAGCAAATTATAAGAATAAATTACTTGACACTAACAATATATATACTAGTTTACCTTTCTCTTGTTGCTTTTTTTTTTTTTTTCAATTCTCTTCAATTTTTCATCCCATACATAAGCAACAACTTCCACCATTGATTGCTCAAGATATACAACGCGCTCACGCAGATTTTCAAGATTCCCATCATTAGAAGTACTTGGTATATTTTTCTATCTATTAGAAACAAAATTCTCACAAGGTTGGATAATATTGTGATTAGCAAAATATTCATCCTCTGCGCTCTCTACTCCTGAGGTGAGGACATTCACACCTTTCAATTGGGCGTTTAAGACATCGATGACCGTATCCTTCACTTCATCTGTAAATGGCTTAAATGTTGCCATGTAATTCTGTTCCATCTCACGGACGGTAAGGGTAAAGTATGGGTGCACAATCTAAAAAAAGAATATAAATATTACCCAATGTTCACTAATTTAAAAATATTGTTAAATAATAACAAATAAATATATACCTTCGTACTTCTTTATTTGTACTTAAATGGATCACCTTCAGCTATATTATCGCTCGTTATTATGTACCATCTGAGTAAACAGGGAATGGACAGTGGACTATCCAAGAACTTCCCGACATACTTTTCAAGATGTGAAAAAGCCTCATATATCCAAACCTGAAATCCATAGAACAACAAACAAATAAACAGAGTCAATGAAGTGCTACATAAATAAATAAGATTGTATCATAAATCAACTAAATGGTTGATAATAAGTACCAGGAATGTCTAGGGAAATTTGTACAGAGCTAGCATACGATGCATTGTTCTTTTCATTATATATTTCTCCCTACTTCTTCAAATTAATTCGATTCTTCAGATAGGTCAATGTTAAATCAAAAGACTCTTTCTCCCAATGGATAACTTTTGAAGAAATCTAAATCATCTGTCATCTTTATGTGGTTTGCCTCCATAATTTTAGGCCGATCATGGGCAAGCAACATTGCGTGGACAAACCAAACTAAAGAGCACTTCAACTTCTGTTTCTTATTTAATTTGTTACCCTTGATTAAACTCATCAACTTTGCACCAGTGATGTTCTTATTTCTTGTCACCTTAAAATGAAAATTCTCACCTTTTATAAGGACTTTGTTCATATATAATTCACGGGGGTATGCTGAGCAATACAACCTCGTAATCAATGCAAATTCTTTTAAGCCAAAACATGCAGGCTTATCATTCACACGAAACTAAATTTCATACAATTTTTGGTCATTTTTTACACGTCGCAACAACATATAATGGATCATATAATTCGAAATATGGCTCAAATGTCCAAAACAATCACCCTTAAATTCATTATAAAATTTTTGCTCAATCAGAATTTTTCTAAAGTCATGATAAACCGCCATCCTTGATCTTACATATATCTTTGCTGGAAATGATCCTACCTCACCTAATCACGTCGCTAGATTATGCAACTTACCAGAGATATCTCTTGCACAAATTGGCAAGGATAGAGGATCATCCTCATCTCGACTAGTGTCTCTACTACTCTCCTCGCTATCACTTTCCCCTTCACTAGACTCAACATTATCACTAGCATCAACACTACTGTCCTGGTAGTTGTCAATCTCCGCCATTATTTCCGTTTCTGAATCAGACTCGGGTTCTTCGACTATAATTTTTTTCTTTTTAGAAATTTTCAAAGCTTCTTCTGCCTTTCGTTTCTTAATTCTAGAAGCAACATGAGCAGATGGTTTAGTGCTTCCACATCTAGTTTTAGCCATATTTTAGAATCTACAAACAAAAATAAATTTATCGACCACTAATTTATTAACATAAACAGAATAATGCTCAAATAAAACATGTAAAATAAACAACAGTTCCAACAGAAATCAACAGAAACACCATTAAAGTCGATCAAAGTTCAGTAAAAATTTCAAAATCAATAGGCGAGATAAACATAAAAATTTTAAAAAATTCTAAGCATTACCCAAAAAAAGGTCATTAGAGATGCGGAATCAAGAACATGAAGAAAAAGGGGTTAGATGTTCACTGATTAAAACAAATATTCAAACTTCATTACACTACCATAACAAAACAAACAATCAAATAGGGCCAAAAATTACCGAAAAACACGATTAGGAGAAGATTTAACTTACCAAGGATGAGAGCTTTGAAGTCGGGGAAGAAGATTGAATAGAAGTAATCACCAGTAGAGTATGAAACGGATGAAGATTTGAGTACCTTATGGTTCGAAGAAAGGACGATGAAAAAGTTGTAGAAGTTAATGAATGAGTAGTGTATGGGGATGAGTAGCGTATGATTTCTCTGGTTTCATCTTTCAAGAATAGAAGATGTTCTTGGAAGATGAATAGCCGCTTGGAGAAGAAACGTCGGAGCATAAAATCAGAGAAAAGTACCTCGATTTTCTTCAAATAATATTTTCTTAATGTATTGGAATTTTAATATACTTGTATATTTTTCCCAAGTTTTTAAAATAGTAAACATGCCCATGACTCCACAATCACAAATATACCTCAAGTTTTAAAAATGTCAAATAGACCCATGACTCCACAAACCTACCTCACTTTTTCCTTTTTAAAAATTCTAAACCTAGAAAATAAATGAAAAATAAATTAAGTGGGTATTGACTAAATTAAATTTTGCAAGTGGGCACAATACTAAATATTCTCTAGTGAGTTATTTGGTTGATTTGCAACATTAGACTCTCTTTTCTTTATTTTTGTCTACTCATTATTTCAGAAAGTGTTATGATATTAAACAACTCTATACTTGGTTTCTTTTATAAACATCACACGTGAAATATTATCTTAAAGATTGTATTTTTTTTACTTCTACATTTGAATTATATTCAAAGATTTTTGTGGGTTGAATTTATATCTATCTTATTTTAAACACGTGGCAAACAATGGTTGATGCATGATTTGTATTTTTTAAAAAGTTTGGGTTAATTGGCTAAATAAGAGGTATGTCTACTATTTCTAAAATTGTTTAAGGTAAAAAGATACCCGCAAAGTTTCAATTATCTTTTGAGATAAGTGTCAAAAACATACTTAAACTATTTCATTTTTTTGAATTTCATTCCTAAACTATTGGGAGTGTGAGTTTCATACCTAAACTATCACTTATTAGTTTGAGAAACACTCCTCAATGATGTGTGTAATACACTCACTCTTTTATTTGCAAAAACCTTGCCACATGACATTCTATATGGATAAAATATTTCATCTTGACGAAAAATAAATAAACTATCAATATTAGTTAAAAACTAAAGACTACAATATTACTATCCAAAAAAAAAAAGAAAATTAAAAAAAATTATTTTTTTTAAAATAAAATATTTTTCTCACCCACTCCACCATCTCCTACACCCCCCCCCCCCCGATAATCCCCCGTCCTTTTTTTTAAAAAAAAATTCTTTTATAAAATATTTTTAAAAAAAATTCACACCTCACCCCTCCCCCACTCCTTCCTAAAAACAATTTTGATAATATCTTTTTTTTAAAAAATAAAATAAAATTCTACCCCACCCCATCTAACTCTCCGCTCCTAATTTTTTTTTCTTTTTTCATTTTTCTCGTTTTGTGTTAGATGTGCATATATATTTTAGGAAAATAGTTTTTTCTACTTACGTACCGAACTTAACATAAATAAAAAATTTATTTTAAAAAAGGTCTTGCAGCAAGTAAAAAAAATACTTTTCTAAAAAAAATATAGGGAAAAGGTTCAAATATGCCATCGAACTTTCAGAAAAAGTTTATCTATGCCATCCGTTAAAAGTTTGGCTCATCTATGCCATTGCTGTTAAAGAAAAAGCTCATCCATGCCATTTTTTTTAACTCCAGTTTTGCAAAATCATTTTTTACATCCCGAACAACTTTTAACACTTTTCAAATGTAGTTTTTGGATCAAATGTACTATTTTTGCTTCTTCTTCCTTAAGAACACATAAAAAGCATTAACAATTCCCAAATTTCAAACTTCTTTAATTCTTTACGAAATCACCTTAAATTTTAAGAGTAGTTTTCCTTCGAGCTAGATAAACAAAATATCTTTTGAGCGCGAATTTAACCTAACTTAACAAGACCTACTTGAGATTTCTTCAAAGTTTCAAAACTCCAGCATTCTCTAATGTAGAATTTTCTCCACAACTTCAAATCATTTGAAAATTTGAACATAGACTCAAAAAACACTAGGGAACAAAGATCTAGTGTCAAAAACAAATACAAAAACACGAATCAAAGCAAATTTTTAAAATTTTGGGATTGATTTTCATTTTTTGGAATATTTTTTTTAATACGGGTAAATTTTTTAAACTCAACAAATGATTTTAGAATTTTAATTTAAAAAAAAAAAGAAATTAATGATGTAGCCGAAATTTTGAGATGATTTCGCGAAGAATTGAAGATGTTCAAAATTTGGGAGTTGTTTATGTTCTTCATGTGTTCTTCTTGGTGCATGTTCTTAAGGAAGAACAAGCAAAAAGAGTACATTTGATCCAAAAACTTCGATTAAAAAGTGTTAAACCTTGTTTGGGGTGTAAAAAGTGGTTTTGCAAAATCAGAGTTAAAAAAAATGGAATGGATGAGATTTTTCTTTAACAGCAATGACATAGATGAGCCAAACTTTTAACGGATGACATAAATGAGCCTTTTCAAAAAGTTCGATGGCATATTTGAGCCTTTTCCCAAAAATATATATCTAATACAAAACGAGAAATTTTTTTTGGAAGTGGAGGGTTATGTGGGGTGGGGTAGAATTTTTTTAAAAAAATTTAAAATAATATCTAAATTATTATTTGAAGGGATGGGGGGAGGGAGATGAAGTAAGAAATTTTTTAAAAAAATTTATAAAAGAATTTTTTAGAAAAAAAAAAACTAAAAAATTGGGGTGGGGGAGTACGGTGAGAGGAAGTGGTGGAGTGGGGTAAGAAAAATATTTTACATTTTATTTTATGTAATATTTTTGGGTGGGAATAGTAATACTTTAATCTTTAACTTTAACTAATACTAATAATTTAATTATTTTTTGTCAAAGTGGAATGTTTTGTCCATGTGAAGTGTGATACGACAATCTTTTTTAAATAAAAGAGAGAGTGTATTACACACACCATGATGAGAGTGTAATAACAGAGAGAGGTGTGTTTCTCAAACTAATAAGTGATAGTTTAGGTATGAAACTCAAATAAAAGGGATACTTTATGTGTGTTTTTGACCCTTATCTCTTATCTTTTTTGAAAAAAGTATAATAGTTGAAGGAGTTAATTATGTATTACTATAATTTTTTTACAAATTTAACTTAATTTGCACCCACACAATTTTTCCATGCAAACACAACTTCTAATTAAAAATAACTGCATTTCTGAACTTTCATTTTGCATTAATACAATATATGGTGTCTACCTTTCTTTTAACCAAATATCAAATCATTGGTTTAATCAAAATATTTTCTAATTAACCTACAAGCAACTATTTGGTTTTTCAAAACCAGAAGCTCTTCCTCCAGCATTAGCACAAGAAGCTTCAGCTGGTTGATTTTTATAGCTAAGATTTACATCTTCAAGTGATATCCCACTGCATGGATATTTTTTGCTACAATCAAATTTCACTGCAACTTCCGTCGCTGATGTACCACGTATGTCTCGATACTTTATATCACTGATTTTTACACCCGAGCCCTAAATATATTTTATGAAAACAAAAACAATATACATATTAGTCTTCTAAAGTTGTAAGAAGAAACAATTAATAATTTATATCACTTACTTGATGAGGACAATTTTCATTGTTAGGACAGTAATTTTGATCAATAATGATAGGGTTTTGAACGTTCGTCATAACGATATGTTGGAAAAGAATATTTTTGACAAATCCATTGCTTGATCTTGCCCATGTTTTTACTCTCAATCCATTTTGTGTTCCTGTGAACGTTACGGTTTTAACTATAACGTTTTGAACTCCAGGTTCTTGTACTTCCCAGCCTAAACTCCCAATGCTGCACCAATGGTACGTAATGTACCAAACATCGTTCATATAAATTGGGATAGATGGAGTTATAGTTAGAAATAAAATGTTTTGTAATTTCTTGATACCTTATTCCATGACCGGGGCCACATGCTATGTTTTCGATCCATAAGTTGGAGGTGCCAGGGCCAATTGAAATACAATCATCTCCAGTACCAATACGTGAGTTCATTATGGTAACTCTAGACGAGTATTGAACGTGAATTCCATCAGTGTTTGGACTGTTTCCTGGAGCGGACACCTTTACTCCTTGTAGCTTCACATTCTCACAATTATCTACCAATATGTGGAACATTTGGCTGTTTTGTGATGTTAATCCAATGATATTTATGTTCCTTGAGTTTGAAAAAGTAAGTCCCTGACAAATTATAAATGCAAATGCATATTGTTAAATTATTTTTTCGCGAATAAAATACATTACTTTTGATCATACGTACCATTGTTCCTTGAGGACAATTGTTGCTAGACGTTTTGCAAGCCCAAAGACTAGTACCTTGTCCATCTAAGGTACCTCCATAGATGGAAACTCCGTTAACTCGTTCAAATTTGATCCAATTTTCTTCGTTCCTATTGACATTATAATCCGATGGAGCTAGTATAGTGCCATCGATACGTAAGGTAATAGCCTTACTCTTGCATGTTTCACCATGGAAATATGCATTTTTAAGCAAGTAACTTCCTTGTGGTACGTAAATGGTGGCTGGGCTAGTAGATGCACATGCTGCACCCCATGCACTCATAAAGGCTTTCGACGAATCGATTTTTCCATTCGATTTTGCGCCATAGTTTTTGATGTTATACATAGCAATGGAAGAGTTTAACATGAAGAACAAGATTGTGAAAAAAAGTGGGAGGTTTTTGAGTAAGAAACTCATTTTCAACTTGTTTGTTATTGAACAAGTCACTAGGTTGATCAATTGTTAATTGGAGGGTGGATGTGGGATTGAAGATGGATTTGAAAGGAATTTATAGACTTTGTGTTAGTGATCAGTCTTAACGTCTTGCCAAACCCTCTATTATCATGGATTGAATTTGTTTTTTAAAAAATTACCCCCTTCATCTCATTTTATGCAACACCCTTTGACTTGACACGATATTTAAGAAAAAAAGAAAGACTTTTAAAATTTATGATCTAAAACAATCCTTAGATATTTGGGTGACTGAGAATCATTTCATTAAAGGTAAAATGAGAATCTTAAAATTAAATTATTTCTAATTATAGTAAGATGACATTCTTTTTGAGACTGACTAAAAAGGAAATGATGGCACATAAAATGGTAGAGAGGTAGTAGCTATGTTGATCCTTTAAGACGTTGACATGAGTTAGGTTTTGGGCAACTATATTTCATTTTTGGACGTGTGGAGGAAGACTTTTAGTCCAAAATCTAACATTATTAAGTCGATAACCAATAGGATTTCTACATGTTTAACGGAAAAGTTAGTTACATGAAGACTTTCTGACACAAAGAATATATATTATTAATTACTGGCATAAAACATAAATGTGTCCTTCATCTATGCCTTTTAATTTTTGGTGTAAATAAGTAGACATTTAATTTGTATAAAGTTGAATAAGTAAATGCACGCGGTCTACCTGACATAATATGTTAGTACATGACATAATACATCATTTTGAGAGTATCTCACGTGAATTGTCATGTAGGACACATGTGTCTACTTGTTCATAATTTTATATAAATTTAAGTATTTTTTTGTGCACACCAAAAGTTAAGGAGCACAAATGTCAGTTGAAGCAAAGTTAAAAGACATGTTTATGTATTACGTCTTAATTAGTTGTTACATAATTTTAGAAAAATTGAATGCTTTTAAAATTTATGGTTTAAAATATGTCATATAATTTACTCTCACTGTTTCATATTTCTTGACCTCCATACTAAAGATAATTGTTTCAATTTACTTGTTCAATTTATGAAGTCCAGAAAATTTTATTATATTTTTTCTTTCTGCCTTTAGTATTAAATAAATACATAAAGCAGTAGAAGTCAAATTTAGAGTTTCAAAAAATTATTAATATGATTAGTTTAGTAAAATACACTTCTAACTAAAGCGTTCTTAAAGAATGTGTCATATCAACATGGATCAAGTAATATAAAACGAAAGGAGTGTAGACTATATATGAACTTTTAAAATTTATGATATTAAATATGTCATAATATTTATATGATTGTAAAAGCTTTCCATTAAGGATAAAATTGAAAGTTTAATATTGATTCAAACAAAATTATGTTATTCTTTTACTAGTGAAGTAAAAAAGAAAATGTGGGACTTAAATTGAAACGCACAAGAAAAGTATATATTTATCAATTCACTATAAGAAGTTCAACAAAAGTTCAACTACATGAAATTCAACTATATATGTGGATATCTTTTTCAACGAGTATTTCTTAAAATTTTAAAAGAACCTAAATCATACTCGCATTTTCAATTATAAGAAGTCGTTTATCCACTTCCTGTATTAGGTAATAGAAGTTGGTATCTCCTACTGAGCCGGTTTGGATTGATTTTTGGCTTTTGATTTTTATTTATAAGTTAAAAATTTTAACTTATGATTTTTGACTTATTTTTATTATTTTGGGTTTAAAAGCATTTTCTAAATTTATGCAAATTCTTTAAAAATACTTTAAAATTATTTTAACTTAAAAACACTTTAAATAATTCAATCCGAACACACTCTGAATACTTTAATTTTTAGTAAAACCTCATAAAAATTTGCACCTAGTTCAATAGGAACGATATTGTGATATCAATATTTTTTGTTAAAAAGAAACTTTATAGTCTTTTGTGGTTGTCCTCTTTCAGAAAGTAGTTAAACTTACTTCAGGACTGGTAATGTGTCATTATCATGATCTAGTTTTCTATAATGAAGTCATTGCTGTAGAATATAATATATTCCTAATTAAGGAGAAAGGGAAAGAATTTTCATTGGTTCCTTTTTCAAGGATTGATATTTTACGATGTATGTTTATCATATTGATATGCAAAAAATTACAATTTTTAGTACTTTTCGTACAATTTTTAAATATCTAAATTTTTTATTTAAAATATCGAATTAATGTAATCTAATTTAACTTTGAAAATTAATCAAATTGACTTTCGAAAATCGCAATATAACAACTAAAAATGGACAGAGGGAGTATTAAATAACTTTCCTCCAAGTTAATAAAAACAGTGAAATCACTACAAAAAAAATCGGGAAAAATTGCAATTTTAATTTTTTAAAATTGAGATTGGTATTAGAATTTATTGAGATTGGTTTTAGAATTTATTGAGATTGGTATTAGAATGTTGACATTTAATTTGAGATATATACCAATTTGATCAACTTTGACAAAAAAAAAATGTGTTGCACCTCATTTTAAACTGGTCAAAGTACCTCAATTTATGACTATGTTTCCTTTGATTTTAGTTCATAATCATCACCTAATTTTAGAAAATATTAGGAAATGTATTTGTATTGATAATATATCCGTCTGTTAGTCTCCAAAAGTTATGAGATTTTAGGTAAGAGTTTTATTTATTACGAGAGGAAGGTGTTAGACATTTTTTAAAATTTATCGTGAGATAATCCTTACACATAATCCGATACACAACAACAACAGTAATAACAATAACAATATCAACCAATTCAGTCTAGTCCTATAAGTGAAATATGGATGGATAGAGTATATGCAAATTTTATCAATACCTACTACCCTTGGGTCAAATAACGAACATTAAAGTAGCTAAAAGAAAAATATAAAAATAAAGTGGACATAGAAAATAATAAAAAACGCATAACACATTATTCAAAAAGGATCAATAAGAATAAGCAACTAATGTGATGATTGAAGGACTGCCAATCACAAGAGGTAACAAAGTTGTAAGACAGAAAACTAAGAGAAAAATGCGACTACTACTAGTATAAACATGGAAATATGTACCATGCATCAACCTATTACCAAGCCTATCCTGCTTGAAAATGAGAGAACACTCAACTACCTGTTAACTTTCTACCTTAATTTGCGAATTCCACAACAAAAAAAAGTATTGATTCATGAAAATTTTCCTATGGGTATTATAGTAAAATTTCCATGAATTTTTCTATAAAATGAAAATCGATGGCAAAACCATCATAAGTAACTCTTACATGTGGATTTATATGATCCCTAGGTAATTTATTTGGGAAATTAAAATTTGCACATACATTATTTGGGATTTATGTATGATAACTATCAAAATCTTTGCTTTTTTTTTTTTTTAACAAAACTTCATATTTAAACAAATTTTCTTGTGGGTTTCCATAAAAATATTTTTCTAGCAATTTCTCATCAAGATCCCCAAGTAAACTAGTAGGAGTTTGGAGATGAAAATTTGTGAAGCAATGAAACGACCTGATCAGTCGTTGCTAAAGGACATCTTGTGCGGAGTCCTAAAAGTCTAGTAGTGTGGTACAAATTTTTTTAAAATTTAAGCACACGACGATTTTGGCCCAAATTAAATTTTGGACCAGGTTGACGTCAGCCCGCCATAGTAGAAGGCTTCCCGCTATGGAGGCGCCGCTATAGCAGTCTGATGGGCCCTATAGCGGGATGAAAGAAATTCTTCAACCTAATTTATAAGGCGTCGCCTTTTATTTTCCTCCCACTTTTTTGAAAGGAAAAAATAGACGAGGGCTGCTCCAAAAAACCTCCAAAGGAACCCTTGGCAAGGCAACAATGAAGGGAAAGAATTACCGCACAGGGAAGGTGAAAACCTAAGAATTTCCGATGCTCGTTCATCATAAGTTGCTCCCATAGAGTCAACATTCATGGGCAAGGTTCATCAACACTTTTAGTGCCCAGGTAGAATAGGTTTCCTTAATCTGAGTAGTTCAAACCCATTCTTATCACACTGTATTTCGTAGATGTTTAGAGATTGCATGCATAGGACTTCGAGTGCAGAGTCTGTATGGTTATAAATTGTTGTTGCTGCTTTCAATGCGGAGACGAGATAATGGCTAGGTGATGGTTCTCTAGTTCTTCTTTACCCTTGATTTTCCTAGTTAGGATGGTTTATGTGGTCCAATAGATATATGTATGTATATTTACTGCCTGCTGTATCACTTATGTATGCATTATGGGAGACCGTAGGGAAGCATATGTAATGACAACATATTGATAATCTCATGCAATGAACTAGTTATGTGACTTATGATATCAAGTGTTATTGTTCATATTATTTGTGATTGTGCATGATTGTATGTGTTTGCTGATTGGCTCAGTTACCACGCCTCGTACAAGATATCTTCACAGTTGGCTCAAATTGTCACATCCCAAAATATCCCCTAGACGTGACTGGCACCCGCTAACACCACCTGTCGAGCGTACCAAAAATCCACACACTTACCCAAATTATTTAAGCACTAAGATAGAACATGTGCAACTCCAAAAATCATCAATAATCATTAAAACAAAATAATTATCCAATCAAAATCTTATATCGTAAAACATCACTTAACTAATATATCTCTAGCCCAAATCTCACCATAAGACCATGGAACATCTATTAAAGTTACATGAGTTCAACTGTCGGACATGCAAACCCCAAGAAAAGAAGATATAAGCTATAAATAGATAGAGTTGAAACAATAGGCTTCACGAACAATGTTAAGGCTCACCTCATCAACATAATCCACGCAAACAAACTCGTCTACCACTAGACTGACCCTCTGCAATAGTATCTGCATAGACATGTAGGTAAAGAGTGAGCTATATATAAATATAACTCAATAAGATCCTCGACCCGCTACTTCAATGCCCCCTGGAATAAGTGTTAGAAAAATACATCTACACAACAAACACATAACGTGTAACACCCCACAATTTTCCCTTTCAAAACCCGAATCTTTCATTGTAAGTATCTAAGCTTGAACCGGGTGGTGTCGTACTTGTGCTTATGTGTTAAGGTTCATTACTATGAGTGGGAGGTGTATTGGAAGTTGTTTAGGGTCATAAGAGACCTCTAGCACTAAGTTGAGTTTAGAGCCTTTCTATCGGCTAAGTTTTCGCATTTGTTCATGTAAGGGTCAACTTCAAACGATCATATACCCAGCTCATGATGAGTTAGGTGGCCCATGACCTATCACATTAAAGGTCTTTGAGTCCTCTTTCCAACGCCACCAAGTTTGCCATTTTTAGAGCTCGAAGTATAAAGTTATGGCCATTTTACCAGAGACTGTCATATCAGAGTTTCTAAGTCTATGACCGACGAACCCAACCTACGGTCCGTCGTTTAAACGATGAGCCGTAGGTGGGTCTCGTCGGTGGTTCTTTCAAGTCACCAAAAAGGCTCAAAAATTCAATTTTTGAGGACCCAAGACCTACGGATGGTACCTACGGTCTGTAGGTCGAACCACGAACCGTAGGTGGTCCCGTAGGTCAATTCGGCAGTTTTAAAGAGGAGTGTTTTCATCCTTTCCCATGCTTTTATAATTAAAACCCAGACATTTTGGGACTAAAATTAGTCCCTTATCAGTACCCAACATGCTTTTTCTCTCATTAACACTTAGAATTATTGAGAGCAAGATTGAAGAGGAGAAAAGCTTGGGTTTCAAGAGCTTTCATTGAGACCTTCGAGTTCCGCTTAGATAATCATTGTTCCAAGTATGTAAGGTTAATCATAGCATTGTATTGAGTTCGTCCACGAGCCCTACATTTAAATTCTATCGATTTTTGAGTATAAGTTGAATTGCGCCCTAATTCCTTGAATCCCGAATTTGAGTTAATTCCTTGTTCTTTGAGTTCTATTGAATTATGCATTGACATTGTTGTTGTTTCTACACTTTTACTTCTTGAGATTGTCATTCATGGTTACATTCCCATGAACCCTAATTGAGTTAATGATCATGGTTTTACTACGCTTTACTTTTGAATTAGGATTGATGGTTTTCATGCATTGAACAAAGTATGATTTTCAACTGATTTGAAGCATATTCTATTGAGTCTAAATGAGTATGAGTTTTGAGCATAAATGATGGTTTTGTGAAAAGAGTTTTAATGAGATGTGAGTGGTTTGAAAGCATGTGATTTGTAAATGAAAGAATATGATTAGTTGAGATGAGATTGAGTTTTGATAGGTCTTATTGAGACTTGATGAAATGATTTGAAATGTGTTACTTGATATATATGAGTATAATGCATTGATTTGGGGAGTAGTATTGAGCACCGATTTGGGTAAGAGTTTAAATAACTCAAGCCTCATGAACTACGTAGCCAGCATAGGATAGGATCGCACCGTTAATTCGGATGTTTCCTTATTGTCCCAAAAGAGGACTTGTTGATTGTGGATCCAAAGATGGTTGATCGTCCCTTACCCCAGCAAGGTATTGGATGGCTGCGGCAACGGCAGTGCAAAGCGTTGTATCATCACTAGCTCATAGGTGATGGTTGTCGGTTAGAGAACTCCCAAATAAAAATAAATGATTTGAATTGATTGAAATTGCATATGATTGAGTCGATTTGAAAAGCATTGTTTTACATGTATTGTATGCTTTAGTGAGTTGAGCTATTTCTCAGAGTTGAGTCCTTTGAGTTGAGTTGAGTTGCGTATCTTTGAGTAAGTTCCTTTCTAGACTTATTACATACTCGTACATTTCATGTAGTGACGCCATTTGGCCTGCATAGTTTTATGATGCAGACACAGATGATATAGATCCTCAACAGGCGTACCGTTGAAGGTCAGATTCCACCCAGCGTTTTGGTGAGACCTCTTTGCATTCGGAGGTACTCCCGAGTCTTTACTTTCAGTATTTCGAGGTAGTCGTGGGCTTGTCTCGGCACCTTCTTATGAGTAAGTTAGAGGCTTCATAGACAGAGTCAGAGTTGAGTTAGAATGATTCTTTAAGAGCCTTTTTTTTAAACTAAAATTTCATTATTGAATTATGATATTGAGTTGATTTGATCTAAGTGTTTAAACTATCCTTTTATTGAGTTGTTAATTGTTAGCCCACTTGAGTGTCTTCTTTGATTTATCTAAGTCTTTCGCTGAGTGATAAAATAAGTGATCAGACCAAGTGATTCGCTTGGGACTAGCAATGGTCTCCGAGTGCCGGCCACGCCTAGGGTACCCTCTCGGGGCGTGAGAAACTTGGTATCAGAGCACAGAGTTCAAGTGTCCTAGGGTGTCTATGAAGCCGTGTCAGTAGGATCTTATTTATGGTTGTGAGGGCCCCACTTCTATAAATGAGAGACTATGGACATTTAAGAAAAGTTTCCCTTCTTTCAAATCCTAGATCGTGCAATAGAGTTGTCCCCTAAGAAACTTATCCAGATTCGTGCGTTGTTCAAATTCGTTCGACTACCCATCGTACTCAAGGTGGATAGAACAGTAAATCTCAGATCCCTATTGATGGTTACTCTCCGATAAAGTTTTTTGAAATGTAAAGAGATTTCACCAGGCTTGCAAAGAGCCGATTAGTGTGCATAAGTCTATTGATTTGAAAAAATGCACCCTCATTCATATGAATCGTGCATTGAGCCAGAGCAAGATGTATTCCCATACTCTCTTCTCTAAAACCTTGCTTTATATATTATCCTTGAGAGGGAGGTTATGTCTCTAAATGATTAGTGTCACCATCCAATGGAATATATTTTGAGGCATTGTGAGCTATAATTAGTAAGATGATCCCAGAGCTAGAAAGTGGGAGTTAGAAGAGTAGAAACCAAATAGTGAGAATGGTGGTTGATCGAGGTATGTATCTAGAGTTATGTATCCATAAGATAAGTAATAGGGTTAGAAGTCAAGTTCCTTTGACTTTGACTAAAGATGTAATAAATATCGTCTAGCTTTCATGATAGAAAGCAGATGAAGAGTTGTTGGTTAGAATGAGTTAGAGTATACTTGAACCTAGCTAGGATTTTATGTTGATGTGTTAGTGTGTTAGTAAAGACCAGTTGTAGGTGGTGGACAGAAGGGAGGAGTAGTTATGAGTTGATAGATCTAAGCTAGGCTTATGATTTTGAAAGGAGAGCCCCAGGATATTCATAGGGTTATGAGCTTGATTAGGCAAAGAGGTATAATGGGTGGGTAAATAGTACCTAGGTTGTGAAAGGGAATGTGATGATAGATTATACTTAGACAAACTGTGAGACGAAGATCGATTACTTTTCATGAGGTCTAGGCAGACGAGTGTTTCTTAATTTCATCTAGCAGTTGCAAGTTAGTATAGTATGCAAGAAATGTGTGATATACATGTTAGTACAAGACCCTAAGCTTGGATTTGAGATGAGTGTTGTGAAGAAAAAGGGGATAGCATTACGAGTGCGATGGTGTTAGTTTTAAGATTTGATCTAGTAGGTTTGACATAAAATAGGTGAGGAATTAAGATGTTAGCTTGCAATAAATGTGAGTGGCACAAGTGTGGTATTATTTTGGAATTTGCTCTAGTAGGCTTGGCACAGCGTATGCGAGAGATTAAGATATTAACTTGCGAGAAATGTGATGTTACAAATGTGGGGTATGTGACTCATAGATGAAAATAGTGAATTGAGGCTAAGTCATTAGGTAAGAAGAGGCTTAAGATGTGTATCCGAGATAGTATAAAGTTGTATGAGGCTCTAATTTTATGATTTGCCATAGGTGACTAGTTAGTATCCTTTAGCTGCCAATGTGGAGAAGGCTGGATGTAAGTTTTTTTTTATGGTATCCATAAGAATTGGGTCGAAGGGGTTATATATAGATGATGATGAGTCTCCCATTATAGTTCAAGTTTCCTTCAACTAAGTTAGGAATATGTGAACTTAGAAGATGAGTGTTAACAGACTAAAGAGAAGAGGTTAGATCATAAGAGTTAGAGAAAGCGGTTGTGTACGCCAATAAGAGAAGCAAGTATAGAAAGATGCCTATAAAGATAAAAGGAAGTTAAGAGAAGTATCTCTGAAGGAAGCCCTAGTAGCGGTTTTATATCTTTGAGTATAGTATAACCGGAGAGTTTAAGTGTTCTTGTGTTTAGTGATACTCTGGCCGTGTGGAGCAGTGTGCTTATAGCTCAGTGTAGAAAATCAATCCGCAAGCTCAGGGTAGTGACCTTCGAGCTAAGGGGGAGATGATGAGATAATGAACCAAAGTGGGTCTTGAGTTTTAAGAAGTGATGAGTTGACCAGGATGAGACATCAGTGTTTTCCATCTCTTACATTTCTTATACTTCAGTCGAGGTGATACCCTATTCCTGTCTTGTGTATGAGCGCCATACCCATGGCCCAGATCCATGCACTTCATGTTGATTCATGATCATGCTCAATTCCTAGAGTGAGAAGTGGTAACTTCCTTCAGCGATCCCGATCTTATTCCATGAATCTAAGACCTTCCAGCCCTGTGTTATATGAGACATGATATATACACTCACGTTTCACAGTATGCTCAGTTCCATGAACTCATGATAGGCCTTAAAAGGCTAGTGAGATCATATTACGTTATGAATGTTCTCAGATCAGATTTCTTGAATGAATCGTGCTTATGATCTTTCGCTTTAAGCCCTTCCAGTGATCCTTTCTTTTAAGTCTTGATAGCGATGTTGATGATAGTAGATGAGTTATGGTAGATGGGAGAGAGTGGGTGTTCCTTATTGTGATAGTTGGGGTATGCTTATTCCATTTAAGGTTATAGACAAAGAGGAAGGGCGAGATGGGATCTTGTTGTGTTCAATAGATAGGTAAAGGTATATTGGTGTGCCCCTTTGGTAGGAGTGAATGCAAATGCGGATGTAGAGATGCTAAGGTAGACATGAGAATTCTTAGGTGATGTTGACTACAAGAGGCCATAAAGTGATGAGAATGATAGGCTTGAATGTTGCGTTTGTAGGTATGTAGTTAATTGCATTATGTTGTTAGTGACTCTTGTTAAGAGCTTTAGGTAAGGGTGGTAGAGAGGTAAGAAGAAGTAGCATCCTCTAAATGAGAGTCCCCAAAAAGGTATAGAACATGAATCCCACGGGTCAGATTTGTACAAGTATGATCATCTTATAGGTAGTACCTTGTGACTACGAGTTAGGCTTGAACAAGGTAATAGTATGCAGTTAGAATTAGACTTTGGTGGGAGCTATAAGTTTCAGTTAATGAAGTTTAGTATTCAAGAAGAAGAGCATAATTGAGAAGAGTTTCTAAGCTCGAAAGCTATCAGTCGTGTCGCTTAATATAGAGTGGTCCGATTGTTATATCAGGCTCATAATTCTCTTTCCCGAAGTTATGAGAAATTTTGATGAAAACGTGAGAGGCTATAGCCCTCCTCTCATTTTAGATTCAGTATCTATTCATTCCTCCAAGTGTCGATGTTGAAGGTAATGTTCCTATTCCTATTTCTGAGTTAGTACCTTCTTGAGTTTGAGTAATTGAGTGAGTTATTCTTGAGCTTGAGTCTTTGAGTTCTTGCATTGCATTCGTGCCTTAAGTATTTTCCTAGCTTGGCCATCATTTGAGGACGAATGATCCCAAGGGGGAGATATTGTAACACCCTACAATTTTCCCTTTCAAAATCCGAATCTTTCGTTGTAAGTATCAAAGCTTGAACCGAGTGGTTACCTACTTGTCCTTATGTGTTAAGGTTCATTACTATGAGTGCGAGGTGTATTGGAAGTTGTTTAGGGTCATAAGAGACCTCTAGCACTAAGTTGAGTTCAGAGCCATTCCATCGGTTAAGTTTTCACATTTGTTCATGTAAGGGTCAACTTCAAACTATCATATCGCCCAGATCATAATGTCGTAGGCTGCTCATGACCTATCAAATCAAAGGTCGTTGAGTTCTCTTTGCAACGCTACCAAGTTTACCTTTTTTAGAGTTCGGAGTAAAAGGTTATGGCCATTTTACCAGAGACTGTCATATCGGAGTTTCTAAGTTTGTGACAGACGAACCCAACCTACGGTCTGTCATTTGAACGACGAGCCGTAGGTAGGTCTCGTCGGTGGTTCTAACAAGTCGTCAAAAAGGCTCAGAAATTTAATTTTTGAGGACCCAAGACCTACGGATGGTACCTACAGTCCATAGGTCGAACCACAGACCGTAGGTGGTCCCGTAGGTCAATTCGGTAATTTTAAAGAGGGGTGTTTTTGTCCTTTCCCATGCTTTTATAATTAAAACCCAGATGTTTTGGGACAAAAATTAGTCCCTTATCAGTACTCAACATGCTTTTTCTCTCATTAACACTTAGAATTATTGAGAGCAAGATTGAAGAGGAGAAAAACTAGGGTTTCAAGAGCTTTCATTGAGACCTTCGAGTTCCGCTTAGATAATCATCGTTCCAGGTATGTAAGATTAATCATAGTGTTGGATTGAGTTCTTCCACTGGCCCTACATCTAAATTCTATCAATTTTTGAGTATAAGTTGAATTGAGCCCTAATTCCTTGAATCCTGAATTTGAGTTAATTCCTTATTCTTTGAGTTCTATTGAATTATGCATTGAGATTGTTGTTGTTTCTACACTTTTACTTCTTGAAATTGTCATTCATGGCTACATTCCCATGAACCCTAATTGAGTTAATGATCATGGTTTTACTACGCTTTACTTTTGAATTAGGATTGATGGTTTTCATGCATTGAACAAAGTAAGATTTTCAACTGATTTGAAGCATATTCTATTGAGTCTAAATGATTATGAGTTTTGAGCATAAATGATGGTTTTGAGAAAAGAGTTTTAATGAGATGTGAGTGGTTTGAAATCATATGGTTTGTAAACGAAAGAATATGATGAGTTGAGATGAGATTGAGTTTTGATAGGTCCATTGAGACTTGATGAAATGATTTGAAATGTGTTACTTTATATATATGAGTATAATGCATTGATTTGGGGAGTAGTATTGAGAACCGATTTGGGTAAGAGTGTAAATAACTCAAGCCCCATGAACTACGTAGCCAGCATAGGATATGATCGCATCGTTAATTCGGATGTTTCCTTATTGTCCCAAAAGAGGACTTGTTGATTGTGGATCCAAAGATAGTTGATCGTCCCTTACCCCGGCAAGGTATTGGACGGTTGAGGCAACGGTAGTGCAAAGCGTTGTATCATCACTAGCTCATAGGTGATGGTTATCGGTTAGAGAAACTCCCAAATAAAATAAATGATTTGAATTGATTGAAATTGCATATGGTTGAGTCGATTTGAAAAGCATTGTTTTACATGTATTGTATGCTTTAGTGAGTTGAGCTATTTCTCAGAGTTGAGTCCTGTGAGTTGAGATAAGTACCTTTGAGTAAGTTCCTTTCTAGACTTATTACATACTCGTACATTTCATGTAGTGACGCCATTTGGCCTGCATCATTTTATGATGCAGACACAGGTGATAGAGATCCTCAACAGGCGTACCGTTGAAGGTCAGATTCCACCCAGCGTTTTGGTGAGACCTCTTTGCATTTGGAGGAGTTCTTGAGTCTTTACTTTTAGTATTTCGAGGTAGTCTTGGGCTTGTCTCGGCACCTTCTTATGAGTCAGTTAGAGGCTTTATAGACAGAGTCAGATTTGAGTTAGAATGATTCTTTAAGAACCTTTTTTTTAACTAAAATTTCATTATTGAATTATGATATTGAGTTGATTTGAACTAAGTGTTTAAACTATCCTTTTATTGAGTTATTAATTGTTAGTCCACTTGAGTGTCTTCTTTGATTTATCTAAATCTTTCGCTGAGTGATTAAATAAGTGATCAGACTAAGTGGTTCGCTTGGGACCAGCAGCGGTCTCCGAGTGCCGGCCACGCCTAGTGTACCCTCTCGGGGCGTGACATAACGGTGTGCACAAGAATATTTTTTATAATATAATGATCGACAAGTCCAAAAAAATGTTCAAAAGGACACTAAATGTCTCAAAGTCAATTCACACTCAAAGCTTGTCATAAACGACAGAGAAGGAGATTGGTCTAGCACCCCAACAACATATATAATGCCCTAAAGTATATTACGACCGCATGTACAAGGCCCCTAACATACTACAACAACATAGATATGCCCCTAATATATTACGAAAACTATGTATACCCCTAGTAACTATAACACGATAATAAAGAAGAATATCCAACACTACACCACATATAACTTATAAAAGAATATTCAGTGTTCTTCACAAAATAGCATATTTAAAACTAATCAAAGACTCCTGATTCTGCCAAGCACACGCTCGTCCCAACACATGGACCAGACAGAGGAAGAATGCATTTTCAAAGCAAGTTTTGTAAAGCAAGCACTAAAGCTTAAAGTCTCACTTACCTCGCTAATGACAAATTGTCCAACCTTGCAATGGATAAAAAAAACCCACCAAATAGCCTCCAATGACCTCAATTTATCAAAAATATTGATTAATGATATCAATAATACTAGTCAGAGTCAAGTCTCAGTATCCCAAACTTTGAAATTTGAAGTTAAACCTTAATTTCTCAAGCCTTAAGCCATAACTTAAAAGAGAAAGATTATCAAAGCCCCACCTAACCTTTTACTTATAATCTAGATAGATTAATGCTCTTACTCCAATAATATTAATTTAAATAAAGTATCTTTATATCTAAAGAAATAACATTAACCAGTAGCTTAAAAGAGAAGGTTGAAACCTTGAATAGCTTTTACTGGTGAAATTTTAAACTTGAGTTCTCACTTGAGAATTCAAATTCCATAGTCTACTTTATAGGCTTAACAATAATTACGCAATCATAAGCATTATCAAGATACTCCACTCCACTTCAATTCAATTCAATACTTCACTGTAAAGATGGGCACGCATACTAGATTATTCATGAAATTAGTAAGTATAATTGTCCAATATTCATAGCTTTCTTCATTTAGATTCCCCTCTAGTTCACTATTCATCCATCATTAGCTACACTTCCTTTACTAAAGCATCAAAGTAAGGGGTTAAGAATAGATGTACAAAGTCTACTATAATTGCTATCGTATATGACCATATATACATATTGTAACTCCAAATGCCTGCTTGTCAATTATCCGTTGCAGTAGCTTTCTACCCCGTCTGTGAACTCCTCAAAGAGGTCACTTCTTTTCTCCCGAAAGGAAAGAAACGAAAGTCCGCCCTAATATTCTATTCTTTCTGTAACTAAAGCATGAGGAATCAGAAAAAGATTAGGTTTAGCCTACTTTTTTTAATACTCTTAATAATATTAATAATTATTATTTAAATTACCAATTAACCCTTCATTAAAAAGGGTTATTACATTCTCCCCAACTTAAAATAATGCTCATCCTCGAATGAGTTTAGAATCATACCTGAAGTGTCAAATAGGTGAGGATATCTATCCCGCATGTCCACCTCAGATTCCCAAGTAGCCTCCTCAATTGGATGATTGTGCCATAATACTTTAACTGAAGCTACCTTCTTCGACCTCAGCTGTCGCACTTGCCCATCAAAAATAGATATCGGACCTTCCTCATATGTTAAATTCTTGTCAAGCTCCACATCTTCTAGCTGAATCTTATGGCTACTATAATGAACATATCGCTTAAGCATGGACACATGAAACACAGGATGAACAACGGGAAATCTTAGAGGTAAAGCAAGTCGATACGCCACCAACTCAATTTGATCAAAAATCTCATAAGGACTAATGTACCTAGGACTTAGCTTCCCTTTCCACCAGAATCTTATTACTCCTTTCATAGGAAAAACTTTCACAAAAACCTTTTCTCCCTTCATGAACTCCATATCACGGACTTTCTTATCTGCATAAGACTTCTGTCTACTTTGTGCAGTCCGAAGCCATTCTCATATCAATGTAACTTTCTCTAAAGCTTGCTAAACCAAATCTAGACCTAACAATTGCGCTTTGCCAGGTTCAAACCATCCAATTGGTGATCAATACATGTGACCATATAAAGCCTCATATGATGCCATCTGTATATTTGATTGGTAGCTATTATTATAAGCAAATTCTTCAAAAGGCAATTGATAATCCCGATGACCACCAAAATCAATCACACAAGCTCTAAGCATGTCCTCCAAACTCTAAATAACTCATTCAGAGTATCCATCAGTTTGGGGGTGAAAAACAGTACTCAACTCAACCAGTGAACCCAGCGACTTCTAAAAAGACTTCCAAAACTCAGTAGTAAACTGTGCACCTCGATATGATATTATTGAAATAGGCACCCCATGAAGCCTGACTATCTTTAAAACGTAAATATTTGCTAACTACTTCGTGTACGAGTGACCCAGACTAGTATGAAATGGACAGATTTTGTGAGTCTATCCACAATCACCCAAACTAATTCATGTTTCTTGAAAGTATTCGGCAACCCAACAAAAAAATCTATAGTAATTCTTTCGTACTTCCACTTTGGGATGATCAAGTTTATCAACACTCCACCTGGTTTTTGATGTTCATATTTGACCTTTTGACAATTCAAGCAACTAGTTACATGTTTCAAAATATCAGCCTTCATACCTTTCTACCTGTACAATCCACGCAAGTCTTGATACATATTTGTAGCACCTGGGTGGATGAAGTATCGTGATCTATGAGCATGTTCAAGTATTAGCTGCTTCACATCATCCACCATGGGAATACACAATCTACAATGTCGATGTAGAATGCCCTTGCCATCAATAGAGAATGACTTCATGCCCCCATTCTGCACTCGATCTCGTAGTCTATAAAGTTAGGGATCAACATATAGGCAAGTCTTGGCTTCTTGAACAAAGGATGATTGCACCACCATACCTGCAAGCAACCTACTAGGCAATGCATGATCAATTCAAACTCCTGGATTTGCAAAAGCCTGAATATTCATAGCCATAGGTCACCTTTCAACAACAATCTAGGCCATCATAGAATTCCTACTCAAGGCATCTACCACCACATTCGCCTTTCCAAGATGATAATGTAACACCTCAAAAATTGGAACTTGGAATGTAAAATAGAAAAGGCTTAAGTTGAGTACAAGTGCTCAAGTACGAGAGGTTGTACGGTCCGTACAAGGTGTCACAAATGGTACAACAAACCGTGGTGAAGGGTAAACATAGAAAGCCCCTTTACGAAGAGGTTCACGAGTCGTGAAGGGGTCCACGACCCGTCACCATGCCCTGAAGTTGAACCCAACACCCCAAGGCCACTGTGAAGGACCAAGGATGCCTAGACAGTCCGTGAGACTTCACATGGGCCATGAAGTCATCCTTGAGAAGGACCCATCAATTTTAAGTTTTTGCTCAACTACAAATGATCATATCACTCAGCATAAAATGAATTAGGTGGCTCATGACCTATCAAATTAAAGGTCTTTGAGTACTCTTTCCAACACCACCAAGTTTGCTTCATTTGAAGTTTGGAGTGAAAAGGTATGCTCATTTTAGTGAAGCACTGTCAGGCTGATGAAGCATCATGACCCACTTGACGGGCCATCATGCCTTAGACGGCTTGTGAAGCCCCTCTAGTGAGGCACCTCGTTAGTTTTTAAATTAGGGTCAATGTGGTCTTTTTCCAAAGTGTTTGGTACCCCAAACTACATCATTTTAACCCTATTCTAAGCCTAAACTACGTCGTTTCACACCAAATCAAGGGCTTAGAAAGTGTTAATCAATTCTTTTACATTCATTAACGCTTCAAAACATTAGAGCAAGGTTCCAAGAGGCAAAAAGCTAGGGTTCAAGATTTCTTCAAGTTTTTTTGATTTCGCTAAAAACCTTCATTTTTCTAGGTATGTAAGGCTATCATAGTTTTGACTAGTTCGTCCTCACGCCCTACATCTACTTTCGAATCAGTAAAAGAGTAATCTAGGATTCTATCCTTAGATTTCAATATCCTTGAGATGAGTTGATATTGAGTTCTAAATTCTTGAGTCGTTGATAAATTGAATTCCTATCTTTAATCATTGAATTGTCATAAATTATGTATTGTGATTATTGAGTTGATTGTTTATGACTATTTTTCAGTATGAACCCTATTCTTGAGAATTTTTAGTGAATTCTTATTAAGAATCTGTTAAACAAAACATTATTGTTTAAACTGAGTTTTGAGGAAGTAAAGAGCAGTTTGAGAAAGAGTATAAGGGAACTAAGTATATCCCAAATATTTCATTTTTACATGAAGAAAAAGAGTAGACTTTTTTGAGAAAAGTTAAAAGAGTTTTTAGAAAGATTAAGTACATAGTAGTTACCTCTTAAAGACACCCCTTTTGAGTAATTATCTCAACCCAGAATGTATTTTTACATTAAGCAAAGAGAAACATTGTTTTTTAATGAACAATTAGTTTCAGAGACATTTCAGAGCAGTTATTCTTTTAAGAGGATAGTTTGAACAATTACCTCAAACAAGAGAAAGAGTAATATTTTTATACATTTGAGCAACAATATATATTATTGAGAGTAGTATTGAGTACCGATATGGGGGAGAGTTCAGACAACTCAGAGCCCCCATAAACCATGTGTTGCCAACATAGATACATGATCATACTTTTTAGAGCTTAGTGGATGCACTTAATTGAGATGTTCTATATCCGGCACGATATAAGACAGTTCTGACAGCATGGACAAGATGTTGTATCATCATGTAGCTCATAGTGGTGGTTATCGCTTAGAGAATCTCACAATAGAGTTAAAGTGTATTTTCATATATCACTTATTATGTTAGAGTTCAGATATGAGAAAGTATTTTGTAAAGTTAAATGATTTCATTCCTTTAATTCTTTACATTCAAATGAGTTTATGTTATACCTATTGCAGTCTTTTCTTTTAGTTATTTCACATCGGCTATATTACAAACTCGTACATTCGAATGTACTGATGTCATTCGACCTGCATCTTTTATGATGCATATATAGATGTTCAGGATCATCAACAGGTGCTTCGTTGAGATCATTTGATACTCCAGTTAGCTTTGGTGAGCCTCCTTACATTCCGGAGGATTTCCCCTTTTCCTTTCAGTTTAGTCCTTTTAGGGTATTATAGGTCTTGTCCCAACATCCATGTTGAACTATACAGGCTTCATACATGGTTAGAGTTGATGAGTTTTTCAGTACTTTCTTTGCTTTAAAGACTGTTTTGTAAATTATTATTATTATTATTATTGCAAATGAGTATTTTTCAGACATTCCAGTTGAGTTTCAGTTGAGATGAATTTATGTCTTAAAACTTCTTTATGCTTGAATAAGTCTTCCGCTAAATAGTCAGCCAGGCCAAGGATTAGCTTGGGAATCAGAAATGGTTCTCGAATGCCAGCCACATCCAGGGTGTAGGTTTGGCGCGTGATAATCTTGGTATCAGTGCACACAGTTCAAGAGTCCTAATGTGTCGATGAATCCGTGTCTGTAGAGTCCTTCTTATCAGTGTGAAGCGCGCCACATCTACAATTGAGAGGCTACGACATTTAGGAACATTTCACTTCCTTCTTACTCTTGTTTTTGTGCGATAGAGTTCAACTCTATAAAAGTTCCTTCTAGTTCGTGCTTACGCGTGTCTTTTCAGATCATGCCTCCATGAAGAGCTGTTCGAGAACGTCCTGCTAGGAGGAATGCTAATCCTTAAGGTAAAGAAGCTCCAAATACACCAGAAGTGCAACCCCCTTAGGGAGATGTTACCAATGCTGAGTTCAGGAATGCTATTCAGATGCTAACTCAGGTTGTGGCAAACCAGGATAGTCAACCAGGAGCGGGTCATCAAGATGTAACTAATACATTTAGAATCCGTGAGTTCTTAAGAATGAATCCCCCGGAGTTTATTGGGTCGAAGGTCATTGAGGATCCAGAGAACTTCGTAGTAGAGCTTCAGAAAGTGTTTGAGGTCATGCGTGTTGTTGATACATCGCGTGTGGAGTTAGCCTCATATCAGCTCAAAGGTGTTGCTAGGATATGGTATGATCAGTGGAAGAAGAATAGGGCAGAGGAAGCACCACCTTTGAGTTGGGTAGTGTTTGAAGATGCCTTTTGGGGCGCTTCTTTCCCTGAGAGCTAAGGGAAGCAAGGGTAAGAGAGTTCCTTAATCTAAAGCAGGAGTCTATGAATGTGCAAGAGTACAGCCTCAAGTTCCCTCAGCTATCCCGCTATGCTCCGGAGATGGTGGCTGATATGAGAAGCAGAATGAGTTTGTTTGTGTCTGGGCTATCTTATTTATCTAATAAGAAGTGAAGAGAAGCTATGTTGATAAGGAACATGGACCTAGCTAGCCTTATGATTCATGTACAATAGGTAGAGGAGGAAAATTTGAAAGATAGGGAAGAGTTCCGCAGCAAGAGGGCCAAGACAACAAGTAATGAGACTGGCCAGTAAAATACTGGGAATGGGCATCGGTCATCTAGACCAGCTCCATCTTCAGCTAGTGTACCTGCACCAAGAAACAGGAATGATTGCAGGAATCAGAGTTTTCAGAATTTTTGCTCAGGGTACTCAGTCTCAGGGTAGTGTGGCATAGGGGTTTCGAAGCCCACTTTGTACTAAGTGTGGTAGGACCCATCCAGAAAAATGTCATAATAGATCCAATGGCTGCTTCAAGTGTGGTCAGACATATCACTTTATGAGAGAGTGCCCTAAGAACATGCAAGGTAATGGGGGCAATAGAGCTCAATCTTCTTCAGTAGCTCCAACAGATAGAAATACCTAGAGAGAAGCTACTTCAGGAACAAGCGGAGGTACGAACCGTCTGTATGCTATATCTAGTCGCCAGGACAAGGAGAATTCACCAGATGTTGTCACTAGTATGCTTAAAGTCTTTACTTTTGATATATATGCCTTACTTGATCCAAGTGTGAGTTTGTCTTTTGTGACTCCTTATGTAGCCATGAAGTTCGGCATTTCCCTTGAACAACTTCTTGAGCCCTTCAATGTTTCCACACCTGTTGGTGATTCTATTCTAGCAGAAAGAGTCTATCATGATTGTACCATATTTTTCAATCACAAGGACACCATGACTGACTTATTTGAGCTAGATATGGTGGACTTTGATATTATTCTAGGTATGGACTGGCTTCATGCTTGTTATGCCTCAGTTGATTGTAGAACCCGAGTAGTCAAGTTTTAGTTTCCTAATGAGCTAGTTTTAGAGTGGAAGAGTAGTTTAGCAATGCCTAAAGGTCATTTTATTTCATACCTTAAGGCTAGAAAGTTAATTTCTAAGGGGTGCATCTATCACTTAGTCCAAGTTAATGACTCTAGTGTTGAGACATTGCCTATTCAGTCAGTTCCAGTTGTGAGTGAGTTTCTAGAGGTCTTTTCAGATGATCTTTCCTGAGTTCCTCCTAAGAGAGAAATAGACTTCAGAATAGATATTCTTCCTAATACTCAACCCATCTCTATTCCCCCATATATGATGGCTCCAGCTGAGTTAAAAGAGCAGTTGAGAGATCTTATTGGTAAGGGTTTCATTGGACCAAGTGTCTCATCTTGGGGTGCTCCGGTCTTGTTTCTGAGGAAGAAAGATGGTTCCCTTAAGATGTGTATCAATTACTGCCAGATGAACAAGGTCACCATAAATAATAAGTATCTCATTTCAAGAATTGATGACCTTTTCAACCAACTTCAGGGCGCCACTTGTTTCTCTAAGATAGACCTCAGATCTGGCTATCATCAGTTGAAAGTGAGAGAATGTGACATCCCGAAGACAGCATTTAGGATCTGTTATGGTCATTATGAGTTCCTTGTTATGTACTTTGGTTTGACTAACGCTCCTACAACATTCATGGATCTTATGAACAGAGTATTTAAGAAATATCTCAACATGTTTGTTATCGTATTTATTGATGACATATTGATATATTTGTGGAATGAGGAGGACCATGCTAGTCATCTCAGAATAGTCCTCCAAACTCTCAAAGATCAAGAGTTATATGCCAAGTTTTCTAAGTGTGAGTTCTGGCCTGAGTCCGTGGCATTCTTAGGCCAATTGTGTCTGGCAAAGGAATTTGAGTTGACACTCAGAAGATCGAAGCAGTGCAAAATTTGCCCAGACCTACGTCTCCAACTGACATAAGGAGTTTCTTGGGATTGGCTTATTACTACAGAAGGTTCGTCAAGGGGTTTTCCTCTATTTCGTCTCCGTTGACTAAGTTGACTCTGAAAACAACTAAGTTTCAATGGTCTTAAGCTTATGAGAAAAGCTTTCAGGAATTGAAAACTCGCTTAACCACTGCTCGAGTGTTGACCCTACCAGAGGGTACCAAGGGTTTTGTTGTTTATTGCGATGCGTCTAGAGTTGGACATGATTGTGTATTGATGCAAAATGGTAAGGTTATAGCCTATGCCTCTAGACAGCTTAAGATTCACGAAAGGAACTACCCGACTCATGATCTAGAGGTGGCAGCAATAGTTTTTGCTCTCAAAACATGGCATCACTATCTATATAGTGTTCATGTGGATGTGTTCACAGACCACAAAAGTCTCCAGTATGTTTTCAGTCAGAAGGAGCATCATCTCAGACAAAGTAGGTCGTTAGAGTTGCTCAAGTATTATGACATGTGTATCATCTATCACCCAGGTAAGGCTTATGTTGTTGCTGATGCTTTGAGTAGGTTGTCCATGAGAGCTCATGTTGAGGAAGGAAAGAAGGAATAAGCTAAGAAAGTTCACAGACTTGAACGTTTGGGAGTCTGTCTGTTAGATTCTAGTGAAGGTGAAGTTCTGGTGATGAATGGGGGTGAATCATCACTAGTGTCTGAGGTGAAGGAGAAACAAAATAAAGACCCCCTCTTACTTGAAGTAAAGGCGAATGTTCATAAGAAGAAGGTGATGGCTTTTGAACAAGGGGGAGATGGTGTATTTAGATATCAAGGTAGATTGTGTATTCCAAAAGTGGATGAGCTCTAAGAGAGGATCATGGAAAAAGCCCATAGTTTCCGATATTCGATTCATCCTGGTGCCACCAAGATGTACCATGACTTGAGAGAAGTCTATTGGTGGAGTGGCATGAAGGGGTGCATTGCCGAGTTTGTTGCTAAGTGCCCAAATTGCTAGCAAGTTAAGGCTGAGCATCAAATGCCATGTGGTGTAGCTCAGAATATACAACTTCTGGAATGGAAGTGGGAGATGATTAACATGGATTTCATTACTGGTTTACCGCGATCTCATAGACAACATGATTCTATTTGGGTGATTGTGGATCGGATGACCAAATTAGCCCACTTTTTACCGGTAAAGACTACCAATACAGCAGAAGAGTATGCAAATCTATATATTCAAGAGATAGTCTGACTGCATGGAGCTGTTAAAGTATTCTAGTGGTTCTACATGTACCACCTTACTTATGAGAATCTATAAAAGAGCTATCATGGGTATTTACAGTTGTCCGACAGTCTTAATATTCATCTAGTCATTGAGGTCATGTTCCGATTATGTGCGGTTGAATGTGGGGACCATTGTGTCTAGTTCTACCGTTCTTAAGGGTTATCTACAAACAAATCTACTAATTTAACATTTCGACAGTGTTGTTAGAGGTTCTGTATGCTTGGGTGTATTGCTCGATGGGTGGTTACTTGATCATTTTCTTCTTTGGGTTAGATAAGTTTGATTCTCCCTTAATGAGTACCTAATGTCTAAAGATCAAAAAAAAATTTCTTATAACTTAAGCTCGTGGAAATTGTATGTTGTGAGAAGGAAATATTGATAAGATCGATGATGGTTTGTGCATTATGAGTGTGCAGTGGTTGGTTCAGGTTCACTTCTGGTTGTAGTTAGTATTGATTCAGGATTTTATCATGGTTATGTGAGAAGAGATTCATCCTGATGGTTGTGTCAAGGTCCTTGAGAAAATGTTGCGAACGTGTGTACGATTAACTTTGGTGGTTATTGGGAATAGTATTTGTTGTTAGTTGAATTTTCATACAACAACAACAATCACTCAAGTATTGATATGACTCCGTTTGAGGCATTGTATGGGAGTAGATGTAGGTCTACCATTGGTTGATTTGATGCATTTGAGGTGAGACCCTAGGATACTGAGGGTGATTGCAAGAAAGATATACATACCTTTTTGTCTATTCAGGTACCCTTTCTTACCCTTGCCTTCTTTGATCGTTCGAGGACGAACAATGGGTAAATTGGTATCTAATGTAACGACCCGTTAGGTCATTTTGAACACTAGACCTATCTCTTTCATAAAAGGACCTTCCCGTAAATTTTGAATGGTGATTTTGAACTATTTATTTAACTATGAATATTTAGTTGGTGGATATTTATTAAATAAGTAATTAATTTAGTTGGTGGTTAACGAGCCAAGTCCATAGCTTATTTTATATCTTATACCACTGATCCATGTTTATTAAAATAAATTATTGAGATTTTTCACTTTTAGTACATAACTATTTTATTTAGAAAAGAGAAGAGAGAAAAATAATATAACATAAACCTTTTGCAACCTCGAAGGAGGACGACGGCTTCAGGTGAACTTTTCCATCCATTTTTCTAATTACATTAGTTATGTATATATAATTGAATTGTAATTAGTTTAATGATTGGGTAAGGAGTTAAATTATTATATTGAAATGTTAGATGAAGAATTGAAAGGTGCAAGTTGAGGAATGTAATGATTGGTTAAATTGTAGGTAAAAAGTTTGGAAGGTTTGGGTGTTGTAATGTTTAGGAAGGGTTATATATATATGCGTGTGTAATTGGTTTGTGACTGCCAACATTAGGATCATTTAACGTTTTGGATTTCATGATTGTCACCACTGGTTTCGTAACCAGTGGCTCCAATTCGTAATATTACTATTTTATTATCATATTATAAATTAAGTTTTGATACATAGAGATAGGTAATTAAATATTAAGTGTATTGTATTATTTGAATACCATTAAAGTTTGGATAGTTGGGGGAATTAAAACTTACCCTTAGTCTTTAACTTTAGGAAGTTGATTATAAATGTGGGTGAGTTTTGGGTCTAGACTAGACATATAGTAATATGGGTGTCTATAGACTCGTTAACTTACAAATTATGCATACTTGATAGATTGAAAACGTTCAGAAGCATTGAGGCAAGAAAAAGCATTGGAGAAGTAGCTTGCTTGACTTCGGTTCTTCGGTTGAGGTAGGTTATGGTTTATTCTATGTGATAAATAGACTCTTAATAGTGATTGATTTTCATTGAGTGATATTGTGAAATTTTCTATGTACTTGATTGTTGCGGTTTGGATGATTCATGTGTTGTTGTGATTGGTCTGTAATCCCAAGGCCGCGAAATCCAAAATCTTGAACTTATTTATTTAAAGTGATGCCTTGAATAAAGAAGGCTTAATGAAATATTGTTAAGGAAGTGGAAAGAGATGATAAAGAATGACAAATGAATTAACGATATAATTGAATCGGATGTCACGTTCCGACACGGTGTTATTGGATCGGGTGTCACGTTCCAACACGATTTTATTGGATCGGGTGTCACGTTTCGACACGGTATTTTGGATCGGGTGTCACGTTCCGACACGGTATTTTGGATCGGGTGTCACGTTTCGACACGGTATTTTTGATCGGGTGTCACGTTCCGACACAGTATTTTGGATTGGGTGTCATATTCCGACACGGTATTTTGGATCGGGTGCCACATTCCTACACGGTACTTTGGATCGGGTGTCACGTTCCGACATGATATTATTGGATCGGGTGTCAGGTTCCGACATGATATTATTGTATCGGGTGTCACGTTCCTACACGATATTATTGGATCGGGTGTCACGTTCCGGCACGATAATATTAGAGAAAAACATATTAAATTAACTTAATGTACTCAATCTCAAAGAACTCATTTCCCAAAAGAGTGTGGTGTGGAGGCATGAGTCCTCATGTGTGTTCTTGATATTGTGGACTAATTGTGTACTTACTTCGGTGTTATTGTCACTTGATCATGTTGTTCATTGCTTGTCACCTGCTAAGTGCTATAGTTGATTTCATGATTATTACTTTATGCATATTAGTTACTACTTTGAGTCGGTCGATGATATCTACTTAGTACATGTTGCCCTGTACTGATCCCTACTTGTATTGTTCTTCGTTTTCCTTTTGTGGAGTGCAGTGAGTGTACCAACAACTTCGACTCGCCTTCAGTTCTAGCCATTCTCCAGCACATCAGATTTCAGGGTGAGCTATTTATTCTAGCTCGTGTTGGATTCTCTCGGTTATGGCATGATGTCCATAGTTTTCGGACGCAAACTAGTTTGTTGATCTATTTTAGTGTATTTGATACTCTTAGACTTAGTATTTAGAGATTAGATGTCCTTGATGTGATGACTTTCAGGTTTTGGGGATAATATGTAATAGACTCGAGAGGTTTCTTTTATTGTTTACTTTAATAAGTTTTGAGCTTCCGCATTATGATTGTATTTTGTTGTTGAACAATTAATATAAGTTGGGGTTTGGATTCATTGATTCGCCCACCTAGAAGAGTAAGTGTGGGTGCCACTCATGACTCATTTTGGGTCGTGACAAAGACTTACAACTACAACAACATACACAGTGGAATCTCACAAGTGAGGTATGGGGAGGGTAGAGCATACGCAGACCTTACCCCTACCGAAGTCTTACCGTATGAAAAGACACTATGAACACAGAGAGGATTTTTGTCATTGAAATACTTTAGATCATGACAATTTTCTCCATTTACACAAGAGAGATTTTTGGGTAAATATGCCTTTCAATTATTATTTAGGGGAGACATGCAACTGGCATAATAATAACAATCTTTAGTTAATAAGAATACTTACTTATGAGACAATTAATTAACCAAAGCCAAATGGGAGGGAAAAAACAAGACATTCATGTTCACTTTTTGTTGGCAATAAACCACTAAAAGAAATTCACATAGCAAGGATATTGATGCAAGCTTGCGAACTATCTCCGTCTGAGAACAACGAAAAGAAAAATAGTGCAAAATACTAAAATGGGTAGATTCAAAGCTGAAATTAAACATAGGTATAAATCTAAAAAAATAAAATAAAGAAGATCGGAACTAAGTTATTCTAAGTGAGGAAAATAAAATTTCACACTGTCCTAATACTTACATTACTAATTTTCACAAAAAAAAATAAAAAATAAATTAATAGCTTACTGCAATGGCAGATTAAACTAATTAGGACGTAAGATATTCTACAAACTTGAAAACATAATGATAAGCAATCTAATTTAATCGAAATTCCAGAAAAATTTAAAATTACAAATCTATGGTAGAACGAACATAACTAGTTCTTTTCTTTCAACAATATTTGTCAGTAATTCTAACTTGTGTTCAATTACAAATGCACAAAACACAATAACAGGACAAGAATAATATCCATAAACTTGAATTTCAGAGAACCATAATGAGCATTACTAAAGCAACCTTGAAAATGAAATAAATCACACGTATACACTTAACTCCGATATCAGATTATACAGAAGGAGATGGAAATAAAGTGAAAGAGTTTTTACCTTATGTAGAGTAGCAAACAGGGGCTTGTCCTCAAGAGATTTCAACTTCGAAACTTCCTCGAACTCAAATTTAAAGCCGAAAACAAAACCACAAGAAGAGAGAAAAATTTCGAACTCTAAGAAAGGGCTTGATGTGTGCAGCCTTTACTCTCTTTTCTCAGTAGTTCTTGATCGATACTAGGATTTTCTCTGGATTTCTCGGATGTCTTTTGGGGTGAAAACTATTCCTATTTATAGGTAAATCCGGACTTGAAAAATTCGGATTTAAAACCAAATTAAGGTGATTTCTTAGGCAAATAGGAAGAAGGTAGAAAAAGTTGAGTCTACTATATGAAAAGATCTCACCTCTTCCACATCTTTGATCCGAAACTTTCGGATTTCAACTTTGCCAGTAAGTTCTTGACCAAAATCTAACTTAATGATGAGACAGAGGTCTTAAAGGAGAGGAGCCACGAAAATCCCGCTGGTGGCCGACGAAACTAAGGGAGGGAACGGTGATTTGATTGAAGAGGACGAAGGGCATGGGGAACTAAAGTTTTTCTGGGAAAGGAGAGAGTTCTGGGAAAGAGAAAGATTGATAGCGTTTTTCTTTTTCCAAAAGATTAAGGCGGTGGGGGTCTTGGAAAAGGAAGATGGAAAAGTCTTGATTTATTTTGGGCCGTTCTATCGTTTGATCGGACGCTTGATATCTATATATATATATAATTAATGGTAAAAGGCTAGATTAATTAGAGCCATTAGATTAAATTGGATGGTCGAGATTAAGGCTAAAGAAGCACAATCCATGTGCTTCCTACGTGGCATACGCCGATTGGTCGATTTAAAGAGACATGGATTGCCAATTTTTGGTCAAATTAATCCATTTAAATTATAACCTCTTTCTTTATTAAATAGCCATAAGTTATTAAATTAAAATAATTATTTTGCAAGATTAGCTTATTTGACAAAATTGGTCATTCTAAAAATAAAATTGGTATGAATTAGTAAATCATTAATTAATTAAGCTTCCTAATTTTGAATAATGTACAAAGAATATTTATTTGTAACAACAGAAATTATATTTAAACAAAAATCAATTTAATCCTTAAGAACGATATTTATTTGACGTAAATTTAAAAATGAGAAATTTAGTAGTAATATTTATATAATATATTTAATTTCTTATAAGAAATAATATGAATTTACCGAATAAAATAAAATATAGTTTAAAAATATTTTCGTACTCTTACAAAAGTTTTTTTGTTATATTTTATTATTATTATAATTATTGTTATTATTATTATTATGGAAGTTAATTAATTAAATACGGAGAGCCAAAATTGGGTGTCAACAAATGGTGAAACCACCCTTTGCTGTAGGTAAGGTCAAAACTTCAGCCGTAGTCAATACAATCTTTAATTTTTGAAAACCTTCTTCATATCCATCTGACCATTGAAAGACCACACCTTTCTGAGTTAAACGTATCAATGAAGTGGCTATTTTTGAGAAACTCTCCACAAACCTTCTGTAATATACAACTAGTCCCAAGAAACTACGTATCTCTGTAGGAGTATTAAGTCGAAGCAAATCACGAATTGCTTCTATCTTCTTTGGATCAACTTGGATTCCATCTCATGATACCACGTGTCCTAAAAAGGAAACTGTGCTAAACCAGAACTTACATTTTGAGAACTTGGCATAAATATTTCATTCTCTAAGTGTCTGCAATACAACTCTCAAGTGGTGTTCATGTTCAGCCTCACCCTGAGAGTAGATCTGTAACACCCCAGAAAATTTCTAAGTTAAGACCGAGCCATTCTTGAATTGTGTATAAGGTTGTACCAAGTGATTCTTAATTGTTCTTAGATTCTAAGGTCAATTCATTAGTGTGTGAATGGTTTTGGATATCAATTAAGGCCACTAGAATCCCCTAGCACAAAGTTGAGTTTAAAGCTTCCCTACCGAGTAAGCTTTGACTTAAGATTCTACTTAGGTCAAATTCAAATGATCATATCTCTCAGCACATAATGAGTTAGGTGGTCCATCATCTAAAAAATCGAAGGTCTTTGAGTCCTCTTTCCAACGCCGCCAGGTTTGCTAACTTTCAAGCTTGGAGTAAAAAGTAATGGTCATTTGAGTGAAGCCTCTCTATTTAAGGCATCTCATTCGTTTTAGAAAAGAGTATTTTGGTCTTTTCCTTTTTCTCACTAGGTTTAGCACGATTTTCCTCACCCAATTAAGGGTCTAATCAGATGCTAAACCACTCTTTGTCGTTCCTAAACACTTACAAAAATAAGAGAAGAGTTCAAGAGGAGAGAGAGCCAGGTTTTGAGCGTTCGTCAAGATCCCATCGATTCTCGCCAAGAACATTGTTCTTTCTAGGTATGTAAGGCTTCTCACAGTGTTGGATTTTTTCATCCTCATGCCAAACATGTAATTCTTTCGTTAATTCTCCCATATAATCATATATGTAAATATTCTTGAAGAGTTCTTGAGTTTTAAGCTTCATTCTTTAACAATGGAGGTTTTGAGTTCTTGAGGTGAGGGTTTTGCGAATGAATGGTGTTTCTTGATAGAATTTGAGTGGGATTTTGATAATTTCATGTTAGGTTTGTGAATCAAAGAAATTTTGGAATAAATTAATCGATTCTAGATGAGTTAGGACCCTAAATTGAGTAGAAATATTCGTCGAATATTCTGGGTAGGGGTCTGAGGCGGCACGCCACCATAGCGCCAAGGCCCAACCTCAGTAGTTCAGGCCCTGGGGCGACATGCCAGCAGTATGCCAAGGCCTGACCTCTGAATTTCACGCCCTTGGGCGACGCACCAACAGTACGCCAGGGTCGCCTTGTCCTTTTTCTTTCCGAACGTGTTCCTTTGAATTGTTACTACGTTCTCTTCTTAGTATTAACTCCACAAGGCTCCATTCACCTTTGATATTTCCTATATGTTATAATCACATGTCTAATATTTATATTCCAAACTAAAGTAAGTTTAAGAGGAAAGTTCAGGAGGCTTTTTGAGTCATTTTGAGAATTCTTTTGTAATTAATAATGATTTTGAACTAAGTCTTGAGAAAGTAAATATGAGAATGAGAAGAGTCGTATTCATGATTGAAAAAGAGTATAACAGAACTAAGTATTCCCAAATGTAACACTTTTACATTTAAAAGAGAGAAACGTTGATTTTTAAATGAGTTTATGAGTTCAGAGACATTTTAGTGTATTACATCTTTTAAGAGGATCATTTGAGTAATTACCTCAAATTGAGAAAGAGAATGTGTTTACACATTTGAGCATGAGTATATATTATTAGGAGTAGTATTGAGCACTGATACGGGGATGAGTTCAGACAACTCAAACTCCACATAAACCATGTATGCCAACATGGGTAAAGGATTCATACTTTTTAGATGATTTCCTTATGCTTTTGGGTAGAGCTTAGTTGATCCACTTAGTTGAGGTGTCCTATACCCCGGCAAGGTATAGGACAGTTCTAGCTGTTTGGGAAAATGATATATCATTACGTAGCTCATAGTGATGGTTGTCGGTTAGAGAAACTCCCAAATAGAATAAAGAGTACTTTCATTGTATTTTCGTGTACAGTTTTCTTTGAGTTATTATATTGTACTTTGTGAAGATTTAAATGATCTTATCTCTAATCATGCTTTACATTGAGTTGAGTATTTCTTTCAGTCTAGTCAGTTTAGTATATGTTATTATTACATTTTTTTGGTAAAAGTTTAAATGAGTTTTCCATCATGATTTATATTATATTTCAGTTGAGTTACTGCCAGAGTTTCAGTTCAGGTATTTTGTTATTCAGCTATATTACATACTCGTACATTCAATGTACTGATGTCATTTGACCTACATCTTTTATGATGCAGATATAGGTACTTAGGATCCTCAATAGGAGTTCCGTTGAGATTACTTCATCCGCTTATCAGCTTTTGAGTAAGACCTCCGTGGTTCCAGAGGACTTCAGTTTTATAAGTTGTTAGTAGTAGTTCTCTGGAGGAGTTGTGGTTCTTGTCCCGACACTCATCTTTGTACAGTAGAGGCTTCATAGATAGATAGTTTTGGAGAGTCTTTTAGTTTCAGAGATTTTCTTTAAAATGTGCTCAATACTCAGTATATTTAGAGAGTTAATAAATTGTTGATTTATTAGATAATCTAACTTATCTAATAAATTGTTGATTTTTGTATTTAGTCTTCCTATTGTAGTCAGCCAGGATAAGGGTTTGCTTGGGGACCATCAATGGTTCTCGAGTGTCGGTCACGTCCAGGGTGTAAGCTTGGATCGTGACAAACTTGGTATAAGAGCACAGAGTTCAAGTATCCTAGGGTGTCTATGAAGCCGTGTCAATAGGATCTTATTTATGGTTGTGAGGGCCCCATTTCTTTAAATGAGGGACTACAAACATTTAAGAAAACTTTTCCTTCTTTCATACTCTAAATCGTGCAATAGAATTGTGCCATAAGAAACTTACTCACACTCGTGCGTTTCTCAAATCCATTTGACTACCCCTTATACTCAAGGTAGTTAAAAAGCAAAGCCCAGATCCTTATCGATGAGTTACTCTTTGCAAAAGTCTTCAGAAATTCATGAGATTACAGAGGGGCTTGAGTGAAGTCAATGAGTGAGCTTAAGTGTTGAGATTCGAAGGAACGCACTCTTAATTCATATGAATCGTGCGTTCGAGCTAAAAGCGAGATGTACTCCCATACTCTCTTCTCTAAACCTTGTTTCAGTTGAGACCCTTATGAGGAAGTATGTTTTAGAGCTTGGATAGTATTTTTCCCCTGAAAGATAGTAAGAGTTACGATGTTATGAGCCAATAGTAGTAGAAGTACCCAGAGTTAAAGAAATGCATACAGAGGTGTAGTAATCTAAGAAAGGGAGATTGTGATGAGGTAAATTACGTTGTTGAAGTCATGCACCCAATAAGATACTAATGAAGAGTTTTTCCTTATGGGTAGACTAAGAAGTGATCAGCTGGTGTAGATTTCATGATAGAAGGTAGAGTAAGAGTTACCAGTATGGATGAGTTAGAGTATACTTTAACTAGAGAGAAGTTATGATAAGGTGTTAACCCAATAGTATCGACCAAGTATAAGTGTTGAATAGAAGAGTCGAGTATTCGTGATGCAATAGATTTAAGCTAGGCTTATGATTTTTGGAAGGAGAGCCCATAATATTTAGAGGATTATAGAACTGATTAAGTAATGATGTATAGTAAGTGGGTAAATAGTACTTAAGTTGTGAAAAGGAATGTGGCAGTAAGCTATAAGTATGTAGACCGAGAGATAAAGATTGACTACTTGTCATGAGGTCTTAGTGGGCGAGTGTTTCTTAATTTTATCTAGTAGTTGTAAGTTAGTATAGTATGTGAGAAATTATATTGATACATGTGTTTAGTAACAGACACTAAGCTTGAAATTGAGATGAGTGTCAAGATCAAAAGGATGACAACATGGGGGTGATGTTGTTAGTTCGAGGTCTGATCTAGTAGGTTTGACATAAATTAGGTGAGAAATTAAGGTTTTAATTTTTGATAAGTGTGAGTGGTACAAGTGTGGATTCTGACTTCTAGATGAGAGCAATAAGGTATAGCTGAGTCATTAGATTAGCAGGAGCATTAAGACCCGAGATCGTATGTAGTCAGGCTTGGTTCCAATTAAGTTAATGATTTTTCATGTTTGCCTAGATAGTATATTTGGGCTGTCAATGTGGAATAGACTGATGTAAGCATTATTTATTACCCTTAAGAGTTTGGTCGGAGGGATCATATATAGTCAATGATGAACCTCTTAAATATAGTTCAAGTTTCCTCCCGTTAGATAGATATGAACTTAGAAAAATGATATTAGTAGAGTAAGAAAGGAAAGTCAGACTATTAAGAGTTAGACTAAGCGGCTTTATAAGCTAATGAGAAGAGGTTAAGAGAAGCATCTCATAAAGAGGTCTTAGAAGGAATCTTAGTACCTGCACATGGAGGGTTCAAAAGCCATGAGATAATCCATTCCCGAGTATTATATGGGAGTAGTATTGAGCACCGATATGGGGATGAGTTCAGACAACTCAAATTCCTCATAAACCATGTATGCCAACATAGGTAAAGGATTCATACTTTTTAGATGATTTCCTTATGCCTTCGGGTAGAGCTTAGTGGATCCATTTAGTTGAGGTATCCTATACCCCGACAAGATATAGGACAGTCTGACAGTGTGGATGAGATGCTGTATCATCACATAGCTCATAGTGACGGTTGTCGGTTAGAGAAACTCCCTAATATAGTAAAGAGTACTTTTATTGTATTTTCGTATACAGTTTTCTTTGAGTTATTATATTGTACTTTTTGAAGCGTTAAATGATCTTATCTCTAATCATGCTTTACATTGAGTTGAGTTGAGTATTTCTTTTAGTCTAGTCAGTTCAGTATATGCTATTATTGTTTTTTTTTTTGATATGAGTTAAAATGAGTTTTCCATCATGATTTATATTATATTTCAGTTGAGTTCATGCCAGAGTTTCAGTTCAGGTATTTTTTTATTCAACTTTATTACATACTCGTACATTCAATATACAGATTTCAATCGACCTGCATGTTTTATGATGCAGATACAGGCACTTAGGATCCTGAACAGGAGTTTCGTTGAGATTACTTAATCCGCTTGTCAGCTTTTGAGTAAGGCCTCCTTGGTTTCGGAGGACTCCAATTTTATAAGTTGTTAGTAGTAGTTCTCTGGAGGAGTCGTGGGTCTTGTCCCGACACTCATTTTTGTACAGTAGAGGCTTCATAAATAGACAGATTTGGAGTGTCTTTCAGTTTCAGAGATTTTCTTTAAAACATGCTGTCACGACCCAAAACCGAGTGTGATGGCACTTGTCCTATCCCACCAGGACAAGTCAGCCTAAAAACTAACAAGCGGAAGAAAACAATAGAAATAATGAAAGAAAGAGCTAAAAGCGGAAGACTTAATCTATAAAACCAACCCAAGACTAGTTGTCACATGTACAAGCCTCTATTACAGAATTTGAACGAAAAACTTCAAGTCTCAATGTCTGTATCTCAAATAGAACAAACATAAGTAAAAGATCAAGAGAGTTCGCCAACATCAAACAACTACCTCTCAAGTATCCTTAGAAGGCCTCGGAAAAGGAAGAAATATGAACAAGCTCACAGTCCAGGCTCGGAACCTACACAAGTGTAGAAGCAAGGGTGAGTACCAAACAACACAGTACCTAGAAAATCAACTAATAAAACGAAGCAAATCTGAAAGAATCACGAAACCCTGACTTCCAACCGAACCTTCAATACCTACAACCTGTACAGAAATTCAGCAAAACCTAACAGATTTCCAATCCATAGTTCAAATAATACAAGTCAACAACAGTTCAACAAGAAGCTTAATTCAGTATCAAGAAGTAAGTCTCTAAGTCATGAAGTACCACATAGTATCACAAAAGCAAGGATCAGACAATACAATTCGATGCAATGCCAAGTATAGAATGCATGTCTGTCCTACGATACACAACCGCTGAATCATAGACCAATACCCATGGGGGCCACACATGGACCATGTATCCGCTGGAACAATTTCCCATAGGCATAAATCATCACTGGCCACACATGGACCACATATCCGCCGGAACCATTTCCCATCGGCATAAATCATCTCTGGCCACACATACACCACATATCCGCCAAAACCATATCCCATCGGCATAAATCATCACTGGCCACACATGGACCACATATCCGCAGGAACTATTTCCCATCGGCATAAATCATCAAGTGTCTCATCATAGTGTTTCCAGAACCAATGCACTCAAGCAGGTTCACACAAATAATGAGAATGAATGATAGTGTTCACAATTATAACACAATTCATGTCAATGCAAATCATGTCACACTATCAACAATATATCAACAATAGTCAAAATCTCAATATCCACAACATATCAATGATATCAATTGCCTAGTCTCCATTTCTCTACTCATTTCATCACAAGTAGGATCAATCGCTAACAAGATGTTCTCAATTCTAGTCCCAAATCAACAATGAGCAAAAGACATATTCAACACGCTCATAATCACATCGAGACTATCATAGCAATGCATCAAACTTACAACAATATCAAGTCCATGGCCCAATCACACGTAGGCCTATCACATAACCATACAAGTCATTTTACTAACCCCTCCGTCCATTATTAGATTGATTCACGCAAGAACTCACCCAATACCTCAATCCCATTACTCCCCAACGCAATCAAGTAAGGAAGTCGAAATTCTAAAAGATTTACAAGGTTTTAAGAGTTCACTTGCCTTAATCGAATCGAAATCAATCAACAATCGGAGTTTATCCCTTTCGTAAGCAATCCAAAGAAACACAATCTATTCAAATATAGAAACCCAATCACTATTCGGGTCTATCAATGCCAATAACACGAAATTCGGAATGAAAAAACAAAACAACCTAAAAATCCAATTTCAAAAATGGGGTTTGAATCTGGGATTTCTTTCATAAAAATCATCCTCAATAACATAGGAGTTCAATGGTGAAAAACCCATTTGAAAAGGAAACTTAAAATAGCCCTCCATTCCCATTTTATTAAATTTTTGGAGTTCTTTCAAAATCACAAAAAACACATTTGAAAATCCCAAATTCCGATTCAAAATCATGTTTAAACCATTGGGTAATCAAGACCAAGGGTTAAAATCACTTACCCACACTGATTCCCAAGAAAATTCTCTTCAAAAATCGCCCAAGAGAGTTCTGAAATGATGAAAATGGTGAAAATGGGACATTTCCCGAATTTACATTGTTCAGGTCTAAAAATGACCTCCGCAAACACAGACCACTAACTCCGCGAACGCGGAGACCAACCATACAACACTCCGTGAACGCGGAGACCAACCATACAACACTCCACGAACGCGGAGACCTCAAGTCTGAAGTGCCCACACTCCACGAACGCGGGCCTAACTCCTTGAATGCGAAGGCCACCAGCCTCACCCTCCGCGAACGTGGGCAACAACCCCTGCGAACGTGGAGGCCAAAGGCCTGGCACTAGATAGAAGCAAAATTCGCAATTTCACAAGTCTCCGAATGGACCCTCGGGATTCGTTCGGAACCCCGTGCACACAAACTAGATATGCAACCCTACTAAATTCGACGTTACGAACTCAATAGAACAATCAGAATTAGGATTCTAGGTCTCCTTGACCCAGAACCCGATAAAACACAACAAAACTAACTCAAGCCTCAACAACTCAAAACGAGCTCGGGACTTCTAAAAATTCAACCAAGGCCACCCCTAGGCCTTAAATCATCTTCCGAATCCAACGGAGTTTTTGGAATCGACATCCGAGCATCAGATCTCCGAATGTTGATCAAAGTCAACCCGTTGATCAAAATTTCACAATTTTCCAACTTAATACCTCAATTCCACGAAACAGCCCCAAAACTGATTCCGTCAACTCTCCTTGACCAATTTCTGCATTTCGGAACTGATGGAATCAACGGAATTTTCATCTGAGTCCCAAAACTCCAAAAGACCTGAAAAATCACATTTTGGCAACTTAAGCCTTTAAAGTCAAAACTTTTCAAAATCTTCATTTTTAACACAACTTTCAGAAAACCAAACTTGGAAACATTTCAAAAATGACTGAGGGCAACTCACGGGAGGGGAATCTTCCTTCTTCCTTCTCCGAGGCTTGCTAAGGATACTTGAGAGGTAGCTGTACGATGTTTGAAACCAGTCTTGGGTTTGTTTTATGGATGAAGTTTTCTACTTTAGCTATTTCTTTCGTTATTTCTGTTGTTTTCTTTCGCTTGTTGGGTTTTAGGCTGGCTTATCCTGGTGGGATAGGACAAGTGTCATCACACCCGATTTTGGGTCGTGACAAATGGTATCAGAGCCTAGGTTTTCATAGGACTCATGCGTACAATCTAAGTCTAAGTAGAGTCTCGCGGATCGGTACGGAGACGTCTATACTTATCTTCGAGAGGCTATGAAGACTGTTAGGAAACTTCTTTCATTTCATTCTCTTTTATCGTGCGTGGTTCTTGTCGCTTGTGCTGAGTGTCGCGTGTTGTTTTGGTAGATGCCGAGGACCAGAGCTTCAGTTTTGAGCGATGGAGGGGAGGCAGTCCCCGAGGCAGCATATGAGGCCCCAATCAGAGGTCGGGGTAGGGCCCGAGTTGGAGGCCGTACTCGTGGAGTGGCATGTGGTAGAGGTTGTACTCGAGGAGCGGCACCTGCTAGAGGTCATGGTTGAGAGGCTTCTCCAGAGCCACAAATTGAGGTTGGCCAGGGTCAGGTCCCTCCAAGACTCTCAGCACCATTCTTTCAAGAGACCTTATTGAGGATGTTGGGAGTGATGGAGAGTTTTACTCATGGTGCTACAGGCACGCCTCAGGGTTCACAGACCAAAGTAGGGGCACAGACCCCAGGGCAGCATCAGGGTCCATTTATTCAGGATCCGATGGGTCAGCTACCGTTGGTTCCCGCGTCAGCTATAGATGCACAAGATGATTAGGATGTAGTTCTGACGGTGGAGGATTAGAAGTGTTATGAGAGGTTTCAAAAGATGAGACCACCCCTGTTTCAGGGTGGTAAGAGTGAGGATGCTCATGAGTTTCTGACCTTTTGCCGCGAGATTCTTGGGGTAGTGAGGATGGTGGATGCGAGGGGTGTCTGTTTTGTTGCTCTCCAGCTCCGTGGGCTAGCTAGGGAGTTGTGGAGTTCTTGGGCGGAGTCCCTGCCTGTAGAGTCTCCTCCGATTGAGTGGGATGCTTTCGCTTGTTCTTTTCGTGATCGTTTCATCCCTTGGAGTGTGAGTGAGGAGAGCAGGCTGAGGTTTGAGAGTTTGACTCAGGGTAGCATGTCAGTTGCAGAGTGCGAGGCACGTTTCTGTCAGCTGTCTCGTCATGCCACGTCTGTGATTCCTGATAAGGAGGAGAAGGTCCGCAGGTTTGTGAGGGGTTTGACTTTCTCCATCAGATTGTATGTGTTTAGATCATCTCATGAGGGTGCTTCCTTCCTGTCCTTCATGAGTATCCCCAGAGAGGCAGAGTTGATGGTTCGAGAGGAGTTTGGAAACTCTAAGAGGGCCAGTTCTAGTGGTCAGTTTTCTAGTGCCCCGCCTAGAGGCAGGGGCTCTCAGAGAGGTGGTACTTTTTTCCAGCGTCACAGGTTGGTACATGCTACCATGCCAGTGGCCGAGGGGGGATATGTGTCCCGTGGATCTCATGGTTCTGGCCAGGGTGGCCGTGGTACTTCATCTGGATCATCACAACAGATCACTGTTCCGAGGTCTTGTTATACTTGTGGGGATCTGGGTCATCTGATGCGACATTTTCCTCTTCAGACTCATTCAGGGCCCAGCGTACTTATTCTGCAGTTCCAGAGAGAGATTCAGTGCCTCCGGCTAGAGGTCGGGGCAGGGGCCAGTCAGTTGGTAGGGGTGGTAGAGCGTCAGGTAGTGGAGTTGTGGCTCAGCGTGGAGGTAGAGTTGCGGCTCCGACTGGTGGTGGTAGAGAGGCTTAGAGTTATGCTTTTTCGTGGAGACTCGAGCCTGAGTCTTATGATGCAGTCATCACAGGTATTGTTCCAGTCTGCCATCAAGATAATTCTGTATTATTTGATCCAGGGTCTACTTTCTCTTATGTGTCTACCTACTTTGCATCTGAGTATGATTTGGTATGTGATGTATGCTTGTGCCTGTGCATGTTTCTACACTCATGGGTGAGCCCTTAGTGGTGGATCGAGTGTATCGATCCTGTCCTATTTCTTTGGTTGGGTATGACACTTGGGTAGACTTGATTAATCTGGGGATGGTAGATTTTGATGTGATTTTGGGAATGGATTGGATTTCTCCCTATCATGCGATTTTGGATTGTCATGCTAAGACTGTCACTCTAGCGATGCCTGGTGTCCGAGGGTAGAGTGGAAGGGCACTAGTGGTTTTTACCATAATAAGCTGATCTCCAACATCTGAGCCCAGAGATTGATTGATAGAGGGTGTTTTTTCTATTTGACCTTTATTTGGGATATTAGTGTTGAACCACCTCCCATGGAGTCCATTCCTGTGGTTCGGGAGTTTGCTGATGTGTTCCCTACTGATCTTCCTGGTGTTCCTCTAGATAGGGACATTGATTTTGCTATTGACTTTGAACCGGGCACTAAGCCCATCTCTATTGCCTCGTATCGTATGGCTCTGGCTGAGTTGAAGGATTTGAAGGATCAGTTATAGGACTTGTTGAGCAAGGGGTTTATTCGCCCTAGCGTGTCACCTTGGGGAGCACCAGTTCTATTTGTTAAGAAGAAAGATGGCTCTATGAGGATGTGCATTGACTATAGGCAGTTGAACAAGGTAACTGTTAACAACAAGTATCCTCTTCCTTGCATTGATTATTTATTTGATCAGCTTCAAAGTGCGGCGTTGTTTTCTAAGATTGATTTGAGGTTCGGCTATCACCAGTTGAAGATTAGGCCATCTGATATTCCTAATACAGCTTTCCAGACTAGCTATGGCCACTATGAGTTCTTGGTGATGTTGTTCGGGTTGACTAACGCACCTGCGACGTTTATGGAGTTGATGAACGAAGTATTATGTCCGTACTTGGAATCCTTCGTGATTGTATTTATTGATGACATTCTGATATATTCCTGGACCGAGGAGGATCACGTTCGTTATCTGAGATTGGTACTTCAGACCTTGAGGGAGCAAACATTGTATGCCAAGTTCTCCAAGTATGAGTTTTGGCTCGAGTCTGTGGCATTCTTGGGACACGTGGTGTCCAAAGAGGGTGTTCGGGTTGATCCAGCCTAGATTCAGGCAGTGAAGGGTTGGACGAGACCTACTACTCCTTCTGAGATTTGGAGTTTAGTGGGGTTAGCAGGCTACTATCGGTGTTTTGTGCAGGGTTTCTCCACCATTACAGTGCCATTGACTAGATTGACTCAGAAGACTGTAGATTTTCATTGGTCAGATGGGTGTGAGGCGAGCTTTCAAAAGCTCAAGGCTTTGTTTACTTCTACTCATGTATTGACCTTGCTCGAGGAAGGTGTGGGTTTTATCGTATATTGTGATTCCTCCGGAGTTGGTTTGGGAGGTGTATTGATGTAGAAACGAAAGGTTATTGCCTATGCTTCTAGACAGTTGAAGGCTCATGAGAAGAACTACCCTACTCACGACCTAGAGCTTGTAGCGGTGGTGTTTGTGCTTAAGTTGTGGTGGCATTACTTGTATGGTGTTCATTGTGAGGTCTTCACCGATCATCGGAGGTCAAATTTGTGTGCCCAAGGTGGGCGAGCTTATTAGACTGATTCTAGAGGAGGCCCATTACTCTAGATATTCTATCCATCCGGGGATAGCGAAGATGTATCATGATCTGAGTTAGCACTACTGGTGGTGTGGTATGAAGAGAGATATTTTGAACTTTGTGTCTAGATGTTTGACCTATCAACAGGTCAAGTGTGAGCACCAGTGGCCTGGAGGTGTGTCCTAGAGGATGCCCATTCCTACTTGGAAGTGGGAGTAGATCACTATGGATTTTTTTGTGGGTTTACCTACCACCGTGGGTGGTTATGATTCTATTTGGGTGGTTGTTGATAGGCTGACTAAGTCCACTCATTTCATTCCAGTTCGGGTGAAGTATACAGCGGAGAAGTTAACCCAGCTCTATATCAGTCAGATTGTTAGACTTTATGGAGTGCCAGTATCTATAGTCTCGGATCGAGGTTCTTTGTTCACCTCGCATTTCTAGAGAGCTTTGCAGCATAGTTTGGGTACTCGGCTAGATATGAGCACCGCCTTTCACCCTCAGACTGATAATCAGTCAGAGCGGATGATTTAGGTGTTTGAGGACATGCTCCGTGCTTGTGTGATTGATTTTGGTGCTAGGTGGGATCAACAATTACCCCTAGCAGAGTTTGCCTATAACAACAATTATCATTCCAGTATTCAGATGGCTCAATTTGAGGCCTTGTATGGCAGACAGTGTAGATCACCGATTGGGTGGTTTGATTCGGCAGAGATGGATTACTTAGACACTAACTTGCTTAGAGATGCCATGGAGCAGGTTCGTTTGATTCAGATTAGGCTGTTGACCGCTCAGAGTCGGCAGAAGAGCTATGCCGATCGGAGAGTTGGTGACCTAGTGTTCATGGAGGGTGATCATGTTTGGCTCCGAGTATCACCCATGAAGGGTGTTATGCGGTTCGGAAAGAAGGGCAAGCTTAACCCTAGGTTTGTTTGCCCTTTTGAGATTTTGAGCCGTGTGGGAGAGGTGGCCTATAAGTTGACCTTGCCACCTAACTTGTCAGCTGTGCGTCCGGTGATTCATGTTTCCATGCTTCGAAAGTACATTCCGGATGAGTCTCATGTGATTACACTTGATTCTGTGGAGTTGGGTCCTAATTTGCCTTTTGAGGAGGAGCCTACAACTATTCTTGATAGACAGATTTGTAAGCTTAGGACCAAGGAGATTGCTTCAGTGAAGGTGCAGTAGGGTCACCGTTCAGCTGGAGAGGCTACCTGGGAGTCTGAGTCTGATACGCGTGCCAGATATTCTAAGCTTTTCTAGGCTTCAGGTACTTTCTTTTACTTTATGTTCGAGTACGAACATGGTTTTTAGTGGTGGATAATATAATGACCCTAAAGGACATTTTTGGTAATTTTTGCAAAATGATCGCCGATGGGAAATGGTTCCGGCGGATATGTGGTCCATGTGTGGCCAGTGATGATTTATGCCAATGGGAAATGGTTTCGGCGGATATGTGGTCCATGTGTGGCCAGTGATGATTTATGCCGATGGGAAATGGTTCCGGCGGATATGTGGTCCATGTGTGGCCAGTGATGATTTATGCCGATAGGAAATGGTTCGGCGGATATGTGGTCTATGTGTGGCCAGTGATGATTTATGCCGATATGAAATGGTTTCGGCAGATACATGGTCCATGTGTGGTCCCCATGGGTACCGGTCTGTGACTCAGCGGTTGTGTACCGTAGGACAGACATGCATTCTATACTTGGCATTGCATCGCATTGTATTGTTTGATCCTTGCTTTTGTGATACTATGTGGTACTTCATGACTTAGAGACTTACTTGTTGATACTGAATTGAGCTTGTTGTTAAATTGTTGCTGAACTATTGTTGACACTTATTATTTGAACTATGAATTGGAAATCTGTTAGGTTGGGCTGAGTTTCTGTGCAGGTTGTAGTTGTTGGAGGTTCGGTTGGAAGTCAGGGTTTCGTGATTCTTTTATATTTACTTCATTTTATTAGTTGATTTGCTGGGTACCGTGTTGTTTGGTACTCACCCTTGCTTCTACACTTGTGTAGGTTTCGAGCCCGGACTGTGAGCTAGTTCTTCCTTCAAGTGTCTCATCATAGTGTTTCCAGAACCAATGTACACAAGCATGTTCACACAAATAAAGAGAATGAATGATAGTGTTCACAATCACAACGCATTTCATGTCAATGCAAATCACGTCACACTATCAACAATATATCAACAACAATAGTCAAAATCTCAATATCCACAACATATCAATGATGTCAATTGCCTAGTCTCCATTTCTCTACTCATTTCATCACAAGTAGGATCAATCGCTAATAAGATGTTCTCATGTCTAGTCCCAAATCAAGAATGAGCAAAAGACATATTCAACACGTTCATAATCACATTGAGACTATCATAACAATGCATCAAACTTACAACAATATCAAGTCCATGGCCCAATCACACGTTGGCCTATCACATTAGCATACAAGCCATTTTATTAACCCCGCCGGTCATTATTAGATTGATTAATGCAAGAACTCACCCAATACCTCAATCCCATTACTCCCCAAAGCAATCAAGTAAGGAAGTCGAAATTCTAAAAGATTTACAAGGTTTTAAGAGTTCACTTGCCTTAATCGAATCGAAATCAATCAACAATCAGAGCTTTTCCCTTCCGTAAGCAATCCAAAGCAACAAAATCTATTCAAATATAGAAACTCAATCACAATTCGAGTCTATCAATGCCAAGAACACAAAATTCGGAAAGAAAAGGTAAAACAACCCAAAAATTCAATTTTGAAAATGGGGTTTGAATTCGGGATTTCTTTCATAAAAATCATCCTCAATGCCATAGGAGTTCAATGGTGAAAAACCCATTTGAAAAGGAAGCTCAAAACAACCCTCCATTCCCATTTTATCAAATTTTCGGAGTTCTTTCAAAATCACCAAAAACACATTTGAAAATCCCAAATTCCAATTCAAAATCATGTTTAAAGCATTGGGTAATCAAGGTAAAGGGTTAAAATCACTTACCCACACTGATTCCCAAGATAATTCTCTTCAAAAATCGCCCAAAAGAGTACCAAAATGATGAAAATGGGACATTTCACGAATTTACACTGTTCAGGTCTAAAAATGACCTCCGCGAACACGGAGAGCAGCAATACCGTACTCCGCAAATGCGGACCCCTTTCGCGAACGCGGAGACCAACTATACAACACTCCGCGAACGCGGAGACCAACTCAAGACTGAAGTCCCCACACTCCGTGAAGGTGGACCCAACTCTGCGAATGCGGAGGCCACCAGCCTCACCCTCCGCGAACGCAGGCAACAACCCCCGCGAATGCGGAGGCCAAAGGCCTGGCACCAGATAGCAGCAAAATCAGCAATTTCACAAGTCTTCGAATTGACCCTCGGGATTCGTTCAGAACCCCATACATACAAACCAGATATGCAACCCTACTAAATTTAACGTTCCGGACTCAATGGAACCATCAGAATATGGATTCGAGGTCTCCTTTACCTGAAACCCGATAAAACATAACAAAACTAACTCAAGCCTCAACAACTCAAAACGAGCTCGGGACCTCTAAAAATTCAACCAAGGCCACCCCTAGGCCTAAAATCATCCCCCGAATCCAACGGAGTTGTCAGAATCGACATCCGAGCATCGGATCTCCGAATGTTGACCAAAGTCAGCCCATTGATCAAAATTCCATAATTTTCCAACTGAAGACCTCAATTCCACGAAACAGCCCCAAAACTGATTCCGTCAACTCTCCTAGACCAATTTCCTCATTTTGAAATTGATGAAATCGACGGAATTTCCATCCGAGTCCCGAAACTCCGAAAGACCTCAAAAATCACATTTTGGCAACTTAAGCCTTTAATGTCAAAACTTTTCGAAATCTTCATTTTTAACACAACTTTCACAAAACCAAACTTGGAAACATTTCAAAAGTGATTCGGGGCAACTAACGAGAGGGGCAAAATTGTTATTTTACAAAAATGATCAAAAATGACCTTTAGGGTCATTACACATGCTTAATACTCAGTATATTTAGAGAGTTTAGAGAGTTAATACACTGTTGATTTATTATTTCTTTCAGTTTGATGCTTGTCTATGCTTGAGTTAGTCTTCCGCTTGTAGTCATCCAGGATGAGGGTTCTCTTGGGGACCAGCATTGGTTCTCGAGTGCCGGCCATGTCCAAAGTGTAGGCTCGGGTCGTGACAAGATCAAAATATCATCAATAAACACAATCACAAAATGGTCTAAATATAACTTGAATACCCTGTTCATGAGGTCCATAAATGTTGCAGGTGCATTAGTTAGTCCGAAAGACATCACCAAAAATTCAAAGTGACCATATCTGGTCCCAAAGGTTGTCATGGAGATATTTTCGGTGTTAACTCTCATCATATGATAACTTAATCTCAAGTCATATTTGGAAAAGTGAGTAGCACCTTGTAGCTGATCGAATAGATCATCAATACGAGGCAATGGGTATTTATTCTTGTTTGTTGCCTTATTCAGCTACCTGTAGTCAATACACATTTTCATCATGCCATCTTTCTTTTTCACAAATAACACCAGTGTACCACAAGGCGATACACTAGTCCTAATGAACCCCTTATCAAGTAGCTCTTGGAGTTGAGCCTTTAATTCTCTCAACTTAGCTGGAGCCATACGATATAGAGGAATAGAGATAGGTTGAGTCCTTAGCACTAAATCAACGCTATGGTCCTTAAATACTATGAATATGAGTATTTCGGATAATCCATGATCACATGAGCTTAAAGGAGCTAAATAGTTAACCTAGAAGGCATAAGTCTAAATGACGAATGCCTGAAACTACGTTTGCCAACATAGGTTAACGATCGTACCATTGTTTTGGGAGAATCCTTTCATTCCCCGGGTAAGGGGTAGTTATGGATCCACATGATATGTACACGTATGTCTCATACCCAACAAGGTATGAGATGGCTTAGCTGATCGGGCCGAGATTAGACTCCATGCGCTCACATGGTGGTTTTGGTTACACTATTAGACTCCCATATTGAACTAAAATATGATGAATGAGGTATACTTAAGGCAACCTGAATGACGCCTTATCTCTTAACCTTAATATGTTACGATTATGACTATGTTAGTTACTTCTATTGATATGATATGTACATTATGTTTCATTCCGCCATTTTACATAACTATTCCATATGTACTTACATCCCTTTTGTCAGGGGCGCTGCATCTTTTTATTGATGTAGACTCATCTACACAGACACGTGATCAGGCCACTCGCTAGGTTCCATATTTTGATATATCAGTGAGCCCCTCTATGTTTTTTGGGATTAGTCTACATATTTTAGGAAGTTATGTTTTCTTTTAAGGCATACCGGAGGCCTTGTCCCGATTACACTATTCAATTATGTTTAGAGGCTTCATAGATAGACGAATGGTTACGTTACGTTTGAACCTTCATGTCCTTTGACAATGGTTTTAAATTTCTTTGACTTACGTTATGAAATATGTTTTCTTATGAAAGTTAGCTCTTCAAATACTTTTAAATGTATTCTTCCACTCATGTTTAAATGTATGCTCATGTCCAATGCCATGTTATGGGTAGCTCGGACAACAATGACATCGAGTGTTGGCCACGTCCAGGGTGTAGGATTGGAGCGTGACAACCGATTTACGTCATCTTAGGGTGTATCTTTAGCATATCAGTATCAAACACATTGCAACTAGTGAAAGCCAGGTGCCCTAAGCTGAAACAGGTACTTATAAGATAGGCAACACTATTGACTTATTTGGAAAACTACAAACCTAAGTTATACTATAAGGTGATCATATATGGAACCTACCAATAGAAACGGATGATCAAGGGTAATATAGATGGTGCATAGTAGAGGAAATCCAGGAAGAAACCCTTATGGATTCTGTATGAGAGACTACAAAGGAAATCACATTTTTGCCCTTCTGATCTAGAGGAGATACTTGATAAATTTATCTTTACCAAGTGTGATATTTTTCTTGCATTACTAGATTTTCTTATTTTAGCTAGTTCATATATTTGAGCATGATATAACCAACATTTTGAGGTTTAATTCATTGATAAAACCAATCATAAGGCAACCAAGCTAATGCCACATTCCATTAAAAGAAATACCAAAAGTCAATTCACACAAACTAACACTAATAAGATTAGAATGACCTCTGAATATATAATAGGTCAACCATAAAAAAATGACCAAAATTTCTATCACAATCACTATAGCCAAAATGAATATATACCAAATCTAGTTAAATTACAAACAACTTTCTGGTTTATTTACACCAGAGGAAGTTCCAGCAGCATTGGAGCATAACGCTTGTGCTTGTTGATTTCCGAAGGTTAGATTTACATCTTCTAGTCTAATCCCTTGGCAAGGATTAGCCTTACTACAAGCAAGTTTCAACGCAACTTGGGATGTAGATGTTCCATGAATGTCTTGATATGTTACATCGCTTATCTTAACACCTGATACCTGTTAATTGAGAAAAACGTACGAGTTACTGCCAAATGTATATATGCATATTAAGTTTCCAACTGAGGCGCGCAATAGTACCTGGCCAGGGCAATTCTTCAGATCAGGACAATATTCTTGATCAATTAAGATGGGATATCTAGCGTTCACCATGACGGAATGTTGAAATAGAACACCCTTCACAAATCCATTACTAGGCCTTGCCCATGTCTTTATTCTCAATCCATTTTGAGTACCTCTAAATGTAGTCGTCTTTACTGTCACATTTTGAACTCCTGCTTCTTGCATACTCCACCCCAGACTTCCGATGCTGAAAAAATAAGGAAGACTTGAGTTCTATAGGCTGACAATGTAAACGAATTCTAATAAACGTAAAAAAGTATTTACATATATGCATGCATGAGCGTTTGTCAATTTACCTTATACCATGGCCAGGGCCACAAGAGATATTTTCAATCCACAAGTTGGAGGTGCCAGGGCCTATAGATATACAATCATCGCCGGTACCAATTACAGTTTTCAAAATGGTGATGCCAGTAGAAGCTGCTATATGAATCCCATCAGTGTTTGGGCTGTTAGCTGAGGCTGAAATTTTCATATTTTGCAGCTTAGCATTTTGACATCCATCTATAACCATATGGAACATCTGGCTGTTTAATGAAGTCAATCCACTTATCACTATGTTGTTTGAATTGTAAAAGGCAAGTGTCTGCGTATCACACATTTTTCCAATACAAAAAAAAGAAATCAAGATTAGAATAAGATATATGGACAGTTGAGTTTATATGCTCGAATTCATAGTCAAAATTAAATATTTTGACCCTCGTACTATGGAAAGATGGAAATGTAGACATTGAAAATTTGTGGGACTCTACAAGACGTGTTCAATTCTAGTTGGGACTCTACAAGATGTATTTGATTCTAGTTATAATTCTTGGAGGCTACTCTACCCTAAACCCTAGCTCATGTCTCGATAAACGGTATTATATTCCTTGACAAGGCATTTCGAAAATTCCATAAATTCATGTGACATTTATAAAGATCAAGATCTCGAATATTTCCCAAATTCATGGACTAAAGAGATCAAATCTAAATCATCCTAGTACGAGCAATACGCCACTAACGGCCCTCGAATCACGGAGAAATCTTAAGACAGAGAAGAGTCAAGAAAGGAACAGAATTGTACACGCACTATTTATCAATAAAATTGTGTTTCTTAATTTTTTTTGTGATTGCAGTTTATTTTCTGTCACTTTAAAATTTGTTACAAATAAGAACATACCGTTGCACCGTTAGGACAACTTTTGCCAGAGGTTTTACAAGCCCAAAGAGAAGAACCTTGACCATCAAAAGTTCCCCCAGAAATTTTAAGTCCATTAACTCTCTCAAACTTTAGCCAATTTCCAGTATTACCTATAACTTTATAATCAGAGGGAGCCACTAAGGTACCATCAATCTTTATTGTAGTATTTTTATTCTTACAATTTTGTCCCCAAAATGCAACACTTGCTAGTAAATACCTTCCTTGTGGTACATATATGATCACTGACTTTGTGGAAGCACAAGCTGCAGCCCATGCATTCAGAAATGCTTTTGTTGAATTTGTCTTCCCATCAGGTTTGGCTCCGTAACTCTGAACATTGTATGTAATCTTCGTTCCCGATGATAAATGGAAGAAAAACATGATTAATAAAAGAAGAAGAGACGTATGTTTCTTGGTCATTAGCAACATTTTTATGAAGGTTGATTGATTAGAGAAAAGAATATGAATTATCTTTGAGTAATTGAGAATTAAGGGTGTACTACATAATATTTATAGGGTTTTGGAGTGCATGCATTTGTTTGTTGCATGAATTAAGAGAAAGGTGCGACAATATTTGGTTTACTTTGAAAAATTTCCCTTGTAAGTGAACTTTGTTTTGTTAATATAGCAATGACGGACCCAGGATTTTCATTAAAGAGGTTCAAAATTATTTTTTGTAGTACTTAATATTTGAACTTGAAATCTCAATGTAAGTTTTGAACCCCTAAACCACTAACCCATCCTCTAGCCTTGCGTTAGCCTGTGGATTCAATATAAACTTTTGTTGAGGAAATTTGGATGAATACCTCGATGCCCTCCTAGATCCGCCCCTAGTTAATAGGTCTACCAATGTGAATATACATGCTGAAGTTATGTGAGTTTTTATTTTCAAAGTGGCTTATCCGCCCGAAAATTTACAAGGTTCATTAATTTGACAATAAATAAGTGGCTCGCAATTTCACTAGATGACTTATTAAGAAATCGCAAAGAAAAGTGATATGTACTGAATTTGGATTGCTCTTCCATAGGAAGGAATTAGCAATAGATAAAATTCATAGTTGAACAACAAAAAATTCATGTTAATCTCATCTAGCGATGAATTATAAGAAAATTCAATTGGCTAGAGGCTATTTAATGACAAATTACTGATAAATTTTGTCACTAATTTTATATATATTTTTTAAGTAGTGCTTCTTTTTTTCCTTACAATTTTCTGACGGTAATTAAGATCAAATGCATACAACATTGTGAAATAATAATTTGTCTTCCGTATGATACGGTACAATAATTAGTACATACATGTTCTTTCATGTTCATTCATAATTGGCCTAATCATGAGAGCATAATGAACCTTTGACTTCATTTAGAAAATAAAACTAATCGAATAAGAGGTATTTTTTAATTAATATAAAAAGGAATCATTGACCTACAAAATTAATAATAACAAGAAATAAAAACATTCTGTTATATTATGAATAGAATTAATCCTTGGTCAGAATCTCCACATGGTGCAATTTATTGATAGGTAATCATCGCACTTAAAGTCGACGCATATAGCGTATTAGCGTGGTTGCGAGTCTTATTTAAATATAGGAGAAGAGTTAATATAAGTATAGATCACATGGGTTAGAAAAGCAAGGTATACGTAGGACTAAAATTTGCATATTTCATTATAGGAAAAGGCTCAAATATGCCATCGAACTTTCAGAAAAGACTCATTTATGCCATTCGTTAAAAGTTTGGCTCATCTATGCCATTACTGTTAAAGAAAAGGCTCATCCATGCCATTTTTTTATCTCCGATTTTGCAAAACCACTTTTTACACCCCAAACAAGGTTTAACATTTTTCAATTGTAGTTTTTGGATCAATTGTACTCTTTTTGCTTCTTCTTCCTTAAGAACACATGAAGAACATTAACAATTTCCAAATTTCAAACTTTTTAAATTCTTCACGAAATCATCTCAAATTTCGGCTACTTCATTAATTTCTTTTTTAAAAAACATCAAAATTCTAAAATCATTTGTAGAGTTTAAAAAATTTACCCGTATTAAAAAATATATTCCCAAAAAATGAAAATCAGTCCCAAAATTTTAAAAATTTGCTTTGATTCGTATTTTTGTAGTTGTTTTTGACATTAGATCGTTATTCCCTCGTGTCTTTTGAGTGTATGTTCAAAATTTCAAATGATTTGAAGTTGTGGAGAAAATTCTACCATTAAAGAATGTTGAAGTTTTGAAACTTTGAAGAAATTTCAAGTGGGTCTTGTTGAGTTAGTTTGAATTCGCGCTCAAAAGATATTGAATTTTGGTATCTAGCTCGGAGGAAAACTACTCTTGAAATTTGAGGTAATTTCATGAAAAATTAAAGAAGTTTGAAATTTAGAAATTATTAATTTTCTTCGTGTGTTCTAGGTGTTCTTAGGAAAAAACAAGCAAAAAGTGTACATTTGATCCAAAAACTACAATTGAAAAGTGTTAAACCTTGTTTGGGGTGTAAAAAGTGGTTTTGCAAAATCGAAGTTAAAAAAATGGCATGGATGGGCCTTTTCTTTAACAACAATGGCATAGATGAGCCAAATTTTTAACGGATGACATAAATAAGCCTTTTTTGAAAGTTCGATGGCATATTTGAGCCTTTTCCCTTTCATTATTACTAGTCATTCTGCGTTTTGTACGTACGTGTTTTTTATTATTATTAAATTTTAACATATTAAAAAGTTGAGTTATAAAATAGGAAATATTGAAATTAACTATAGTACTTTTACCATTTATATTTTATTCATTGAATAATATAAAATATACTGTGAAGGACATAAAACAAATGATTTACTCGAGCAGTTTCTTGTTATCTCTTATTTGTAGCTTCTAGTTCTCTTTTCTTCTCATGTTGAATTGTGCAATTTCCTTTATTTGATCTGTGATTAGCATTCAGCTTTATAAGTTTGTTTAATTCACTTTTGGTAACGTTTAAAATTCATTGATAATAAAATAAGTTTATTTAATTTATTGATTCACAACGGAATAATAAACTATTAAAAAGGCTTAACACATAAGCGGCCCCTTGAACTTGTACATTTTTTTTCCGTTTAGACACCTTAACAAGGCTGCCTTTCTATTGAACACCTGAATCCCTCAAAAAGTGTGTCTATCAAACATACCTTGCTGACTTGACACTTATTGTGTGAGGCATTTCTATTAGGTGGAATGCCCGACATTACACGACTCCTACGTGGAAAACTAATCATACGTGAAAAAACACATCACAAAACACATAACCCCTCCGTCGTTTCTCAAAATTTTCAAAACGTCTTCTAAAAAACCCTAGATATTTCTTCGTTGATTCCCTCTCAATAGGTTATTGAATCAAGGAAGCCGATCAATATACTTCATGTTTACTTCCTACGCCGATCAATGTTGTAGTGTTTTAGACTGATTCGAGAAAGCTAGGACTGATTCGAGAAAGCTAGGGAATTTTATCGCTCAATCTTGTAAAGTACGTTCATTTATGAATTTGTATGACTATTGTTGTTAATTTTTCCTTTAAATAAGTGTCTATTTTGTATGTTACTACAATGATGGTATTTTGTAAATATGTGGATAAAGTTTGAATTTTTTAGTGTTTTTCTTGCCTGTAATTGTCAGGTATATTTGATTTTTTTTTTCAGGAATCGTATGGATATTATTATTGTAATTCGCTTTTACCATGGTGGTAAATTTGTCGAAGGCAGATCTGGTGCAGGTTCAACTTACATAGAGGAAAGAGAAGTGAAATTTATAGGTATCGATAAATACCACTTTTCATTAATATAGTTGCTTTATTATACTAGAGATTTCGAGTATGGTATTGTGGGTGAATTTTATTTTAAAGACCCTACAATCAATAACTTTGTCTCAGTGGATAACGATTTCAGCTTAGTAAATTTTATAAAAGACCTAGGTGAAGGTGACTTTTTGGACTCGTATGTTCAACATGTTGTGGATGAGGTAGAGGTTGTTGAAGATGGGGTCCCGTTCGATTATCTTTGTGGGCCAACAGTTGGTGAAAGTGTTAACGAGGGTGGGGTAGAAAACTCACATGATATTAATGTAGGGGAGGTAGAAAGCTTACATGATATTAGCATGGATGAAGGTTTACAACAAGAAGCTACCCAATCTAAGAGATTGATGCAGAGTTGAGAACTCTTAGAAATGAAAGGATAACCAAATTGCAGAGGAAAAACCTCTTCCTTGAAATAACTTTTGGAATACCTGACGTTGATAGAGGATTTGAAGACACTGGAAGGAACAAGGCTGCTAGATATGTAGGAAGATTGGGGGAGATGAACAATATATAGATAGTTTAGATCTGGATAGTGATGATAGTAGGGATGAATTAGATCCTGAAGCTGTGGGGTGTTGATTTACCAACAAGAAGAAGAAGTGAAAAGGTAAGATTTGATCCTGATAATATAGTTGCTATATTTGAGCTTGATATGATATATGAAAATGCCAAAGAATTTAGAAAGGTTTTGGCAGAGTATGCTGTTGAATATAAAATCAAATTAAAATTGAGGCCTAATGAAAAACATAGAGTCAGAGTTAAATGTGAGGATAAGAAATGCAATTTGTTGTTGTATGTTAATCTAGACAAAGACTCTGGTGACTTTATGGTCAAGAATTACTATCTTGTTCATCAGTGCATTACTTCAACCAAGAATAAGTTATGTACATCTAAGTTTATTGAAAATAAGTTTAGGGACATAATAATTTCTCAACCTTGTATAAAGTTGTGAAAAATTCAAGAGTTGCTGAGAAAGAAGACAAGATTGTATGTTGGAAGAATTGTTTGTTGTAGGAAAAAATTGATGATTATCAAGGAGTTCATGGGTGATTGGAAGATCGATGTTGCAAGATTGTGTGATTATGCAGACATGATAAAGCATATTGATCTCGGCCGTTCATGTTGGGTGAGGACAGACAGGATATGTTTGTTTACTTTTATGTTTGTTTTAATTTGCTGCATTAAAGAGAGGTTGGTTGGAAGAATGTAGAAAAATCATTGGTTTTGATGGATACTTTTTGAAGGATGATTGCAATGAAGAACTATTAGTTGCAATTGGTAGGAATGGAAATCAACAAATGTTTTGCCTGGGCAGTTGTTGATCAAGAAACAAAGAACAGTTGGAGTTTCTTCATTAGCTGCTTGATACAAGATCTAAACTTAGGCACTGGATATGGATTAACTGTGATATCAGATATGCAAAAGGTTAGTTTAATGTTAATTCTTTAATTTTGATCTCATATTATTTAGTTATTACTAGTCATAAATTTCAATTATTATGCTATGTAGGATCTTGTACCAATCATAATGCAGTTGCCACAAGATTATGAGCAGAGGATGTGTGCTAGACACATCAAGTCCAATCGACATAAGATTTAGAGAGGAGAAGAAAGAAGAAAACAATTCTGGATATGTGCAAAATCTAGTTTTGAGGTGAAATTTCAAGATGAAATGGATAAACTTAATAAACTTGGTAAGAACATCTATGAGGATTTGTTGCATTATGAATAAAGGACATGGTGTAAAGCATATTTTAAGGAGCATGCGAAATGTGATATTATTGAAAATAACATGTGTGAGACATTCAATTCTTAGATATTAGCTGCTAGACAAAAATTAATTATCACTATGTTAGATGAGATTAGAGACAAGATAATTGATAGAAATGTTGATATGAGAAAATTTATTGACATTTGGATATCAGACATTTCTTCTATGACAAGGTTAGTACCGGAAGAAAACAAAGATTTTTCTAGAAATTTTAAGTTAGGTTCAATGGTCAATTTGGATATGAAATTTTAGATGGTCATTATAGGCATATAATTGACATCAGAAAGAAGACATGTACTTGTAGAACCTGGCAGTTGAGAGGCATACCATGTCAATATGTTGTCTTGGCATATTAGCATGCAGGCCAAGACCCTGAAGATCTTGTTGTACATTGGTATAGAAAAGATACTTTTATAAAGGTTTATAATTACTTTATCCAGTCAATACCTAACATGAAAATGTGACCTCACACTAGTGATATAGTGATTGAGCCTCCTGAATCAAAACTAATGCCTGGCAGACCACCAAAATGTAGAAGAAAGTGAAAGGATAAGCCAAAAAAAAAATGAAAAGTTGTACAGGAGAGGAGTAAAAGTGACTTGCTCCAAGTGTCATCAAAAAGCACACAACAGTAACGCTTGCAAAAACATGATAATACATTTTTTGATTATTTCAATTAAAAAAATAAAATACAATACAATTTTTAGACTATTAAATTTATTAAAATGGGTCAGCCTAGAAGCTCAACCCAACCTAAAAGTTCAAACCAACATGCTAGCTTAAGTCATCCTGAAAGCTCAAGGCAACCTACAGGCTTTAGCCAACCACCTAGCTCAAGGCAACTAACAAGCTTTAGTGAACCACCAAGCTCAGGCCAACCTGTAGGTTCTAGCCAGCCACCAAGTAGTTGGAGACCATCACAACATGTTAACTTAGGCCAACAATCAACTACTATTTGTGATGATACTTCAATCGTTAGAAGAGTTCAACAAACTAAAAAAGGTAGGGGAAGAGGCAGGGCAAGAGAAGGTGTATCCAATCAACAACTCCTGAGACCATCACAACATGTTAGTTCAAGGCACCAATCAATTTCTATTTATGATGATACCTTAACTGTTAGAAGAGTTCAACAAGGTGGAATAGGCAAAGGAAGAGGAGGAGTATCACCACCAATAGGAGGAAACAAAAGGTTTAAGACTGTACAATTTGGCATCTACACTGATGATATAAGTGGTAGACAAACATTAAATGTAAGCGTATAGCCAACTTCAATTACTTATTAATATACTTTGATAATACTTATTTTAGTTCCTTGTATGCAGCGTGGTACACGGGTGAAAGAGTTGTTACTTCAAATATTTTTAAATGTGTAACTCCAACAAATATTGATATCAGTTATAAGCCTCGTGGACTGAAATGGAAGGGTCGAGATGCTATCATCACTCCACAATTACAACGCATGAGTCAGTCCAAAAGAGATCAATCTGCACCGTCTAGTGCAACAAGTGCAGGATACATTTGATCTTATTAAGGGATTGTTTTATTTTGAATGTGTAATTTAAGCCGAAAAAACTACTTAGACTGCTTTTAATATATATTTGAGTGTTTTTTAATGTATTTTAACTAGTGATTTAAATGTGTATGGTCTGTATTTCTTACATGATTAGGTCAAAAACAATTTGTGGATGATTTATATTTGTTTGGAGCTTAATATTGTTGTTCTCTTAGTATTATAATGTTGATCAATGGTTATTGTTGTTTGGAGGTCAATAAGAGCAATAGAAATAGTAGAAAATAAAAAACAAAAATATGAGAGATTAGTGAATAACTTATCTTTATTCATTCATACTTAATCAGTACAACAAAAACATAAGACTACGAATATAGATATTTTAATCACTCCTAAGACTGCTAATATAGGTATTTCCATATAGTCAAAATCACAAGTGCAATAACGCATATGGTCCTGATTTTTCTTGCCCGCTTCCTTTCATGTGCAAATGTTTTCATTCTTTTCAATAGACCCCATATAATCTTTTTTGTTTGAGGAGGTATTTCATCATTGTATCATCGAAAATAATCTCATCCACCTTTTTTACAAAAATTATCAAAATAATTAAACTATAATTAGCAATTTGTTTTACAAGACTTGGATAAAAATGATAAAAAAAACTTAACTTTGAGTTTTTGCAACAAAAGAATCGACGTCTTGTATAAATTTATGTCCATGAGGTTTTCAATTCAGCATTGAATCCACATCGATAAAACACAGATGCATCTAAAGAAAATGAAAGCGATAAATTTGACATTTCCTTCGCTATGAAGAAGACGAAAGAAGAAAATTCTTTGATCTCCATTAGTAGCAATGGCGAGATAGGGAGATGAGAAATAAAAAAGGAGGAAGAATCTAGTGTTGAAAAAATAAAAAGGGAAAAATATTACCATTGAAAAATACACACACCATCATTTATTTCTCACTCCACGCGCTTAGAAAGAGTGATCAAACACACGATAAGTACCAAATCAGTCAGGTGTGTCTAATAGACACACTTCTTGAGGGGTTCAGGTGTTCAATAGGAAGGAAACCTTATTGAGGTGTCTAAACGGAAAAAAAAGCGTACAAGTTCAAGGGACCGCTTATGCGTTAATCCTATTAAAATGTCATTATTAAAAGCTAACAACCATTTGCATATGTTTTATATTTATGATCATGTGAATGTCTTCTAATTATACTTTTTTTGGTATTTTCAATGAGTTTCTTTTAATTTTATGTGGAATGTAAATTTACAGCTTGCAAATAAAATAAAAGTTTTAAGTATTTTGATTTTGTTTCATTTTCTTGTCTTTACATATTTCAAATTAATTTAAGATGATAATAAAATACTTAGTTATTGAATATTAATTAGCTAATTAATTTGTTTGAAATAATATTATTTTTTATTAATATTTATAACTCTCTCGTATTTCATATTCATAACTTTCAGATTTTTAATATGTGAGTTAACTCTCATGTAACAATCCACAGATTTTAAATCAAGATCCGAACCATTTTTATACATGCGTATAGACCTAAATTCGAGGATTTCTAATTGTACATAGGGTATTAAGGGTAATTCATTAGTGCGTGAAGAGCTTTGAAAAATAATTAATGTAAGAAGAATCCTGTAGAAAAAAAGTTGAGTTGAAAGTTTTTTTTACCGATTGAGTTTCGATATAAGTTTTTACTTGGGTCAATTTCAAACAGTCATATCTTTTAGAATATGAAGAATGTTACCTCATAACTTATAATTAAAGGTGTTTGAATCATCTTTTCAATATCATTGACGGCTCGTTAATTCAATTTTGAAGTAGAAAATTATGATGATTTTACAACAAAGTAGTGATCTGATCGACTCACTAAAATCATTGTGCATACCACACTTCATATTGTGCATTCCGCACAATGCCAAGTTATAATTGCACACGGCTCCGTATAATATCGATCGGAAAAGAAATTTTTGGTAGTTAATTGGAAGCATTGTGTGGTTCACACATAAAATTGTGCGTTCTGCACAAATATGCCAAGTGTTAATGACACTTCAGTCCACACATGGTATTGACCTGAATCTCTGTACGTTTAAGTCAATTTTCATCTAAAAATTTCATTCTTTTCAGATTCTTTGAAGACTAGAAATGGTATTTTCTCCTCTCTTTATCCCCATATCTAAGGTAAGTTTGTTCCATGAAATTATAAGAAATTTCAAGTATTTCAATCCTTCTTCGTCAAATTATTAATGAAATCCTACTCTATAACCTAAGATTTTCAAGAAAGATCAATCAAAATTTCAAGAACTGAACTTTTGGAACTTCTCCTTCAAACCAGGGTTCTTTCGTGCATTCTTTGAAATCAAGTAAGGTATGTATGCCTATTATAGTGAGGAACAAATTTCTTCCTAATGCTACATTCACAGTTTCAGTTAGTAAGATCAAAGATGAGTTTTTGTGCTAAAGTCTATGATTTCGAATCCTAGTTATTTCAAATTGTTGGTTGTTGATTGTATTATTTAAATTATTGTTCTTTATATCATTGATGATCTTTGATCATGATTCATATTTATTTTACCACATGAATCCTTTTTAGTTAAAGTTATTTAAAAATCTTGTCATAGTATTTAACATTCATTGTTTTAATAAGTAAAGTATATTCCAAGTTGTAAAGAAGTATTTCAAGAAAAAAATCAAGAAAGTATATTTAGCTTCAAGTGCATTATTTTAAGAAAGAGTTCAAGAAAGTATATATATATCTTCAAGTGCATTTTGTCAAGAAAGAGTTCAAGAAAATATATTTAGCATCAAGTGTATTATTTCAGAAAGAGTTTCAAGAATGTATATTTTACCTCAAGTGCATATTATCATAAAGAAAGGATAGTTTTTTAATTTAAAGAAAGCATGTTCAACTTTAAAAGAAAACATATTTCAGTTTAAGAAAGTATAGTCAAATTTCCAGAAAAAGCATAGTCAGTTTTTAAAGAAAGCATGTTCAGTTTTAAAGAAAACATATTTCATCTTTGAGAAAACATAGTCAGATTTTCAAAAAAGCATAGTCAATTTTAAAGCAAGTCCAGTTAAGTCTAAAGAACTATTTTGAACAAAGACTTAAAGAAAGAGATCATCAATTTCCCCCCTAAAGTGGGACACTTTTTCCTTAAATGAGATAACTTTAAAGCTATTGAGCATCGTTGCATGTTTCAGGAACAATATCAATCACTAAATTGGGTAAAGGTTCAGATAATCCAACCCCAAAATTGCGTCACAATCATATGATCGGACTGTACTGTTGATTCAGGCGACTCCTCAGAAAACCTTTGATAAGGGCTTAGAGATTGGATCCATAAGTTTAGTTAAGTTCATCTTTTACCCTAAAAAGGTATATGATGTCTCTCAAAATGTGGATAAAATATTGTATCATTATGAGGCTCATATTATATATAGTCGTCGGTTGAAGAAACTCTCTAAGAAAAGTAAAGTTATATTATTTTTTCAGTATTTGCTATTATTTGCATATATTTAGTTATAAAATTTTGTTGTTAAAGTATACCTGCATTCTTTATTATTCAGTTTACTATATTTCAATCTATCTTCAAATTTTCTCTTTCAATTCAATATGATCAACTATTTTTGTCACAACCCAAGACTACACCCTAGACGTGACATGGTGATTAGAATTCCAAGAGACTGTAAATGAAACACATGGCATAGCATGACACTAACATAACATCATAACTAAGATAATCATGAAAGTAAAATATAAGTCTCAAAATGATAAAGTCAACACACATGGAAAATCTGAGTACAAAGACCAAATGCGAAAATGTTATATCTGACATAAGCCTCTACTACATAAGTGTGAAGTCCTAGTCACTAGACGAAATCTGAAACTGAAAGTCTAAAAAAAACATATGAAGTCATAAGTGTGGCCATATCCCCAAACCATGAAGACTTACCCAAAAGTTGTGCAAAGTTGAGAAGAATCTGTGCTAATTGCAAGTTGGATGAGAAGTGCCAGAACCTATATTATAAAACAAAATAGACACAACAGATGTATGCAATCAGTACATTGAATGTACTGAGCATGAGGAAAGATGCTTGAATATAGGCATAATAATATGATAAGTCTGAAAATATGACAATGCATGACATAGTAAAATATGACATAATCTGATAAGCTGAGTTTATAAAACATAGTACAAGGTCAATACAATATTCTGAAAATCATATCATAAATAGAATCATATTCTTTTGTAAAAGATATCGTTAACTGAAATAAACCATATGTCACACCCCGAGCCTACACTATGGACGTGGCCGACACTCGAGAACCATTTCTGATTCCCAAGCGAACCCTTGGCCTGACTGAATACTTAGCAGAAGGCTCACTCAAGAAATATTAGGCTTAGAATGGAAATCAATCTCAAAGTAAAACTCAATAAGGATGTCTGAAAGTACTCAATGTTATAAATAAGACAGTTTGCAAAACATCTCAACAAAAAGGAAAATACCGAGAGACTCCTCAACTCTAACTATATATGAAGCCTCTAATACTAGGATAGATATCCGGACAAGACCCACAACAACTCAACAATAACATGAAAATAAATGTGAAATCCTCTGGAAAGCAAAGAGGCTCACCAAAGCTATCTGAAGCGCAAAGTGATCTCAACGAAATGCTTGTTGATGATTCTGAACACCTGTATCTGCATCATAAAGGATGCAGGTCGAATGACATCAGTACATTGAATGCACGAGTATGTAATATAGCTGAGGCAAAATAATTGAATGAAAAGACTGCAATAGATATAGCATGAACTCAACAAAATGTAAAGAATTAAAGGAATGAAATCATTTAACTTTACAAAAATACTTACTCATCTCTGAACTCAACATAATAAGTGTTATATGAAAAATACACTTTAACTCTATTGGGAGATTCTCTAACCGACAACCATCACTATGAGCTAAGTGATGATACAACGTCTTGTCCACGCTGTCAGAACTGTCTTATATCGTTCCGGGATATAGGACCTCTCAACTAAATGGATCCCCTAAGCTATAAGGATCCATCTAAAAAGTATGATCATGTACCCATGTGGGCAATGTATGGTTTATGGGGGTTGTGAGTTGTCTGAACTCTCCCCCATATCGGTGCTTAATACTACTTCCAATAATATATACTCTTGCTCAAATGTATAAAAACATTGTCTTTCTCTGATTTGAGGTAATTTCTCAAACTAACCTCTTAAAAGAGGTAACTACTCTAAAATATGTCTGAAACTCATTGCTCATTTAGAAAACAAGGTTTCTCTGTGCTCAATGTAAAAATACATTCTCCGGGTTGAGATAATTACTCAAAAGGGGCCTCTTTACGAGGTAACTACTCTATACTTAAATCTTTTTGGAAACTCTTTTAACTTTCCTAAAAAAAAGTCTACTCTTTTTCTTCATATAAAAATCAAACATTTGGAAAATACTTAGTTCCCTTATACTCTTTCTGAAACTGCTCTTTACTTCCTCAAAACTCGGTTTAAACAATAATATTTTGTTTAAAAGATTCTCAATAAGAATTTAATGAATACTCAAGAATAGGGTTCATGCTGAAAAATAGACATGAACAATCAACTCAATAATCGCAATACACAATGTACGATAGTTCAATGATTAGAAATATGAATTTAATAATCAGCAACTCAAGAACTTAGAACTCAATATCAACTCATCTCAAGAAAACTCAAATTTAAGTATAGAACCCTAGATTACTCTTTTACTGATTTAAAAGTAGATGTAGGGCGTGCAGACGAACTAGTCCAATACTATGATAGCCTTACATACCTGGAAGAATGAAGTTTTTTGGTGAAATCGAAGAAACTTGAAAAATTCTTGAACCCTAGCTTTTCTCCTCTTGGAACCTTGCTCTGATGGCTTGAAGTGTTAATGAATGTAAAAGAATTGATTAACACTTTCTAAGCCCTTAATAAGGTGTTTAACGTCGTGATTTAGGGTTAGAATAGGGGCTAAACGACGTAGTTTAAGTACCCAACACATAGGAGAAAGATCAAAATGACCCCAACTTTTAAAACTATCAAGGTGCCTTAAAAGGGAGGTTTCACGGACCGTGAAACACTTCAAGGGCTGTATAGCCAGCCGTAATGCTTCACTTGCTCTACAGGGGTTCACTAAAATGGGCATAACATTTTACTCTGAACTCGTATTGAGGCAAACTTAGTGGCGTTGGAAAGAGGACTCACAGACCTTTAATTTTATAGATCATTGGCCATCTAATTCATTATGTGTTGATAGATATGATCATTTAAAATTGACACACAACTTAAAACCTGATGGGTGACTTGTACGGACCCCTAATTGGACCGTACAAGTCACCCCGGTCTGTCCATTTTTTGGGTTCGTGGACTTGCCCGTTACGCCTCTTTAGTCCTTTTCGAAGTCCGAGTTGTTACACTATATGAGCAATAACATGTTCAGTGTACTGCTCCCACACAAAAAGAGAGTGTCCAATTTTTCAAGGTAAGGACCATAATCATGAGCTTAGGTGGATCCACTAGCTAATATCTATATGAGAGAAGTCCTACAAGGGCACATAGTTATGGGATAAGAGGATTCCTACCAAAGAACTCTGCCTCTACTAACGGGTGAGCCTTCATCTTGAAGTTCACTCGGTGCTCAGTAAACTTCCAACAGAAAACATGCATAATCATATCATATTCATAATATTTTTGAAAAGGTAAGAATCTAGTAATACCAAATCATTCATAACTTCTTATCATAAGAAAAGCTCCTTTAAATCACGTTTTCATAATATAACCATAAGGGACACTTATCCAAAGTATCTAAATCATAATCATCTTTCATAATGATAAGTACTTCAATTGGAACAATTCAATTTCATAAAATATGCTTGATACTTTATCCAAAAGCGTCTATAATTTATAAACTCTTTAAATCATCATGCATGCATATCAACCTAGCTTAGTTCATAATCATTAAATATTTGTATTACATAGGTTCATGAAAATATCATTGAAGGTAGGGTTTTGCCCTTTTTACTCTTAAAACTAACTTTTGATGGGAGTCGTACTACTTTTACCCCATGATAAATGGATTTTTGAGATAAAGAGGTATCAATGATGTTCTAACTTTTTACTTGATCAGTCAAGGAATTGCCGAACCTTTCTATGTTAATCTGGTTTTTGTATGTATATCTGGTACCATGACGGAGCAGATCTAGTACTATGACAGATAGGTTGTGGAAGTTTTGTGTCAGGACCAGGTGATATATATGGACTTTTTGAGGTCCCTATGGGTCCCTCCATCTATGTGAACTGCAAAACATTAGGAGGGGTGTCCTCATGGGTCCTACCTAGAATGTTGAGAGCAAGAGGTAGGTATATATACTTTGCACGTTGCACGTGGCATTTTGTATTGATGGAACTACTGGTTTTTATTGCTTAACTTGCATTCATATGCATTGCCTATCACCAGTATAATTGATTTTTATTTGCATCTAACAATCTTATGGGATTGGTTGGATTATGTTTGTTGCTATGTACCATTCAAGCTTATTAGGGTTCGGTTAGGCTATTGTTCGATTATGAATGTATTGTTTATGGCAGTATGATGAATGATTTATATAATTGGCAAGATTCACCCTTGGTTTCCCTCTATATTGGTACTTTCAAATTGAGATGTATTAGATTGGTCATTATGATATTTGTGGTTGATACTGTTATTATATCCCCGGTTAGTTAATTTCCATAATAGAATTTTGTTGTGGTTAGGTTATTGGTATAGTGCCTCCAGGTACATTCCTCTTCCTTAGTTATCTATATCATATATCATATATTTCTTTGTGTCTGCTTACTTTTACTCTGCGTTATCTCTTATTTAGTTGCTTGTAATATATATTCCCTCTCTATCTACTATTTATGCTTGCTTTATTTTTGGAGCTCACTCGGTCTATGCCTATTGAGTACCATGTGTTTGGTACTCATACTAGACTTTTGCATTCTACAGATCATAGTACAAGTTCTCACCGTTGACGTGCGCCTCGTGCAAACCAACTATGGCTCAGAGACTTGGGGTGAGCACCTACCGTTCAGAATTGTCCTTCTCTTTCTTTTTTTGGCTGGACTAGTCTTCAGTTGTATTTTAAGATGATTCTGTATATTTGAATGTACCTTGTACTTTTATTATGATTAGTAGCTCGACTACTGACTGATACTAGGCCTTGGGGGTGTATTTTATACATTTTGATTCTCTCTCTTTCTTTTAGTTTGATATTTGTTCTTTATTTTCTAAATTCTTCTCTTCTGTAGGATTAATCGTTACTTCAAGTTCCGTACTATGAGTTTGACTTACTTACTAATGGGACGTTAGTAGGTGTCATCATGACATGAGTTTTCAGATCGTGACATATAGAGAAAGTACCGTATAAGAGAAAATTATTGAAAACCAAAAACATAACTACTTTTGGTATTATAAGATATTGAGGATTCAAGGGACATTAAAATGTCAAAAGAACAAAAGTTGCCAAAAAGTAAAAATAAGATAAAAAGAACAAAAATTGCCAAAAAAAGACCATTACCTTAAATGGAGGACATTTTTATTATATTGTCATTAATAATTAGATGAAACGGTCTTTGTTATCGCTAATGAGAAAAGTTTTTTTCCTTTTTATTAGTGCAAATAACATAAAGGCCGTATAAATGAAGGATTTAAAATTCATACATAATTTTGGCATGTGATAGCAACTTTTACTAACAAGACTCCATCCATATGCCTGCTAATAATTTTCCTTTCATTCAATTATCATTTGTTTATCAACATGAACACAAGGTTTTTACCACCATTACAACACACAACAAACCCTTTATTTGCATATTACTAATTTTGTAACTCATATCAAGGTTTAAAAGATCTTCCTAGAATTAAAATTTTCATCATATAATGTCACGATCCAAAATATATCTTAGGTATAACATGGCGTATAGGACCCCGAGAGGCCCCACACAAGCCACTTAGCATACATCATACAAGATAATAGAATTTAAAGAGTTCAAAGAAGGCATTTCATATAAAAGAGTTTGACTATAGCGGAAGTCTAACATAAGTCTCAAAGCCATCTAATACATCATAAGAAAGGTGATTAGAACGTAACCCATACATCACATACAAAGCCTGAAATGAAAAGACATAAAGCTATAAAGTCTCTTGGTCCTCGGGACTTGAGGATTCACCAATCACTTGAAGCACCAAAATAAATGTCTAGCCACGAGTGTGCGAGGTAGGAGCGTCAGATCCTACATTATGAGACAATGTAGGCACAAATATGCATTAGTACATGGAATGTACTAAGTTTGAGGCAATATGCATGAACATGAACATGAACATGATAGTAAAATGACTGAAATCGAATAGGCATGATCATAATGAAACATTTAAAAGATTTTTAGAGAGGAATTGACATAAAGATCATAAAACATGGTCAAGTACTTTAACATAAAGGACATAAGAAAAGCTTTGAAGAAAACATAATCATTTTTATGAAATTTTAGCTTTAACCGACAATAAGACTATGAGAGCTATATCATGGAATTCGGTATATCCCTCATACTGAAAGAAAGGAAAACTACTTGCCAAGGTAGAATCTGTACATATCATCATTTGCTAAAATGGATCCACTAGCTAGGTCATTTAAGACAATCCTACGGGGGCACATAGTTAGGGACTAGAGGTTTGCTACAAGAGACTACCCTATTTGAGCCTCTACCTCAAGCCTCTCGGTGCTAAGTCTAAATCCCAACGGAATAGATAGAAGTCAAATATCATTATAACATAGGAAAGGCAAACCAATCCACTTCTTAAGATCAAAACATAGAATAGCTCCTTAAAACATAATTCAACATAGATGAGAAAACTTTTCACCAATGTGAATCCATATGTGAGAATTACCTTTCACAATCATGATCTTTTCATATTAGCTTTATAAGGCCCATAGTCATTAAAACTTCACACTAAAAGTGTCATACTACTAATGGAGACAGTTTTAAAAGTGTGATCTATGATCATTGATGGCATAACCGGCTACCATACTAATCAAGACCAAATTTTGAAAAATAGCCCAAAAGCATTGATGGCAAATCTAGATGTCATTCATGTCATGTGGCCAAACTTCATAGAACATATAGATACCTTCATCTGTAAGCTTACTTGAGTCATAAACATTGCTTTCATAAAACATGCATAATTTTCATAAAATATATTCATAAAGCATCCTCAAATTCATTTACATCAATTTCATTAAAAGCATGCATATCTTCATAAATTCATAGATCATAGTTCATAAGCTTCATCATGAGTTTATAGTTTAGAATCATAAGTTGGGCATGGGTCAATGCAATTTCAACTAAATATCATAGATTAATATCAATTCATGCATTAGAATACTTAATTAATCATAATCAATCGTAATTGGAAGAAACCCACGTTCAATGAATTGAAACTCTAATTTGATCAATTGAAAATTGATTTGGAAAGTTGAAATTTTTGGGGACCCCGTGGAGAAAAGGACTCCATGGGTGACTACACACATACCTTGATCCTTTAAGCCTAATAAAATGGAGAATTGGAGACTTGGATGGAACCCTAGCTCTTGTTCTTCTTCCTTAGACTTAAGAGAATTTGGGTGAATGAATTTGGCCAAGTTTTGAGAATTTCGGAGAATGAGTTGTGAATGGGTGGTTTGGGAGTTTAAAACCTATATATAAGGCTTAGGGTAGAAGGTAAAACGACATATTATTGGTTAAAATACTTAGGAAAAAACCCAAAAGCCCCTTTAAAATAGCTGTCGAGCCTCACCTACGGGTCCTACTACGGACCATCCTGGTCAATCGTAGGTAGGTTCAGAAATTATAATATGGACCAACCTTTCGAAGGAGACTTTGAATGTGGGCTCTGGAGGTGATGGAATCCATGTACGGCTCGTAGGTCTTCCTACGGTCCGTACATGCTAACCGTAGAAACCCAATTTAACCTTCAAAACTTTACCAAGTCTGAGACTCACCTACGAGACCCATCTATGACTCGTACATTGGTTGACGGACCGTCCTGGTGAATCGTAAAAAGGGTACTGGGACTAGATTTTAGAAAATTATTTTTCTACTTTCTACGATTTCCATCTATGGCCCGTAGAAGCTTCTACGGTTCTTAGATGTGAACCATAGACACAACCCGTAGCCCCCAAAAAAAATATTTTCTCCCTTTTCTAAATTCCGAGGTGTTACATATAATTTAACTAAACAAAAGCAAATTGAGAGGTTAGAAAATTGTAATAAACAAAATAAGTTACGAGGGAGGACCATAAAATATATAACAACAACATTATCGAATGTGATCCCATAAGTAGAGTTTGAAAAGGATAAAATGTATGCAAATTTTACCTATATCTTATGAGGTTGATAGGTTGTTTCCAATAAGCCCTCAACTAATAAAATAAAATAAAACAATAAAGCAAAATAAACATGCTCCGCAAGTGGCCCAACAATGGAATTGTTGAACACATAAAATAAGTAATGAACTAAGGTTTCCATGACATAAGTTAAAATATGACTGTGATTAGCACCCAGTACAATAAGGAATTCATGCTCCTTTACTCATGTAATGAACCGGTTGGTCATTTTTGGTATTTTCATAAAACTTTACCATTTTGCCCATCTCGACTTTTAGCCTCGAGTTATTCTTGATTAAGTTTTGGAAGTTCGTTCCAAACCTTGAGTAAAAGTTGAGATTTTGACAAGTTTAGAGTTTGAAAGGCTTAAGTTGCCTAAAAGAGGTTTTTGGTGTCATTCGGGTTTCGAATGCTCGGATCGGATTCCAAGAGTTCCATTGGTTTCGGGGAATGATTTTAGGCCTAGGAGTGGGCTTGGTTGATTTTTCCGAGGTTTTAAGCTTGTTTTGGCCTTTTTAGGCGTTTAGTAGTTTCTTGTGGTTTCCATGGATGTCGAGTTAAGGAGACATCAGATTCATACTTTGATGGTTCCATTGAGTCCAGAATGTTGTGCATAATCTATTTTCATATCTGATTTGTGTTTACGGGGTTCTAAACGAATCATGAGGGTCTTTTTGATATTTTGAAAGTTGGTTGAGTTTTTCTGGTGCAACAAGCTTTGCCTTTGCGAGATTTGAGTTTTTGGTGAGGTTCACTTTTGTGAACCCTGGACCACTTTTGCGATATCAGAGAAGGGTTTTGACCTGCAAATTTCGGGGTTTAAGCCCATTTTCCATTTTTGAGATTGGAAAACCCTTGGGGACAATTTTGAAGAGATTCTTGTGTTAAATCATTTGGGTAAGCTTTTGTTACCATAAAACTTCATTTCTCTTTTGTTATTTATGGATTCTAACATCCTAATTTGGAATTTGATTTGAAAAATGACAAGGTTTTGCAAGAACTTGAGTTTTGATCTAAAAGGGAGATTATGAACTGATTTTGATCCCTTTTTCAAAATGGTTTTCATCAATAGATTCCTAAAGCCTTAAACATCATTTGTAAGTATGACTTCTGGATTTAAACCTCCCTTTTGAAATTGAATTTTGAGTTGATTGACCAATTTCTCTAAATAATTGATGTGGGTACTGTTGTTTCTGAAGAGTGATTCTGAATACTTGATTGTTATAGATTGTGTGGCCTTGGAAGTGACTCGGAAAGGGAAAACTCAAGCTTCGGATAGACTGATTGCTTTAAGGCAAGTGATCTGTTAAACTTTGTAATTTGGTTGAATTGTTTACTTCTCTTCATTGTCAATGTGTTGGGTTATTTGCTCCACTTGATTAATGTTAACCAACAAAAAAGAGGAAAAATGAAAAGGCTTCTAGATGACTATGATAAATTGTGGATAGCCTTGTTGTGGCCCCTATTTGATTGATTAGTAAGTTGCTTGAATGCATAAAAGTGGACTTGAATGATATGAATTATTGTCTCTCCGTGTAGTGTGATATTGCTTGTGTGCATTGATTGTTGAACACCGTAATGACACACTTGATAAATGGCAAAGGGAAATTGTTCCGACAAGTGGTATTTCTTGATAAGGCTGAAGGAAAATGGTTCCGGCTAGTGATGTAAATGCCGAAGAGAAATGGTTCCGGCAAGTGACATTTTTTTATAAAGCCGAAAAGAAGTGGTTCCGACTAGTGAAATAAATGTCGAAGGAAAATGGTTCCGGTAAGTGATATTTTGTGATAAAGCCAAATGAAAATGGTTCATGCTAGTGATATAAATACCAAAGGGGTATGGTTTCGACAAGTGATTTAATGCGGAAGCCGAAGGAAAATGGTTTCGGCTAGTGACATTGTGTCAAAGGGAAATGGTTCCAACAAATGTTGACCTTTGTGATCAATCTACTTGATGCATATATTTGACTTATTTGATGCATGTGATTGAGCTAATTGACGTGTTCGATTGGTGTATTTGATAAGTGAATTGAACAAGTTGATATTTGTGATTGAAATGCTTAATACTTGAGAGTACATGATTTGATACTTATTGGTTGTTGAAATGTAACTTTTGGTCTATAATCGTTGAGCCTTGAGACTTGTGTATTATAGAACTATTAGGTTGGGCTAATTTCTGTGCAGGTTATAGTTTGTGGAAGTTCGGTTGGGATGGAAAGGAATATTTGATTCTAGCCATGTTGTCTTGTTTACTAGGTTGCTTATTGGGTACCGTATTGGTGGTAGTTGCTTATTAGGTACCATGTTGGTGTTACTCACTCCTTGCTTCTACACTTGTGTAGGTTATGAGCTCGGACCCGTGTGATCTTCTTCTTCTAACTTTGACACTTGTTAGAGGACTAAAGAGGTAGCTGCTTATAATCTCGGTGGGCCCTCTTTTCCTTTTTGTTATGCTTTATTCTATTTCAGAAGCAAAGACATTAAGACTTGTACTTTTTTCTTAATTCCGCACTTTATATATTAGAGGCTTGTACATGTGACAACCAGTTTTTGGGGTATTGTTTAGAATGAATAAGTTTTCCGCCTTTGGCTTGTTCTTGCTTTAACTTTCCGCGTTTCTTTCATTCCGTTGGGTTGAGGCTGAATTATCTTGGTGGGAATAGACAAGTGTCATCACGCCCATTTTTAGGTCATGACAAATGGTATTAGAGCCAGGTTCATAGGTCTCACGTGTGTACAAGCTAAGTCTAAGTAGAGTCTTGAGAATCGATATAGAGACGTCTGTACTTATCTTTGAGAGGCTATGAAGATTGTTAAAAAATTTCCTTTCGTTTATTCTTTCTTATCGTGTGTGGTTGCCTTTGCTAGTGCTGAGTTGCTTAGTATTGTTTTGGCAGATGTTGAGGACCAGAGCTTCTGTTTTCAATAGTAGAGGGGAGGCAGTCCTCGAGGTAGTTGTTTAAACCCCAGCTAGGGGTAGAGGTAAGGCCAAAACTAGAGGTCGTGCTTGTCGAGTAGCACCGGCTAGAGGTCATGCCCGTAGAGCAGCACCAGCTAGAGGTAGAGCTAGAGAGACTTCACCTAAGCCACAGGTTGAGGTTGCTGAGGACCAGGTTCCTCCCAGGTTTGGAGATCCTTCGTTTCAGGAGACTTTATTGAGGATCCTTGGTGTGCTGGAGAACTTCTCCTAGGGTGGTGCAATAGGTACACCACAAGGTTCTTAGTCTGGATTAGGAGCACAGACTCTAGGTCAGCTGTTGACTCCGGGTGTTCAAGATCAGGTGGGTTAGCCACCTGTAGTTTCGGCACCGATTGTGGGTGTTCAAATTGCTCGTAAGTTTATTCTGACGACAGCTGAGCAACAATATTATGAGAGGTTTTAGAAGATGAAATCACCCGGTGGTAAGAGCGAGGATGCTCATGAGTTCTTGACTTTGTGCCTTGAGATGCTTGAGGCAGTGGGTATGGTGGATGCTCTTAGTGTTTGTTTCGTTGCACTTCAACTGCGTGGACGCTCTAGAGAGTGGTGAAGGACCAGTTGGATCTCCTTCGATTGAGTGGGATGTGTTTTCTAGTGCTTTTCAGGATCACTTCATTCCCTGGAGCGTGAGAGAGGAGAGTCAACTAAGGTTTGAGGACTTGAGACAGGGCAGTTTGACTATGACCGAGTATGAGGCCTATTTTTGTGAGATTTCTAGGCCTCATATACCTATTGTTCCAGATGAGGCAGAGAGAGTTTGCAGGTTTGTGAGAGGGTTATCTTTTTCTACTAGGTCATATATGTTCCGAGCAGCCATAGAGGGGGCTTCCTTCTAGTCCATTGTGAGCACCACCAAGGAGGCAGAGTTGATGCATTTAGAGGATTTTAGAGAGCCCAAGAAGTCTGGTGTCTCATTTGGAGGCAAGGGTTCATACCGAGGTAGTGGCTTCTTTTAGCGCAGTGGACCAGTTCATGCATCTATGCTCGCAGCTGAGGGTGGGCAGTCAGCCCTAGGTTCTTATGGTTCTGGCCTAGGTGGCCATGGTAGCACATCTAGTTCACAGTAGCAGTTATTTGTGTCGAGGTCGTGTTATGGTCATGGGGATCCAGGTCATATGTTCAACAGTGTCTGCTAAAGACTCACTCAGGACCCCAATGCACTTATTCAGCTACTCCAGCTAGAGATTCAGCACTTTCGACCAGGGATCGAGGCAGAGGTGATAGGACTTCTGGTAGGTGTCTTTCAGCTCCACAGGGTGGAAGTCAGGGTTATACTCAGACTGTAGGTGGTCGACATGGCCAATGTTATGCTTTTCCAGCGAGGCCCGAGGCTTAGATTTCTGATCTTGTGATCACATGTATTGTCCTAGTTTGCCATTAACCTGCATCTGTATTGTTTGATCCGGGGTCTACTTTCTCATATGTGTCTACTTTTTTTGCTACTGGGTTTGATATGATGTATGATTGCATGCCTGTGCCTATTCAAATTTCTACACTAGTAGGTGAGTCCTTAGTGGTGAATCGAGTTTATCGATCCTGTCTTGTTTCTTTTGCTGGGTATGATACTTGGGTAGACTTGATCATTTTGGGGATGGTAAACTTTGATGTTATCTTGGGTATGGATTAGCTCTTCCCACGTCATGCGATTCTTGATTGTTATGCTAAGACTGTGACCTTAGCGATGTCAGGTGTATCGAGAGTTGAGTGGATGGGTGCTAGTAGTTCTTACCCTAGCAAAGTTATCTCCTTCATTCGAGCTCAGAGATTGGTTGATAGAGGGTGTTTTTCTTATTTGGCTTGCATTTGGGATACTAGTGTTGATCCACCTCCCATGGATTTCGTGCCCGTGGTTGGAGAGTTTTCAGATGTGTTTCCTACCGATCTTCCAGGTGTCCTCCAGAGAGGGATATTGATTTTACTATTTAATTAGAATCGAGCACTAAGCCCATCTTTTTTCCTCCTTACCGTATGGCTCCAACTGAGTTGAATGAACTGAAGGATTAGTTACAAGATTTGTTGAGTAAGGGGTTCAGTAGCCCTAGTGTTTCTCCATGGAGTGCTCCTGTGTCATTTTATGAGGAAGAAGGATGGATCCATGAGGATATGTATTGATTATCGACAATTGAACAAGGTGACAGTGAAGAACAAGTATCCTTTTCCTCGTATTGATGACTTGTTTGATCAACTCCAGGGTGGATCTCTGTTTTCTAAGATTGAGTTGAGATCCATCGATAATCAACTGAAGATTAGGACATCAGATATCCCTAAGACAGCTTTCAGGACTCATTATGGGCACTATGAATTTCTTGAGATGTCTTTTTGTTTGACTAATGCCCTTACAACTTTCATGGAGTTGATGAACGGGGTGTTCTGACCTTACCTGGATTCTTTTGTGATAGTGTTTATCGATGACATCTTGGTATACTCGAAGACTCAAGAGGATTATGATCAGCATTTGAGGATTGTGCTCTAGAGATTAAGGGAAGAGAAGTTATATGTCAAGTTCTCACAGTGTGAGTTTTGGCTTGATTCAGTTGCATTTCTAGGACACGTGGTGTCTGAAGAGGGTATTAGGATGGATCCAGCCAAGATTGAGGCAGTTAGAGGTTGGATCAGGTCTACTTCAGTCACCGAGATTTGGAGTTTTGTGAGACTTACAGGCTATTACAGACGATTTGTCCAGAGCTTCTCCACTATTGCATCTTCTTTGACCAGATTGACTCTACAGAGTATGAGCTTCCAATGGTCTGACGAGTGTGATGAGAGCTTTCAAAAGCTCATGACCTTGTTGACTTTGACTCCTATTTTGACTTTACCCGAGGAGGGTGTAGACTTCACCGTGTATTGTGATGCTTCTGGAGTTTTATTGGCTGGTGTTCTAATGCAAAAAGGGAAAGTGATTGCCTATGTTTCTAGACAGTTGAAGACCCATGAGAAGAACTAGCCTACCTATGATCTTGAGTTGGAAGGAGTGGTGTTTGTGCTTAAGCTATGGCAGCATTATCTTTATGGGGTTCATTGTAAAGTTGGCCGATGCTTTGAGTAGGAAGACTTCTAACATGGGGAGTCTTGCATCTATCAATGTTTAGGAGAGACTATTGGCTAGAGATGTTCAGAGGTTAGCCAACAGTCTCGTCCGATTGTAGATTTCTGAGGAGATCAGTGGCTTGATTGCTTTCATTGAGAGCATCAGTTTGATGACGAGAAGTTGTGTCTCATTCGAGACAAATTGTTGAAAGGGGAAGCCAACGAGGCTGTCCTTGTTTCTGATGGTGTCTTAAGGATCAGAGGCATGATTTGTGTGCCCAAGATGAGCGAGTTGATTAGATTGATTCTTGAGAAGGCCCACTATTCTTGATATTCTATTTATCGGGGAGCGGTGAAGATGTATCATGATCTGAGTCAGCATTGCTAGTGCTGTGGCATGAAGAGGGATATTGTAGACTATGTTTCTAGGTGTTTGACTAGCCAACAGGTCAAGTGTGAGCACTAGCGGCCCGGGGGATTATCTTAGAGGATGCCTATTCCTACTTGAAAGTGGGAACGGATCACTATAGATTTTGTTGTGGGTTTGCCTACCACGGTGGGTGGTTATGACTCCATTTGGGTGTATGTTCATAGGCTGACTAAGTCTGCCCACTTCATTTTGGTTCAGGTGAAGTATACGGTAGAGAAGTTACCCGAGCTTTATATCAGTCAGATTGTGCGACTACATAAATTCCAATTTCTATTGTCTCTAATCAAGGTTCCTTGTTCACTTCCTATTTTTGGAAGGCTTTGCAGCATGGTTTGGGTACTCGATTAGATATGTGTACAACTTTTCACCCTCAGATGGACAGTTAGTCCAAGTGGATGATTCAGGTATTGGATGATATGATTCGTGCTTATGTGATCGATTTTGGTGCTAGATGTGATCTACATTTCCCTAAGCAGAGTTTGCCGACAACAACAATTATCATTCTAGTATTCAGATGTCTCCTTTTGAGGCATTCTACGGCAGACGGTGTAGAACTCCAATTGGTTGGTTTGATTCAGCTAAGATGGACTTTTTGGATATAGACTTTCTTAGAGATGATATGGAGCAGGTTTGTATGATTCAGGATAGACTATTGACAGTCCAAAGTCGACAGAAGAGTTATGCAGACCGAAGATTCCGGTCCCTTGTGTTTATGGAGAGTGATCATGTTTGGCTTTGAGTGTCACCTATGAAAGGTGTGATAAGGTTCGGAAACAAGGCTAAGCTTAGACCTAGATTCATTGGACCTTTTGAGATTTTGAGCCTAGTGGGAGAGGTGGACTATAAGTTGGCGTTGCCACCTAGCTTGTTAGATGTTCATCCTGTGTTTCATGTCTCCATGCTTCGAAAGTACGTGCCGGATGAGACCCATATGTTTTCTCTTGATTCGGTTGAGTTGGGTCCAGACTTATCTTTTGAGGAGAAGCCTATAGCTATTTTGGATATGCAGGTCCAAAATCTTAGGATCAAAGAGATTGATTCAATGAAGGTGTCGTGGAAGCACCGTTCAGTTGGCGAGCCGACTTGGGAGAAAGAGTCGGATATACGTGCCAGATATCCCCATCTCTTCGAGGGTTCATGTACTTTCTTTTGCTTTATGTTCGAGGATGAACATAGTTTTTAGTGGTGGATAATGTAATGACCCGGTTGGTTATTTTTGGTATTTCTATAAAAATTTACCATTTTGCCCCTCCCAACTTTTGGCCCCAAGTTATTTTTGATTGAGTTTTGAAAGTTGGTTCCAAACCTTGAGTAAAAGTTGAGATTTTGTCAAGTTTTGAGTTTGAAAGGCTTAAGTTGCCTAAAAGTTGTTTTTGGTGTCATTTAGGTTTTGGATGCTTGGATAAGATTTTCGAGAGTTCCGTTGGTTTCAGAGGATGATTTTAGGCCTACGAGTGGACTTGGTTAATTTTTGAGAGGTTCCAAACTTATTTTGGCCTTTTTAGGCGTTTAGAAGTTTCTTGTGGTTTCCACAGATATCGGGTCAAGGAGACCTCAGATTCATGTTTTATATGATTCCATTGAGTCCATAACGTCGAGTATAACCAATTTGCATATCTAGTGTGTGAATACGGGGTTTCGAATAAATTCCGAGGGTCCTTTTGATGTTTTAAAAGTTGGTTGAGTTTTTCTGGTGCTGCATGCCTCGCTTTTGCAAAGGTCATGTTGCTTAAACGAAGGAGGCTTCGCTTTTGCGAGACCAGAGTTTTAATGAGAACCCTGGACCGCTTTTGCAATATCATAGAGGGGTTTTGACCTAAAAATTTTGGGGTTATAGCCCCATTTTCCATTTTTGAGCTTGGGAAACCCTTGGGAGCGATTTTTGAAGAGATTCTTGTGCTAAATAATTTGGGTAAGCCTTTGTGATCCTAAAGCTTCATTTTCCTTTTGTTATTTATGGATTCTAATATATCCTAATTTTGGATTTGATTTGGAAAATGGCAAGAATTTGCAAGAACTTGAGTTTTGATCTAAAATGGACATTATGATTTGATTTTGATCCCTTATTCAAAATGGTTTTCATCAATGAATTTCTAAAGCCTTAAACATCATTTTCAAGTATTGATAATCAGATTCAAACCTTTTTTTTTGAAATTGGGTTTTTGGTTGAATGACCCACTTCTCTAAATAATTGATGTATTGTTGTTTCCGAATAGTGATTGTGAATACTTGATTGTTATATATTGTGCGGCTTTGGAAGTGAGTCGGAAAGGGAAAACTCAAGATTCGGATTGATTGATTGATTGATTGATTGATTGCTTTTTGGCAAGTGATCTCTTAAACTTTGTAATTTGATTGAATTGTTTACTTCTCTTTATTGTCTATGTGTTGGAGAGTAATCGGAAATGAGGTGAAGGGTTATTTGCTCCACTTGATTAATGTTAACCGACAAAAAGGGGAAAAATGAAAAGTTTTCTTGATGATAATGATAAATTGTGGATTGCTTTGTTGTGGCCCCTATTTGATTGATTGGTGAATTGCTTGAATGCATGAAAGTGGATTTGAATGATATGAATTGTTATCTCTCCTTGTGGTGTGATATTGCTTGTGTACTTCGATTGTTGAACATCGTGATGAGACACTTGATAAATACCAAAGGAAAATGATTTCGGCAAGTGATATTTTGTAATAAAGTCGAAGGGAAATGGTTCCGGCAAGTGATATTTTGTGATAAAGCCGAAGAAAAGTGGTTCCGGCTAGTGAAATAAATGTCGAAGGAAAATGGTTCCGGCAAGTGATATTTTGTGATAAAGCCGAAAGGAAATGGTTCCAGCTAGTGATATAAATGCTGAACGGAAATGGTTTCGACAAGTGATTTAATGTGTAAGCCGAAGAGAAATGGTTCAGGCTAGTGATATTGTGCCAAAGGAAAATGGTTCCGACAAATGTTGATCTTTGTGATCAATCTACTTATTGCATATATTTGACTTATTTGATGCATGTGATTGAGCTAATTGATGTGTTTGATTGGTTTATTTGATATGTGAATTGAAAAAGTTGATATTTATGATTGAAATGCTTAATACTTGAGAGTAAATGATTTGATACTTGTCGGTTGTTGAAATGTGACTTTTGGTCTATGATCTTTGAGCCTTGAGATTTGTGTATTGTAGAACTGTTAGGTTGGCCTGATTTATATGCCGGTTGTAGTTTGTGGAAATTCAATTGGAATGGAAAGGAGTATTCGATTCTAGTTAGGTTGCCTTGTATACTAGGTTGCTTACTGGGTACCGTGATGATGGTACTCACTCCTTGCTTCTACACTTGTGTAGGTTCCGAGCCCAAACCCGTGTGATCTTCTTCTTCTCCTTCTTCTTCTTCTTCTTCTGACTTCTAGGTTCGTTGGAGGACTTGAGAGGTAACTGCTTGTCATCTTGGTGGCCCCCTTTTCATTTTTGTTATGCTTTGTTCTATTTGAGAAGTTATAAAGACATTGAAACTTATACTTATTTCTTAATTTCGCACTCTATATATTAGAGGCTTGTACACGTGACAACTAGTTTTTGGGGTATTGTTTTGAATGAATAAGTTTTCCACCTTTGTCTTGTTCTTGCTTTATCTTTCCGTATTTCTTTCATTTCATTGTGTTGAAGCAGACTTGTCTTGGTGGAAATAGAAAAGTGTCATCACATCCATTTTAGGGTCGTGACAACGCATAACTCATTCTATCTCAAGTAGTTCTATTTTAGGAAAAGTAATTACTTAGCACAACATGTTAACTCTATGTTTGTATCATCAAACAAATTTTTTTTATAACTTAAGAAACTACACACCTCCTCCAGGAAGGAAATGGTACATTGACCCCCTAGCTGATTGAAAATACATGTCGACCATAATATTTTAAACTAACGTTTCAGCAGACAATGTTCACAATGCATTTCACGAGTTCACTGTCAAATTGACAAGCACATAACAAAAAACTTGATATAAATCAAGTCTCGTAAGTAACAAGTACTGCCCTCTATACTTTTTGTACTTCTATTGAACAATATGCTATAGAGATCACCATCTTTCAGGTCATTCAACACGAAATCTTTATTTTAGTCTCACATAGTGTGCACAATACAAGCACTTGCATGCACATTAGAGAATTTATAAAATTGTTATCAAGGTTAAAAAAAGTGTTATTACTTATCATAAAACATAAATAATGTGCTTACATTGAAATTATATAAAACGTTCTAGTAATAAAGCCCTTACCAAACAAATAGGAAATGTATCATTGTCACTTATAGATCTTTCGGTTGACTGATACTTGATGCAATTCATATGTGTAAAAATGATTTCCCTGCTCAATCTTGTATTAACATTTTCAGTCTGATCTTGAAGGGCAAACAAACCCTAAATTGAATATCATAGATTGTAAGGAGAAATATTTCATAAAGAAAAATATTTATACTATTATTTGTCCATTATTTTATTATAACTCGAATTTTTTTTCTTATATCCCCACTTCCTCAAGAATCCAAGGATCTTGTCTTGTTTATCTTCTTCAAAACAATATCTCATTAAGATTGTTAGAAAATAATAGGAAATATAATTGAAGAAGAAGATGACTTTGAATCATGAAATATTACTTTCCTTAAAGAGATATTGCTCGTATATATATATTGGGGAAAATACAAGCAATTCCCTTCAGGCTACAACAAAGCCCTTGTATATGCACGTATATTTGGCTTAGGCAACTTTTGGAGAGTCCTTAAATTTATAGAACTTAAAGGATGACTTTTCAAAAGAGTCGTGTTTGTTCATGAACAAATGACTTTTCATAAAAGTCATGTTCTTTCATTAACAATGATTTTTCATAACAGTCATGTACTCATGTTCTTTCATTAACAGATGACATTTCATAATAGTCCTGTACTCATGTTCTTTGATGAACAGATTTGTTTACTCAATTTAAGACATCTTTATATTACAAAATATCATATATATATATATATATATATATATATATATATATAACAGAACCCTCAACCCAGTGATGTGGCGCCACCAAAAACAAGGATTCTCTTTTTCTTTATTTATTTCCAAAATTGCCCTTCTTAAAATTCATAATCTTACGAAAAAGTCACAACTCTTTAGAAAAGTCACAACCTTACAGAAAAGTCACAACTCTTTAGAAAAGTCACAACCTTATAGAAAAGTCACAACTTTTCATAAAAGTCACAACTCTTTAGAAAAGTCACAACCTTACGGAAAAGTCACAACTCTTTAGAAAAGTCACAACCTTACGAAAAAATCACAACTCTTCATTTTTCATTCACTCATTTTAAAACCCAACACTTAATTCCAAGGCACCAACAAAAGAAAGAATAAACAAAGAAAATTGATTTCAAAATATCATATATATAAAAGAGAACCTTCAACCCGGTGATGTGGCGCCACAAGAAACAAGTATTCTCTTTTTCTTTATTTATTTCCAAAATTTCCCTTCTTAAAAGTCATAATCTTACGAAAAAGTCACAATTTTTCATAAAAGTCACAACTCTTTAGAAAAGTCACAACCTTACAGAAAAGTCACAACTTTTCATAAAAGTCACAACTCTTTAGAAAAGTCACAACCTTACTTAAAACTCACAACTTTTCATAAAAGTCACAACTCTTTAGAAAAGTCACAACCTTACGGAAAAGTCACAACCTTACGAAAAAGTCAACACTCTTCATTTTTCATTCACACATTTTAAAACCGAACACTTAATTCCAAGGCACCAACAGAAGAAAGAATAAACAAAGAAATTTGATTTCAAAATATATATATATATATATAAAAGAGAACCCTCAACCCGGTGACGTGGCGCCACCAGAAACAAGGATTCTCTTTTTATTTATTCATTTCCAAAATTGCCCTTCTTAAAGTCACAATCTTACGAAAAAGTCACAACTTTTCATAAAAGTGACAACTCTTTAGAAAAGTCACAACCTTACAGAAAAGTCACAACTTTTCATAAATGTCACAATTCTTTAGAAAAGTCACAACCTTACTTAAAAGTCGCAACTTTTCATAAAAGTCACAACTCTTTAGAAAAGTCACAACCTTACCAAAAAGTTACTACTCTTCATTTTTCATTCACACATTTTAAAACCCAACACTTAATTCCAAGGCCCCAACAGAAGAAAGAATAAACAAAGAAAATTGATTTCAAATGCAATGCAGCATTACTACTCTTGCATCTCTCAATCCACAACACATAACACTGCTGTAATGGTTGAATTCATTACATTTGGTTCTTTAGTAAACAAAAGTTCTATTTCTGCCACTATTATTTGTAGGTTTTTTTCCGCTATAGGGGAGTCGAATTCAAATACATTAATTAAGGTTCTTATGAAGTGTGTTTCATTCCTCAAAGTTTTCTTCCTCCTGCTACTCTTGCACCTCTCAGTCCACAACACATAACGCTGCTGTAATGGTTGAATCCATTACATTTGGTTCTTTAGTAAACAAAAGTTCTATTTCTGCCACTATTATTTGTAGGTTTTTTCCCGCTATAGGGGAGTCGAATTCAAACACATTAATTAAGCTTCTTACGAAGTGTGTTTCATTCCTCAAAGTTTTCTTGCTCCTATTTAATGAAGCTTAAGCTTTTACTGTAAGTCATAGCGATTCATGTAACTATTGCAATTTCTTTTTTATATTTTGGTGACTTTTTTTGAACTCTGTTAAAAATTCCAACAAGGATGATTGAAAATTGATCTTCTCTTTTGTCCATTTCTACAAGTTTCGTCATATACGTTTTGGGAAAGTTGTTTGTGGGCTGTGCTATATTTGATAGCACACAACAACAAATATGTGATAATTAATACGAAACCAATGGTGAAGTTTGTTAAAAGAACCAAATAGATTGCTCTCTTGCTTGCCACAGTTAGTATAATATTTTTATTATTTTATCTTAGGAACAAACATTTTGTATGCCATTGCACTTTTCTTAGAATATTAGTATAGAGACAATTAGTCCACTTCTTTTATCGCAAGTTGACTAATTTTTCATTTTTCATACTCTCTTCTTTTTGGGCATAATAAGAGATCAAGTTTTCGTGAAACTAACAGATTCCCAAAATACACTATACTAAAAATAATTTTTATCGGTAATAAATATGCACATTAAGAAGAGTGCTAGAGTCTTTACAAACACTAATTAATTGTCATTAGATTCAATGTCGCTACAGACTTTCGAGACATTTATAGAAAGTACTCATTGCCTCTGAAAATACATATTTAGCGGCAATTAAGCTATTAATTGCCGTTAAAGATCATTTTTGCCGTAGTGATAACCCTTTCTTTTGGCTTCTTTCAATTAAATTTGTATACTGTAAACTTGGATACAGCCCGACAAACTATCTTTTTGAAAACTATGTTAAGTAATACGCCTTTTTCTTCTTGATTGTTTGGTAAGTAAGGTCGTCTTTATTATTATTTGTGGATATTTGTGAGTTGAAGTGCTCACAAAATTATATTATGCTGTGAGATTTTAATATGTTATGTATCAAAATTTTGGTACGCTGTTGGAATGGTTGAATTCATTACATCTGGTTCTTTAGTAAACAAAATTTTTACTTCTGCCACTATTATTTGAAGATTTTTTTCCGCCATAGGGGAGTCAAATTCAAATACATTAATTAAGCTTTTTATGAAGTGTGTTTCATTCCTCAAAGTTTTCTTTCTCTTATTTTATGAAGCTTAATCTTTACTGTAAGTTATAGTGATTCATGTAACTATTGCAATTTCTTTTTGCTATTTTGGTGACTTTTTTGAACTATATTAAAAATTTCAGCAAGGATGATTGAAAATTGATCTTCTCTTTTGTACTTTTCGACGGGTTTCTTCATATACTTTTTGGGGAAATTGTTTGTGGGTTGTGCTCTATTTGATAGCACACAACAACAAATATGTGATAACTAATACGGAATCAATGGTGAAGTTTGTTAAAAGAACCAAGTAGATTGCTCTCTTGCTTGCCACGATTACTATATTATTTTGATTGTTTTACCCTAGGAACAAACATTTTGTATGCCATTGCACTCTTCCTGGAATATTAGTATAGAGACAATTAGTCCACTTATTTTATCACAAGTTGACTAATTTTTCATATTTCTTCCTCTCTTCCTTTTGGGCATAATATGAGATCAAGTTTTTTTGAAACTAACAGATGCCCAAATACACTATAACAAAAATAATTTTTATCGACAATAAATATGCACATTAACGAAGAGTTCTACAGCCTTTACCTACGTTAATTAATTGTCATTAGATTTAATGTCGCTATAGACTTTAAGGACATTTATAAAGAATACTAATTGCCTCTGAAAATACATATTTAGCGGCAATTAAGCTATAAATTGTCGTTCAAGATCATTTTTGCTGTAGTGATAACTCTTTCTTTTGGCTTCTTTCAATTAAATTTGTGAACTGTAAACTTGAACACAGCCCAGCAGACTATCTTTTTGAAAAATATGTCAAGCAACATGTCTTTTTCTTCTTGATTGTTAGGAAAGTAAGGTCGTCTTTATTTTTATTTCTGGATATTTGTGAGTTCAAGTGCTCACAAAATTATGTTGTGAGATTTTAATATGTTATGTATCAAAATTTGAGTTTACAATATCAAGTTGTGAATAGTTCCATTCGAGATGACACCTATGCTTGGTTGATCATTGCATTAATTCTTTGTAACTTCATACTATAACCATAACAATAACTATGGTTCAATTCCAAATAAGTTGGGGCCAGTGATATGAAACCTAAGCAATAGTAATGACTATTCTGAGACAATGAGGAAAAACACTTATGATACATAAATTTTAGGGTCATTTATAACATATACATGACATACTATAATAAAGAAGAGATTGATGGAGGTTCATAAGATAGGAGTCGAAGGTCCTCCATTTGAATTTAGTTAATTATGTTCTTGTATGGACGTGATGTTCCACTTAACTTGGGAGTGTTGTTGTTCGAGGCTTTTTGGTTTCTTCTTTAACATCTGATGTGATTCTGTATAACTTTTTGGAATTTAGAAAAATTTGTTACTTCTGACCAACTATTTCCATGGATATTTTCTTAGACTTCTTTCTTATACTTAAAATCTTTCTATGACTCATAATTTTTTGTATAGCAAAACCGAAAATTAAAAATAATAGCACTTTAAGATTTCGGAGGAATGCTTTGCTTTAAGATAAAATGTTCTTGACAATATAGGGTATGTATTGAAATTACGAATATTGCCGAATGATCATATGTAAGCTTAATAAAATAGATCAATCCCGTGCGAAGCACGGGTAATTTACCTAGTTTTACTAATATATGTCAATCCATATGTATGTCTATATTTCATAACAGTCATATACTCATGTTCTTTCATGAACAAATGTGTCTATTCAATTTAAGACATCTTTATATTACAAAATAATTTACTCATATGTCAATTCACATGTATTTCTACATTGATAAATTGTGAAAAAGTAAATAACTAATAGTCAAGGTGTGTTTTGGGAATCAATTTCTAATAGTAGATAGAAAAAGCTAATATTTGATATTTCAATTGTATTTTTGGCCATCTAACTCTAGTTAAAAGTATTCACTTGTGTATATAGATCATATTTTGAAAAAAAAAAACTCTCATATTTTCAAATATTAGAAACTAAACATATATCAAAAGTAAAAAGATAAATTTATTAGCTGAAACATATAACAACAGAAAATTTGAGATCATATGACCGACAAATTTTAGTTGGATCATGGTTCCTTAGCGTAAAAGCAAAGTAGTAGTTATCACTATGGAGATTTAACAACTAATGAAAAATCATTTAAAGTATAACTGCATCCAACATTAAAAATAATTGCATCTAAACATTAAAACATACAACAATACTTGTTCACTTTATGAAATCAATGGATAATTTTACACTTAGTTCCTAATTTACCCTTATCATTAATTATAGTCATCTCCCTATTACATTTTTCAATACATTGTATTTATTATATTTAAAGGGTAATATAGTAAAATCACCTTTCTATTTAATGTTTTTTATAGAGTGTGTCAAGTCGATAGTGGACAAATATTGTTGGACAGAGGGAGTCTATGCTAGTTCCATTAGCCAAAACAACAGTTAAACTTCCATGAGAGGAATAGTTATATCCCAAAATATTGAGTACCATACCAATGAAACGGGATTTTGGTCTTACATAGAAAATTCTGGAGTTATGTACCACAGATGTCATAGTTCTTACAGGACCAAATTGATAAGTGGCCTCATTTTGTAAAATGGTGTTTGTTGTACTAGTACGACGCTGCATTGTGGTTAATTTTCTTTTCTTCTAGAAATTTCCTAATTTAATTAAATTCAAAAAGTTTTTGTAATGCTTCCTGAACCTGAAATCACATTGATGCAATAATGTCAATCTATATATTGGTGATAAGCTATGTAGGTATATTACAGGAAGCACATTAATATAATAAAAAATTTCTTCCAAATAATCAACTACCCTTTTTTCATTTCTTTCATACTAACTTGAAGGAAAGATGAAAAATAAGTAGATAATTATTGTTTTATAGATAGAAGTTCTATAAGAATATAGAATACAATTTTCATGTGCTCTGTGGGTCTAAAACGACATAAAATAAGGTTAATCATACTTTGTCTACAAAAGTCATACTATCACAAGAACTTACTTCATTAATTCTCAAAACCTAATGAAGAAAAACGAGTAAAAAAATCAAGTTTTCTATTCTTTTAGGTAGAGAAAAATTCTAAAATCTATAGAGATGGTTTTCAAAGGGTATGTAAATTATTTTAGGTGAAATAGTCTAGTAATCCCTTATACTTGACTTGAATTGTAAAGTGAGCCCTTCTACTTCCCAAAGTCTCAACTGGACACTTAAACTAGAACAAAATAGAAATTTTAAGCCCCTTTGACCATTGACGGGCCTTATGTGGCATTAATTTAGCTGAGTTGGAAAAATGTGTGTTACACACGCGAAATAAGAGCGTGAATTGATTTAAAAAGTCACTAAAATTAAATAAAAGTAAAAAAAAAATAACCTACATAAAAGACAAAAAGGCAAAACAAATAAAGAAAACTCCTTTCTTCTTCAAACCCACCCACCCACTCTTTTTGAAAAATAGCAGATCTCCCCCTGCTATATCACTATCCTCTCCATTACCAATAATCTGTTCTTGCAATCTCATTTTTCAAATGAAAACTACACATTCATCAAAAACCCAACAACAAATATAATTGGAAACGAAAGAAAAAAAAACTTTTCCAAATTGAAAGCTCAAATCGAAATGGGTTTGTATATTGAAGGACTATTGCTGCTACTAATGGTTTCTTTTTATCTTTCAAAAGCAAAACTTTTTGAAAAGAAAAGAACAATTTTTCATCTCTCTTTTTAAATTGTAGATATAACTTTGAAATTTTTATTATTTTTTGATCTTTTCTTCTTTCAAGTTTGAATTTTTCTTTCAATTTCAAGCTTTCTGGGGTCAAGTTTAGTATTAGGATTAGTAGGGTTTGAGTGCTTTCTTCTATTGATGCTAATATGTGTTTTGATGAAATTATAAGCTCTAATGGGGCTGTTAATGGACTTTCTTTTGGGTTAGGGTTCTTGAGAACAAGGTGAAAATCATTTTTTTAATGTACTTATTTGTTTAATAAAATAAATATATAAAAATATCATTGTCACCATTAAATTAATGAGATGGATATGGTGTGGCTTTTTTTTGACGTGAATATGATGTGTCATCCATGTCAGATCGAGTGAGAAACACTTGCTGACCAAAGGGTTTAAAATTTCTATTATGTTTGAGTTCAAGTGTCTAGTTGAAATTTTGTGGAGTAGAAGGGTCTAGTTTACAGTCTGAGTCAAGTATAAGGGTCCACCAGACCATTTCGTCATTATTTTATTCTTAAATCTAGTATACAAATTAAACAAACATACATAGAGTTCTCATATAGTCCACCAAACTAGTTTCAAATTCAAATATAGCTAATTTAACTGATATTTATTAAATGTCTACATGAGAATTCAATCAACAAAGCTCATCAAGTAGAAGTTAAAAAAAATTGCATAAAAAGTTTAAAAATAAAACAACGATGTGTATCTTAATTAAAATAAAACTAATGTAGAACATCACCAACAATAAAAAAAATCTCACATTATGAATGTAGTCAAATTTAAGTTAAAAAAAAAAAGAAAGAACAACTTAGCTTAATGAAAAGACTAATGAAATGATGAATTAGGGGGATTAACTCCTGGAGTAGATCTGCAAATCGTTATAATTGAGGAGAAATAGCTGATCTGGGTGGGATGCAAATTTGCAAGAAATGATAAAATCGGAAAGCACAAATGTGGGGGAGGGGGGAGGATGGAGAAATTTTAAAATAAATAAAATTGAGGGATGGGGGATTCCATTGATCGATACAATTGAGGTAATAGCTTCTTCTTTTTTATATGCTAAGCAATTTCAATTGAGATCATAGATAAATTTACAAACTAGGATGAGGATGTAACTAATAAATATCTTTCACTAGATGACAAAAGAGTAAAATATTTAGAATATCATAATCCAAGCCAACTCTCAATTCCTTGTGGAATTAGGTACCTCCACCCTACCCTACCCTCCAAGATGAGTATTAGCGTCTTTATTCAACATGTTTTTCTTCTTCCATATTTGAGATTTTGAGAGCATTATTCACATGAATGCTTCCACACAAAAAATATGAAGAGTTTTTTGCATTATTTTCTTGTTCTTATCTCCTTTCTATAACAGAAACTTCTCGACATTAATTCATCGGTCATTATTCAAAAGTCCACTGTATTTAGTTGGATTTGGTTAAAAGATGAGTTGCTTTTTAATCTTCTTTTTGCCGATTGATATAATATGTATTTTGAAAATTTAATTTTGAAAAAATATTTTAAATTTTCTCCAAATATACTTAATCACTGGATGCAAAACTATGCACACTTGTTCACTTATAAAAATATTATTACTCAAGTTTTCTTATGCCAATCCGTTTTCTTCTATTATGTCTTCAAGTTTATCAATTTCATGTTGATGAACAGAGCATGTATCACAAAAGAAAACATCAATGAACAAAGATTCAATAAGTGTTCTTAGAACCTCGCAAACAATTGTTACCACCAAAGAATGCATAGTGTAATCTCAGAAATTAAAAAGAAAAACCGCTACTCACAATTCAACCAATGGCACCAAGTGCCTCACAATTAGAAGGCTGCAACATTCACATCAGGCAACGCCTCAATCGCCATGACCCAAAATCAGGCCATGAGAGAGCTTACTATAAATCTCCACAAGCCAAAAACCAAAGTGAAGAAAAAAAAATATACTTAAACAAAACTCCGTGGAAACAATAACAAGGAGAAGAGGGTGTCATAACATAGATATGTATAAGGCGATACAAAGTATATAAAAAAAACCCGAAAGTGATCGAGAAAGACAAAATTATTTATAAGAACCAACCCGGACCTGGTGTTATTGGTACAAGAGCGATTAAGTACAGAAATGACTATATACAACATAACTGGCTAATTAAAATACAAAATACTTAGACAGTACAAAAGAGGAAAAAAAAGCAAGTCTCCATATGCCAAGAGTTTACCACGATCCAAGTCATCGACAGCCACGGGAGAACCAATGCTCAGTAACGGTGGCTCATTTTAGGAGATGCATCAAAAAATAATTCACAAGTGTAGTATGAGTACCAAAATATGGGGTACCTAGTAGGCAAGCATAATAAGCTGATTGAGCTCAGAAAGATCATAAATATATAATAAGAAGTATGATAGTGCTAATATTACGATTCAACAGTTAAAAGGCAATGATGATGATGATGATGATGGTGATGATGATGATGATTGTGGTGGTGGTGATGATGGTGATGGTGATGATGGTGATGGTGATGATGGTGCTGGTGATGGTAGTGGTGGTGGTGGTGGTGCTAGTGATAGTGGTGGTGGTGGTGATGGTGATGATGATGATGGTGGTGATAATGGTGATGATGGTGGTGGTGATGATTGTGATGATGATGATAATGGTGGTGATCGTGGTGATGATGATGGTGGTGGTGATGATGGTGATGATGGTGGTGATGATGATGATGGTGATGGTGATGGAGATGATGATGATGATGATGATGATGATGGTGATGATGATGATGATGGTGATGATAATGATGATGATGATGATGATGGTGATGATGGTGATGATGATGATGGTGATAATGATGGTGATGATGGTGATGGTGATGATGGTGATGGTGATGATTGTAATGATGATGATGATGGTGATGGTGATGATGATGATGGTGATGATGATGGTGATGATGGTGATGGTGATGATGGTGATAGTGATGATGATGATGGTGCAATGCAATATGACCTATGCATAAAATCTTTGAGTCACCTGAAATGATCCCTCACACTTGACAACTGATGATGATGATGATGGTGATGATGGTGATGATGGTGATGATGATGATAGTGATGGTGATCAGTTGAAGATGAAAGAAGAGTTTCATAGCATTACATTTTTTGCACAAAAATGGAAGAACATAGTCCTGCCATTGCTGAGATAGGGGGCGAAATTTGTATAGAAAAGGAAAGGGGAAGAAAACAAGGAAAGCTAATAAGAATAGGTTAAAAGGTTTTCCTTTTGAAAAATCTGATATGATTTCTAAAGGGCTTTCAAGTTTGGGCCTTATTTTGCCTACTTTTGGGCTACGTTTTGGGTAAAGAAGATGGGCCAATTGGCTGAATATATTGTCTGATTTGGAACTCACTTTAGTCAAATTTTGTGGCTTTTTCCTCCTTTAAATTAATTCATTTGAACTTCTAATTTAATAACTAAAACAATATATATTATATAAAAAGTTTAGTAAGTAAGAAGCTTGAATAAAGTAACGACAATCCATTTTAAAGAAGGCAACAATAAAGTAATAATACTAATGTTGATAATAAAAAATATAATTTTAAAATAGTAAAAATGATAATAAAAATATGATAATCATAATAAAAGGTAAAGTAATAGTATCTAATAGATATTTTTGGTAACAATAGTAATAAGCAAAAATAATAGTGAAATATAAAGTATTCGACTTATTATCACTTTAGAAGCTTAACGAAATAAATTCGAAGAAAGGAGAGACAAAATTGGGTGTCAACAGTCGGCACTAGGAAACCATAGTTGGAACCCTTGGTCTGGCTGACTACTTAGTGGAAGACTAAACACATGCTAGAAACTTAGATTGGTGAGCAATTAAAACAATAAACGAAATCTCAAGAACTATCTGAAAAATACTGAGTGTAAATAATAGAATTAGTCAAAACATCTTAGGAAAAAACTATATCAACTCTCTAACTTTGTTTATTCATGAAGCCTCTTCTAACTGAAGATAGGTGACAGGACAAGACCCACGACTACCCTAAAAATATTATCAAAGCATAAAGATTGGAGTCCTCTGAAAGAAAGGAGATTTCACCAACAGCTAATGAACAAGTGATCTCAACAGAGCGCGTGTTAATGATCCTGAATACATATATCTGCATCATAAAACAATGCAACATCGAATGACGTCAGTACATGGAATGTACGGTAAGTAATAAAGCTAAATGAAATAACCAACTAAACTAACCAACTGAATTGAATAAAGGAACTGAAAGAAAACTGACTCAAAGTAATGCATGAGCATGAAGTAAAATCATTAAAGCTTCACAATGAGATATGCAATAACAACAAAACATTAAAATACTATACTTTTGTTTCTTAGAGAGTTTCTCTAACCGACAACCATCATTATAAGCCTCGTGATGATACAATATGTTATCCACGGTACCGTAACTGTCATATATCTTTCCAGAGCATAAGACAAAAAACTTAACTTATGGATCCATCTAAACAATTCATCAACGCGGCTGAGAAGGAGTCGCCAAAATCAACAATACAATCCTATCATCACTGGCAACTTAGGTTATGGGATTTGAGTTATCTTAACTCTTACCCGAATCGGTGCTCAATACTATTCCCAAAAAATATATGTTAATTCTCATAATAATGATAATAATTACTATGTTGAGTTAATACTCAAAAGGTCCTCTTTAGGGAAAACTGATCTTTGCTATACTGACTGAAATACTTTTGAAACTCGTCATGCTTTTCTTAAAAAATAGCAATTCTTTACTCAAAATGATAACTTAATAGACTTGAACTGTCTTTACTTTTGAAATCAATGGATTTAACCAGTCGTACAAAGACTTTCCACAATTCTCATTTAAAATAGGGTTCATGTGATAAAGTGAATATGAATGACAATCTAAGAATCAAAATGCATGAAATATCACAATCTCAATAATATAAAGTAAGAATTCATAATAAGAATTAAAAGTAAAGTTCACAATTCATAGAACTTTGGGTAGAACCCAAGATTTAACTCTTTACCGATTGAATTTAGATTTAGGGCGTGAGGACGAACTTAGTCTAACACTATGAATAGTCTTACATACTTGAAAGATCAATGTTCTTGAAGAAGCTTGAAGAAGATGCTTGAAACCCTAGATTTCTCCTCTTGAATATCCTTACTCTAAGTCTTGGGAATGATTATGAGATTGTTAGGGTCAAACTAAACTGAAAAGGACCTTAATTAGGTGTAAATTCATCAGAGTTTAGGCTTAAAAGGGTTAGAAAAAGACTGAATTATCCTTTATTAAAGCTAGTCGGGGCCATCTACGGTTTGTATAAGCTTCTAAGACTGTACTATCCACTCGTATATCCCCTTACTGAAAATTCATGTTTCTGACCAAATGAACCATAGTCCAAATGATGAGCCGTAGAACACCTTCATGCACTGAGTCTGAGAAGTCCCTGAAGAATAACCACGACCCACTATCTATGAGTCTTGGTACAACGTATGACTCGTATAATGCCATCCAGACACAAAGAACTAAAATTATTAAGTCTGAAGACTACTTCCACGAACCCAATCTACAACCCATCTTCCCAACCACAAGTCGTTCTGTTGGCTCATAAAAAGGGGTCAGCGACTTGACAATTTTCCAACTTCCTAAGCTCACTCCACGAGCCATTTCCACGACCCTTACACCTAACCACAGACCATAAAACCAACTCATAATCACTGAACCAATATTCCCCCAATCAAAGTGTCAACCACATTGCACATCCATGAGTCATACTTCCAACTACATCATGTACACACCAACCATAAGCATCAAAACCAGCACGCACCATCAGTTTTATGCAACCTTTCAACTCTAACTGAGCTATGCACTTCTGAGGTGTTACAATATCTTCCCCTTGGGAACATTCATCCTCGACTGAGACTTGACTAAGCATGAAAAGAGTAGGGAAAGATCTAACAATGCAAATGCACATGAAACACATATAACTTAGGGAGTGACTGACTACGGGCTAAATCATGAAGTAAAAACTTATTTCATGAATATGCATGCATACAAAAAACATGAAAATGGATGAAACACATGAATTCGAAAGAGTACTTAGGAGGAATTAATACCTCAGGCTGAAACTAAATTGGAGGAAAAGAAATGAGGGTATCTTTCTTTCATATCTTCTTCGGCTTCCTATGTAGCCTCTTCAACAAACTGAGTCTTACATAGGACCTTGACTAATGCAACCTCTTTGATCCTCAACTTGCAAACCTAAAGATTAAGAATTAGAACCGAAATCTCTTCATAGGAAAAACTGTCTTTCACACCAACACTTTCTGTGGGCATAATGAGAGAAGGATTACCCAAGCATATCTAGTAACATGCTTCTTAGTCATTCCACTTCCTTTCCAACAGTTGCTAATGCAATGAATTCAAATACCATTATGGAATAGAAAATACAAGTTTATTTCTTAGATGCCCAACTAATGATACCAACCCCCAGAGTAAATATACAACCTGAAGTAGCTTTATTATCATTTATACTTGTAATCCAACTCACATCAGAATATCCTTTAATATGGTAGGAAAACTACTATAACATATACCCAAAAGTTTTGTTTTTTTAAAATATCCAATTAAACTAATTATAGTTTTCCAATGAATGTTGTTTGGAATGATTGTAAACCTTGAAAGTTTACCAATGAAAAATGTTATATCAGGCCTAGTGCAATGCATTGCATATAATAAACTTTCAATTGCACTTGGATACTCTAACTGAGCCCCTGTTCTTTCAGTATTTTCTATAAGCTTTATACTTATTATATGGAGTTTTAGATTCCTCTATGCCCAAATGATTGAAATTTTTAAGCATCTTATCAATATAGTGGGTTTATTGATAAAGTCACTCTCTTATTATTTCTCATGAATTTGATACCTCAGATAGTATCTACTTCATTAAAATCTTCCATTTTAGCGACTGGAGTTACATACTTCTAAGTTTTAGGGATTCCAAGCATATGCATGTTTGTACCAAAAATCAACATGTCATCGACATAAAGACAAATAAAACCTTCCTAATCTTTTATGAATTTGGAGTAAATACATTTATCAGCACTGTTATGTACAAACCCATTTGATAACATCAAACCATCAAGTTTTTCATGTCATTGTTTTTGTGCTTGTTTCAAACTATAGAGAGACTTTATAAGCTTACAAATTTTATGCTCATTATAAGGAAGAATAAATCCTTCAGGTTATTTCACATAGATTTCTTTATTTAAATTTCCATTTAGAAAAGCAGTTTTAACATCCATTTGATATACATACAAATCATATATAGATGCCAAGGATAAAAGTACTCCAATATATATTATTCTTGCTATCAGAGCATATGTATCAAAGTAGTCAATACCTTCTTTCTAAGTAAAGCCTTTTGTATCTAACCTTGCATTGAAGGTTTGTATAATATTGTGTGCATTATATTTTTCTCTTAAATACCCACTTAAAGCCTATTGGTTAAGATTCACAAGGTAAATCAACTAAAATCCAAGTATTATTGGATATTAATAAATCTATTTCATCATTAATCGCCTTTTCCAAAAAGTAACATCTCTTGAAGACATAGAATCTTGAAATATTCTAGGATCTTCTTCTATATTAAACAAAGTAGGCATTTGATTACACACTTTACTTCTATCTCCCTCCACCAGAAAAGTTATAGATTTTGAGGAGACAAAATCAGGATCAAGAGTTTTTTCTCTCCTAACTTTTTGTCTTCTTGGCTCTAGATGACCATTGTCACTTTTCCTTTTATTAGAAGAATTTTGAAATGTGACATATTTTCCTCATCAAAACTACTTTGACTTGCTTCATTCAACTTTTCAACAATAATGTCATTCAAAAAATTATTTTCTAAAAATTCAACATGAATAGATTCTACAACAACATTAGACTCTAGGTCAAGTAATCTATATGCTTTCAAGTGTTGTGCATATTCTACAAATATCCTTTTTATTTCTCTAGGACCCAACTTTGTTCTCTGATGGTCAGGAACTTTATAGAAATATATACACCCCACACTTTAAAATAAGACATACTTGGTTTTCTACCATTCCATAGTTCATAAGGTGAATCATGCATAGTTTTTTAAGGTACTCTATTTAATATATATGACAAGCACTATGTAGAGCTTCACCCCCATAAATTGTGTGGTAAGTGAGAATTCAACAACATAGAATTAATCATATCTACTAGAGATCTATTTTTTCTTTTAGTCAATCCATTTTGTTGAGGTGTATAAGGAGCACTAGTTTGATATATAATACATTGATCTTCACAAAACTTATTAAATTCACTGAAAAAGTGTTCTTCTCCTCTATCACTTTTAAGATTTTTTTTTTTTTTTTAATCTCTTGATTTTCGACAACTGACTTATGTTTCCTAAACTTTAAAAAAGTTTCATCTTAATTTGTTCTAAGGAGATAAACATGTGTAAATCTAGAAAACTCATCAATAAAAGTAATGAAGTATCTTTTGCCTCCTCTAGTTAATTCTTCATTTAATTCACATAAGTCAGAATACACTAAATGTAACATTTCTGTAAATCTTTCAACCTTACGAAAAGGTTTCTTAATCATTTTTGTTTGTATACAAATTTCACACTTTCCTCTATGTTCAAATTTACCGTTAATTTAGCCATTGTGTGACATATAATTTAAATAATCAAAATTTAAATGTTCTAATCTTTCCTGCCATCAATAAGAATCAGACACAATAATATAAGTAGAAGCATCATTTATTACATTAACACTTAACACTGATATTCTTTACCTAAAAACAAACCACTTGTAGACACCATTTCCCTTCGGCTAGTGATGTAAATGCCAAAGGGAAATGGCTCCGGCTAGTGATTAATGTGAAAGCCGAAGAGAAATGGTTCCGAGCGATATAAATGCCGAAGAGAAATGGTTCTGACAAGTGCTATTTTTTTATAAAAGCCGAAGGGAAATGGTTCCGGCAAGTGAAATAATGTGAAAGCCGAAGGGAAATGGTTTCGACTAGTGACATTGTGTCGAAGGGAAATGGTTCCAGCCAATGTTGACTTTGTGATCAATATACTTGATGCATACCCTTGACTTATTTGATGCATATGATTGAGCTAATTATTGTGTTTGGCTCGGTTTATTTGCTATATGAGTTGAACATGTTGCTCTTTGTGAATTGAGATGCCTTGTGTTTGAGAGTAAATGATTTGATACTTATCGGTTGTTGAATTGTGACATTTGGTCTATGATCTTGAGCCTTGAGACTTGTTTATTATAGAGCTTTTAGGTTTCTTACTAGGTACCGTATTGGTTGTACTCACTCATTGCTTCTACACTTGTGTAGGTCCCGAGCCCGGACTCGTATGATCTCTTTCTCCTTATTTCGAGGCTTGTCAAGGACTGAAGAGGTAGCTGCTTGTCACTTCGGCGGACCCTTCTCTTTTCTTTTTCTTTAAGCGTTGTTCTAATTGAGAAACGAAGATTGAGACTTGTATTTATCTTTCAAATTATGTATTTACTTTAAATGCTTGTACACATGACAATTAGATTTTGGGGTGTTGTTTAGAATGAATAAGTTTTCCGCCTTTGTCTTGTTCTTGCTTTATTTATTTTTTCGCTTTTCTTTCATCTTCATTGGGTTGAGGCTAACTTGTCTTGATGGGAAAGGCCAATTACCGTCATGTCCATTTTTGGGTCATGACACTAGATGTTTGAACTAAAGTATCTCTTACAAAAGTCTTACTTTCAATTTGAAGGTGAGTTCTAAACTGTTCCACAATCAATTTGTCAGTAGAATACAAAAAAATTAATTTGTAGGTTTTTCCATGATGACGGTAGTTTCGAGTAAATTGCACCTATTTAAAGTGCATCAGGAATTTTAACTTCAAGGTCACTTAGTTTCGAAAATAAAATTTGTAACTCATGAATCGGGTCCGTGACAGGTTTTGTATCAATCATCTTAAATTTGAAATAAAACAGAGATAAGAATTTAACGATACATCATTTCTTGTTTTCATATGTGGTCTGCAACATTGTACATATTTCCCTTGGAGATTTCAAATTTGAGTACAGATCATACAGATGATCAATCAATGTATTCAAAATATGACCTCGACAGAGTAGTTCATCTTTTTCACATTTCTTCCTCTATTTTTTGACTCCATCAGTATCATCTAGGTAGGTTCTGGGAGGGCAGCTAACAGTGGATCAAGGAGATAAAATATCTTCAATGCAGTGAGAAAGAAAATTGTTTTGTCATTCCAACAAGTGAAGTTTTGTAATACCCCGAAATATTTTTAAGCTAAGACCCGAACCATTCTTCATTTGCGTATATGGTTGTATCGGGTGATTCTTTAATTGTGCTTAGGTGTTAAGATCAATTCTTTAGTGTGAAAGTAGATTTGAAGTAAGGTCATAAAAATTTCCTAGCACAAAGTTGAGTTGAAAGTTTCCTTATCGGTTGAGTTTTGATATAAGATTCAACATAGGTCAACTTCAAACACTCATATCTCTCAGCATATAATGAATTAGGTGGCCCATGACATATCAAATTAAAGTTCTATGAGTCTTCTTTTTAACGCCACCAAGTTTCCCTTATTTTGAGACATCATCTTGAGGGGGTTGCACAACAAGTGTGTATTGGTGGTTTGATGAGGATTCACATTCCTCTTATCAGGACGTCCTCTAATATTTCTTCGTGGAGGCATGATCTGAAAAAAATTACTCATAAGCACGAATTAGAAGAAACTTTTATAGAATCAAACTCTATCGCACGAACGGGAGTATGAACAAAAGAGACAATTCCTAATGTCATTTAGCTTCCGTAATATAGATGTAGTGTGCTTCACACCGATAAGAAGGACTCTACAAGACATAACTTCACAGACATACTAGGACATTTGAACTCTATGCTATGATACTAAGTTTTCCATACCTCAAGCCTACACCTTGGATGTGGCTGGCACTCGAGAATCATTGTTGGTCCTCAAGGAAACCTTTGGCCTGGCTGACTATTTAGCGGAAGACTTACTCAAGCATTTATAAGTTTAAAATACTGAATGAGATACTAGAACTAACTTTCTAAAAATACTGAATGCAATAGATATAGTTTTAGCAAAACATAAAAAAATAAAATACTAAATATACTCAAAGATTGTCTATCTATGAAGACTTTACTGTTTTAAGATAGGAATCGGGACAAGACCCATGAACACCTTAAATGACTACTAGAAGTAACTAAAGACTGGAGTCCTTCGAAAGCTAGGAGGCCTTTCCAAAAACTGACGAATGACTAGGTGATCTCAATGAAATACTTGCTGATGATCCTGAACACATGTATCTACAACATAAAATGAAACAGGTTGAATAACATCAGTACATTGAATGCACGAGTATGTAATAGAGCTAAATGAAACAATTAACTGAATTGAAAGGCTGAAAATGGCTTAACTGAATGTAAAGAAAAACCTAAAGTAAAATTCATTTTAAGCTTCACAATAAAGCAAATAATATTAAGTACTAAACTGAATGTAGTTATATAAAAATTCTTTATTTTATTGGGGAGTTGCTCTGACCGGAAACCATCACTATGAGCCTCATGATGATACAACGTCTTGCCCACGTTGCCAGAGCCGCCCTATACCTTGCCGGAGTATAGGAAACAACTGAATTGATGGATCCACTAAAAAACCTTCTTGAGGCAGGTGAGGAGTCGTCCGTCTTGAGGTACGATCCTATCTATGCTGGCGGCGTAGGTTATGGAGTTTGAGTTACCTTAACTCTTACCCTAAATCGGTGATCAATTCTATTCCCAAGAATGTGAATGTATGCTCACGTAAAGTACTCTCTCAATTGAGATAATTCTTCAAAAGGCCTCTTTAACAGGTAACTGAAGTTCTACTAAATATTTCTGAAACACTCTGAAACCGCTTTATACCTTTATGAAAATAGTACTCTCTTTTTAATGTAAAAATAATACATTTGGAACCACTTAAGTTTCCTAAAACCCTTTTGAAAATAATGCTCTAAACTTTTCTCTTAAACTCACTTTAGTTTCAAAAATCAATGTAAGGAAATTACTAGCTTGAAATACTTTCAGTAAAACTCAATATATAGGGTTCAACAATAATTCAAGAATTTCAATGCACAAGGTATTGCAATCTCATAACATAGAAATTTCATTAAATTGAGGGCAGAACCCTAGATTCAACTTGCTACTGATTGAATTGAGATGTAAGGCGTGATGATGAACTTAGTCAAGCACTATGAATAGCCTTACATACCTGAGAAGATGAGGCTGACTTGAAATCTTGAACTGAGGCTTGAAACTGAAGAGCCTTAGCTTCTTCTTTGAGAGAACTTAGAACGTGCGAATTTGATTTGTCTAAGGATTGGGCGTGAATGGAGAGGTTATTAGGCTATGAGATAAACTTAGGAAAGTTAATTGAGGGTAAAAGGTCAAGAATACCCTTCTGGAACGTAAGAAGACCATAAAAATTAAAGAAAATGACATTTTAATGAATACCATCAGCCAAATCGGCGATCTGGAGGTCCTCCTCGCTGAAATATTCTTCGGGTCACCAAATAGGGCTTTAGATCGCTAAAATAGACAGAGACTTAGGATTTTCTGGTCATTGCGGCGAGCTAATTCGGTGATTCGCCAATCCATTCAGCGAGTTACCAAATAAGCAGTTGTCCTCGCCGAAATTTTTAGCCCGTACATGTTCCAGTAAAATGATCATAAATTTTTACTCCAAACTGAAATAAGGAAAACTTGGTGGCGATGGAAAAAAGACTCATAGACCTTTATTATGATATATCATGAGCCACCTAATTCATTATATGCTGAGAGATATGAGTGTTTGAAATTGACATAAGTAGAATCTTATATCAAAACTCAAACGATAAGGAAGCTTTTAACTCAACTTTGTGCTAGGAGATTCTTATGACCTTAATTCCTCTCCAAATCTATTTCCACACTAAAAAATTGATCTTAACACCTAAGCACAATTTATGAATTACCTGATACGACCTTATATGCAAATGAAGAATGGTTTGGGTCCTAACTTAGAAATATTTCGGGCTATTACAAGTTTGATCCATCTAAACGATCTAGTTTGATAATGTCATTTGAATTCTCAATAGCAAACAATAATTTCTCCATAACTAAATTACTGTTGAAAATTGTTAGAAGAAAAACAATAGAGAAATTAAAGTATTGAGGTGTGAAAGATCACTATCTTTCAAGAGTTATTGCGTGTACATTTTTTAAGGGACGACAAACAATTCTCTATCACGATACAATAAAATCTGAAACTTATATGCAATTGAATATGTTATTATTGGAAATGCTTCATATTTATAGAATCTGATAAGGAGACTTTTCATGAATAGTCATTCTTTTTTCGGAATAGCCGCAACCTGTAGTAGCTTTCTTTCTGAACAGACATAACCCATGGTTTAATTAAAAATTAAAAATTAAATTCAAATTGTTCAAAATAAATCTTTAAATTAAATAAAGATTCAACCCAGCCCAAGCCCCAAGTTTAAGTCCTTTTGATATATAAAAGAGAAATTTTCAAAAACAACAAACATTAGGCCTTAAATAGGACTCCTTAGCTACAGTTTCACTAATTATAATTCACATCTACACTTTGATTTGCTAGGCATTTGTATTCGTTATATTTTTCGCTGATTTCAGAGAAAATATACAAATACAAATTGATTTGTAACAAAACAAATACTTATTAGGAGGAGAGAGGGATGAGAGAGAATGAATACATGTTGTATTCGTTGTATAATGAATACAATTGATACATAATACATACTACATAATACAAAAACAGTTGAATACAAAATTAGTTTTTCGAATACAATCCAAATAAAATACAAATCTCTCACCTATATTTGATTGGATACAATTGATACATAATACAAAATAGAAATACAGTTGAATACAAAATTAGTTTTTCGAATACAATCCATATAAAATACAAATCTCTCACCTATATTTGATGGGATACAATTGATACATAATACAAAGAGGATGAGTGCATAATATATTCGTATGAATACAAATACAATTGATACAGAATACAAAAATAGTTTTTCGAATACAATTGATATAAAATACAAAACTTTCATCTATATTTGATTGAGTACAATTGATATATAATACATTTTAATGGATTTCTTCTTATTGGCAGTGGTGAGAGGGAGAGAGAGGGAGGGGAGGGGGGGTAATTTTTGCTATAAAAACAACATATAATTGTTTATTGTAATTTTTTAAAACGATAGTTGTGTTCCATAAATATGTTGACATTTTTGCTTTGTTCCATGCATAACTTTCCCTAAAATATATAAAATTAAAATTTACTCAATTAAATAGACTTAATGAGTGTGGTAACATCCTACTATATTGCAACTATCTCAACACGGTCTGTATCTCAAATTTGGTACAACTTTTCTGGAAGTTGGATGGGCTTTCATCGTAGCACGAATCCAGATAACTTCTTACTAAACTTACCACTTACCGAGTTTTTCTAAACAACTTCATGCTGACTCATGTCTAACTAATCACTTTTTCCACATGTCATCTTCTGATTCATCCACCTTTTGCGTCCGCAATCTGTCCTATACAATGTCATATTTATACTTGAAAAGTAATGTTGGCCCATTGTCAGAATTTCTACATTCCAACACAGGAAAGGGATAATTTGTTGATTCTATGGGCTCTGAAAGTCCTCCTTTATGAATTGTAGCCACAATTTAGGGCTTACTTTTTGGATGTATTACAATTAATTTTTTTTTTGAGAATGTATAAAGAAGAAACATGGGTGAATATGCTCATTAATGCACGTAACTTGTTTTGGGGTTCCTTGTTTCAGGATAGTGAACTCTTTTGGATCCTACGAGTTCATAGCATGTGCTTCATTTTGACTTTTAGCACTATTTTATAAATTATAAGACAATAGCCTTCTATATAGGGTTCGTTACACGCATTTTATAATTAGATTATTTTGCTTTATGTTGAATTTCATTATAAAGAATATGTGCAATCGTACAGTGTATATTTTGCTTGTAATAAAAATCATTATCATACATGTCCATATCTGTTGGTTCGTTAATTTGATAAGTCTTGTGAGCGAAGTTAGCATTTCGACTACATGTTCGATAAAAATCAGTAGTTTTGATGTAAATTTTGTATTTGTGTTAAAAAAAATCACTTAATATGTATAGATAATTTATCAAGAACACAATAACTTTCATCTTTTTTTAAAATTCAAAATTCAGATTAAAGTTGAAATTTTAGCTATGCTTCTACTCATGAAAATTGACTCATTTTGTTAATTTGTACAAAGTGTGTACAAACAGAGAATAGAGTGTCAGCAATTTGGAACACATGGTGTGAGCTACTACATAGCGTATAACTTATAAGTTATAAGTACTTGTTGACTTATATATGAGTTTGTTAATTAAATACAAAAAATACTTATAATAACTGTTTATATAAGACAAAATGAATTAATAATCACAAGTGATCGTCCCCCAATATATATAACTTTTTAATTTGTAAGCCGTTTTGATTTGACTTCCATTCCTAATATTTATTTATTTATTATTGTTTTGAAATTGGGTGTAGGAGAAGGGGAGATGGAAGGGGATTACAATGTGAAGAATCGAACCTTCACCAACAAAGAGGAAATTCTGGTAATCAACCAACTGAGCTATTAAGATTCCCCTCATTCATGTTTAAAGCGTCCTTTGCAAAATAAAACCCCCAAGTCCCTCTCCATTCATTTCTATAGTTCATATTTTTCCTTGTAAAAATACTTTTTAAAAATAAGTTTCGAAGAATTTTAAGTATTTTAAATTGAAAACATATATATTAAGCATTTAATTTTATCCAAACACAAAAAAAATTATTTATAAATTAATTTCAAGATCATAATTATTTTTCCAACCATAAACGTTAACATATGATCAATCAACTAAATCAAACCGACTCGGGGTAAAATATCATTTATTTATAGGAGACTTAATATAGCAAAGTGTATTTATTGTATATAACTATATGTTAAAAAAATTACATAGTATAACTTTACTTCATTTTTTCTAGCATCTCTCTTCTCTCTCTCCCAATCTCGTTCGCCTTTCTTCTCTCTCGCCTCCCTCCTACCCCTCCTCTCCCTCTCCCTCTCCCTCTCCCTTTCCCTCTCTCCCTTTTTAGTTTTTTTTCTTGTATTTTGCTTTGTTTGTATCATTTGTATATTTGCGCTCTCTCACTCATCCTCTATAGTCATTTTGCTGTGTGTATTTGTATAAATTGTAATTTCTCTCACTCCCTCTCTCACTGCCTCTCTCACTGCCTCTCTTCTTTTTTAGCCTTTTTTCTTGTATTTGATTTTATGTGTTCGTATCGACTGTATATTTGTTATTTTTCATCTCTCCCTCTCTCCTCTCTCTTTCTGTATCTCTCTTCTTCTACGGTTTTTTTCTTATATTTTTCTTTGTGTATTTGTATCAGTTGTATATTTATGTTTTTCTCCCTCCCTCTTCCTCTCCCACACTCACTGCCTTTTTTTCTTTCTTTTTTTAAAAATTCTTTTGTTTTATTTTTTATTTTTTTCCATATATTTTTTTTGTGTGTTTTTATCTATCTTTCGCTCTCCCTCTCTCTCTCTCTCTGTAATAGTTATTTTTCTTGTATTTTGCTTGTGAATTTATATTAATTGTATATTTGCTCTCTCTCACCCTCACCTTCTCATTGCTTCTCTTTTTTTTTTAGCCTTTTTTCACATATTATTTTGTGTGTTTGTATCAATTAAATATTTTCTGTCTTATTTTCTCTCGCCCCACCCTCTCTCTCTCTATCTCTCTATAACCTTTTTTCTTGTATTTTATTTTGTGTGATTGTATCAATTGTGTATTCTCTCTCTATATGTGTAGAATTTTTTCTTGTATGTTGTTTGGTGAGTTTGTATCAATTATATATTCATCTCCATATTTCTCTATACAAGTGATACAAGATCTTTGAATAGAAGTGATACAAGGACGAATGAATACAAGTGATACAAGAGTTAATGAATATAAGTGATACAAGAACGACTCAATACAAGTGATACAAGGACGAATGAATACAAGTGATACAAGAGTTAATGAATATAAGTGATACAAGAACGACTCAATACAACTGATACAAGAACGAATGACTACAAATCATACAAGAGTAAATCAATACAATTCATAAAGAACGAATCAATACAAGTGATATAGAAGTTTTGAATACAAGAGCGAATTAATATAATTGATATATATATGTCATGACCCAAGGTACCCCCTCTCAGCATTTTCTGCCGACTGTCATCCTGTTCAGCTGACCTCAGAGGATTCCTGTCACCCGGCACAACATGTTTATTCTCGGCGGCGATTACAGCCTCTTTCCCAGGGTCAGGCTACTCCAGAAGATCAGCAGTCTAGCCCAGTTGCTTCCCTTCCAGTCGCTTCCTAAAATTCTGGATCCCGCTCTCAGCTTCGTCGATCCTCTCAAGTTTCTTATCCTGTTGAAGGCTTATGAATCGTTTTCCCCAAAACAAAAGATCGAGCTTACCTCATCTCAGTTCAATCTTCTCATGAACCTAAATCATTTACTGAAGCCTCCAATCATTCTTGCTGGAGAGATGCTATACAGGAAGAAATCAATGCCCAGGAAAAAAAGACGTGACATGGCGTACAAGACCCCGAAAGGCCTCATACAAGCCACTTAGCAAACATAGACAAGATAATGGAAATCAAGAGTATATAAAATCAAGTTCAAGTCATAAGAGTTTTATAAAACGAAGCAAAAGTCTACATAGTCTCAAGCCATCTATTACATCAAAGAGTGACGGGGACGTAACCCACACATCACATACAAAAGTCTAGAATAGAAAGACATAAAAGAAATGAAAGAGTCTCGGTCCTCGAAGCATGAGGACTCACCAATCTTCAAGAAACCTTCAACTAGGTTCTAGCCACGAATAGAGGGAGAAGAGTCGTCACGCCCTACATTAATAAATCAATGTAGGCAAGAGTATGCTTTAGTACAAAAATGTACCAAGTATGACAACCATGCATAAAAATATTTAACATGCTAAAAAGGGACATTTTCATATCATGCAATGATCAAGCTAAACCATGAGAAAAAGGGGTTAGAAATCATAAGTTATAAATCATGATCAATGCAAGTTAAACATCTTTACTTTACTTGAGAAAATACCTTGAAAGTCACTTTAGTTCATTATTGTGGGAGTTAGCCTTGAACTGACAGGTAAGACCATGTGAGCTATCAACATGGAATCCGGTGTCTACCCCACACCGAAAAGAGGTGTCCTACTTGCCAAGGTAAGACCATGGACTTCTAGCTTACGTGGATCCACTAGCTAATTTCTATCTAGACAATCATCCTATGATGGCACATAGATTATGGGACTGGGAAATCGCCACTCGTCCACTCGGTGCTAAGCATATTTCCTACGGAATAGTCATAAATCATAATTCATCTTAACTTTAGTAAACATGGGTAATCACCTCTTCTCTATCATTAGTAGACATGGGTAATCGCCTCTTATCTATCATTATGGAACATGGGTAATCGCCTCGTCTACTTTTAGAATAGCTCCTTAAGAAATATGGGTAATCGCCTCTTGTTCGTTTCTAATTCATAGTGTGAGTATTAGGTGAGAAACCCTTTCAGAACTCATCCACAACATCAATTATGCTTCAATCTCAAAGCAAGTCTTAAATCATCATAAATTTAATAATTAATTGCATGATTTTATAAACTTCACCTTTGCATAGTTCATCATAACTCATAACTTGGAAACCATAGATTTTCACATGGACTCATGAAAATTCATCTTAAAACATGCAACTCAATCCAATTTCATGCTTAGAAAACCATAAACAAAGCAATTTGATCATAGTTGAAAGAACCCACATAAAAGAGGAAAATCTTAGTTTTTGATTGAACATGCATACTCTCATAAAACCCATCTTTTGATCATTCATAATTCATCATGAAATCATAGCTTTTAGAAATCATAAATCATGCATGAGTTCATATAGACTTCATAAGATTCGCCTCTTCATAATTCAACCAATCAACAAAACCTAATTCGAAATTGGGGAAAATCACATGGGTTCATGGGGATTCATCTTAATTCATGAAATTCAACTCAATTCATGCTTCATAGTTCATAAAACAATCAATTAAATCAACATTGAAAAGAATCCATGTCATAGAAGAAAAACCCTAACTTCAATGGAGGATTTCTAACTTGTAAAATAGAGAATTTTAGGGACTCTATGGAGGAAAGGGCTCCATAGATGAAGATCATCATACCTTAGTGTTCAGTTTCCTTAAGCAATTGATGAAGAAAACTTGATTTCTTGAACCCTAGCTTGCCCTCTTCTTCTTCTTCTTCTAACTTCTAGAGAGAGAATATTTGAGAGAGGAGAGTTTGGGAAACTTGTAAAGTGATTTGGAAGGTTAGATTTTAGGATTAAAAGGGCTTATGTAGTGTTAGGAATAGTTAGAAACAGACCTTGGTTGATAAATAAGCATTGGGTGAAAAGACCAAAAGACCCCTTTTTAAAAGCCAACAAACGACCCCTACCTATTACATGACCTACGGTTGGTAGGTCAACCTACTGCCCATAGGTGACCAACCATAGGTCATTCTGTCCAAGTCCCAAAAATTCAAAAAAATTTCACCCTAAAACAGATTGACCCACGAGACCCCACCTACGACCAGTAGGTCCCACCTACGGCTAATAGGTCCAATCGTGGGTCACCCCCATAATTTCAAAAGCTGGAATTTTTCGTTCTTTTTTTTTTTGAATCCGGGATGTTACATTATCTCCCCTTGAGAAAATTCGTCTTCGAATGAGAATCAAGACATCATAAGGAAGGTAGAAACAAGAGTTAAAAACCCAACCAAAAACGAAATCACATAAATGCACATATCCGAGGAGGAAACATCAACTCCAAGCTAAAGCATGTTAAAACGTCATTTCATGAAGGCTCTATGCAACTCATACTCAAATGCACATAATCATGAAAAAATCCATCAAGCTAAATCATATCTTCGAAAAATCAAAATTTTCATGAGCATGCATGCATGAGGAAAACATGGGAATGACTAGAACACAAGAATCCTTAAGAGTGAACTAAGAGGGGCTAAGGCCTCAAGCTAGACCCGAAGGTAGAAGGAAAGAAATAGGGATACTCAGACATCACATCACCTCCGGCCTTCCACATACCCCACCATAACAAGGAACCTTCCAAAACCAACATAGGTCTATTCACATATTTCAACCATGAAGCACACCGTCTCCCCCTTGGGAGCAAACCTCTCTAGTCTTTCCGAATCTTTCTCCCTCAACCCAAGCATAACACCAAAGTCTTAACAACCACAAAACCATTGATACAAGTAAACACTTTAAGGAGCCTCCTTACGAATTTTAAAGTCGACCTTAAACACACTAACCACACATGAAGTCATATCATAGCCAACAAATCACTAAACATCAAACAATGCATAACCACAAGCTAAAAGATCGTAATTTACCAATTACCGCATCCGGGGAACCCTCATGATCTTGTCGAGCCCGAAGTGCATATGAGCTACCTTGTTGATGACTACCACTAGATGGAAAAGGTTGAGCCCACCGACGTTTATCTCCTTCATTCCTAGCAACCGAAGGACAATTCCTTATTTTATGATCCATTATTCCACAACCAAAACATGCATTAGAACCAGCTGGACAATCACCCGGATGACTCCTTCCACACTTCCGACACTCGGACACCTTTTGCTAACTAGAACCATTACCTTGAGAATGATTACTTCCACTGAACTTTGAATGTGAAGAATCACCATCATCCCGTCTTGCCCTCTTTGAATCCCTAGTTTTCTCCTTAAGCTTCTCATCTTCTATTTGTTGAGCATGAACCATTAGGTGAGAAATGTCCATGTCATGGATAAGCATAGCAGTACGACACTCCTTGACCACCAATTCAGACACTCCCGACATGAACATACTCATCCTTGCCCTAGGATCGACAACCATAGTAGGAGCATATCGAGACAATTTTGTGAACTTCAAAGCATATTCCTTCACACTTATGATTCCTTGACGAAGATTGATGAACTCAAACACCCTTGCCTCCCTCATCTTAAGGGGAAAGAACCTATCAAGGAAAGCAACCTTGAACTTTTCCCAATCAAGAGGACCCGCATCAACCGCCCTCTCACTCTTCTATTGCTCAAACCACACTTGAGCCACACCCTTAAGTTGATAAGCGGTCAGCTCCGCCTTTTCCTCCGGCGTCACACCCATGATCATTAGCACCTTGTACACCTCATCAATGAACTCTTGAGGATCTTCCTCAACCGTAGAACCATGAAACTCCAGAGGGTTCATTCTAGTGAAATTCCTCACTCTCGATGCTGTCGTACCCATATTTGGGTTCATGGGAGCCACGACCTCCCTATTGGCTTGAGCCATCATGGCTTGAGTCAACACTTGAAAAGCATCCCTAAACTCCGCATTAGTCACTTGTTCGACCAAAGGATCGGCCGGAACTTGAGGAGCTTGAGAAGGAGCTTCTTGTTCCACATTCTCTCCCACATTTGTTCTAGCATAAGCTCTTCGAGTAGCCATATCCTGAAACGTATAGGATAAGGATTAAGAGAGAGACATATAGAGTTACACTCTATCGTACGACTTAAGAGTAATGAAAGAAGTGGAATTTCCTAAACATCTTATAGCGTCTCATTCATAAATGTGGCGCGCTTCACATTCATGAACAAGACTCTACTCGACGTGGCTTATGAGACATCCTAGGATCTTTCTAAAACCTTTGGCTCTGAATACCAAGTTTGTCACGACCCAAGGTACCCCCTAGACGTGACATGGCGTACAAGACCCCGAAAGGCCTCATACAAGCCACTTAGCATACATAGATAACATAATGGAAATCAAGAGTATATAAAATCAAGTTCAAGTCATAAGAGTTTTATAAAATGAAGCAGAAGTCTACATAGTCTCAAGCCATCTATTACATCAAAGAGTGACGGGAACGTAACCCACACATCACATACAAAAGTCTAGAATAGAAAGACATAAATGAAATGAAAAAGTCTCGGTCCTCGAAGCATGAGGACTCACCAATCTTCAAGAAACCTTCAAATAGGCTCTAGCCACGAATAGATGGAGAAGAGTCGTCATGCCCTACATCAATAAATCAATGTAGGCAAGAGTATACGTTAGTACAAAAATGTACTAAGTATGACAACCATGCATAAAAACATTTCACATGCTAAAAAGGGACATTTTCATATCATTCAATGATCAAGCTAAACCATGCGAAAAGGGGGTTAGAAATCATAAGTTATAAATCATGATCAATGCAAGTTAAACATCTTTACTTTACTTGAGAAAATACCTTGAAAGTCACTTTAGTTCATTATTGTGGGAGTTAGCCTTAAACCGACATGTAAGACCATGTGAGCTATCAATATGGAATCCGGTGTCTACCCCATACCGACAAGAGGTGTCCTACTTGCCAAGGTAAGACCATGGACATCTAGCTTACGTGGATCCACTAGCTAATGTCTATCTAGACAATCATCCTAGGGTGGCATGACATAGTTTATGGGACATGGGGAATCGCCACTCATCTACTCTGTGCTAAGCATGTTTCCCACGGAATAGTCATAAATCATAATTCATCTTAACTTTAGTAGACATGGGTAATTGCCTCTTCTCTATCATTAGTAGACATGGGTAATCGCCTCTTCTCTATCATTATGGAACATTGGTAATCGCCTATTGTCTACTTTTAGAATAGCTCCTTAAGAAACATAGGTAATCACCTCTTGTTCGTTTCTAATTCATAGTGTGAGTATTACGTGAGAAACCCTTTCACAACTCATCCACAACATCAATTATGCTTCAATCTCAAAGCAAGTCTTAAATCATCATAAATTTCATAATTAATTGCATGATTTCATAAACTTCACCTTTGCATAGTTCATCATAACACATAACTTGGAAACCATAGATTTTCACATGAACTCATGAGAATTCATCTTAAAACATGCAACTCAATCCAATTTCATGCTTAGAAAACCATAAACAAAGCAATTTGATCATAGTTGAAAGAACCCACATAAAAGAGGAAAATCTTAGTTTTTGATTGAACATGCATACTCTCATAAAACCCATCTTTTGATCATTCATAATTCATCATGAAATCATAGCTTTTAGAAATCATAAATCATGCATGAGTTCATATAGACTTCATAAGATTCGTCTCTTCATAATTCAACCAATCAACAAACCTAATTTCGAAATTGAGAAAAATCACATGTGTTCATGGAGATTCATCTTAATTCGTGAAATTCAACTCAATTCATGCTTCATAGTTCATAAAACAATCAATTAAATCAACATTGAAAAGAATCCATGGCATGAAGAAAAACCTAACTTCAATGGAGGATTTCTAACTTGTAAAATGGAGAATTTTAGGGACTCTATGGAGATAAGGGCTCCATAGATGAAGATCAGCATACCTTAGTGTTCAATTTCCTTAAGCAATTGATGAAGAAAACTTGATTTCTTCTCCTCCTCCTCCTCCTCCTCCTCCTCCTCCTCCTCCTCTTCTTTTCTTCTTCCTCTTCTTCTTCCTCTTCTTTTTCTTCCTCTTCCTCTTCCTCCTCCTCCTCCTCCTCCTCTTCCTCTTCCTCTTCTTCCTCTTCTTCTCTTCTTCTTCTTCTTCTTCTTCTCTTCTTCTTCTTCTTCTTCTTCTTCTTCTTCTTCTTCTTCTTCTTCTTCTTCTTCTTCTTCCTCTTCCTCTTCTTCCTCTTCCTCTTCCTCCTCTTCCTCCTCGTCCTCCTCCTCGTCCTCTTCCTCTTCCTCTTCCTCTTCCTCTTCTTCTTCTTCTTCCTCTTCTTCTTCTAACTTCTAGAGAGAGAATATTAGAGAGAGGAGAGTTTGAGAAACTTGTAAAGTGATTTGGAAGGGTATATTTTAGGATTAAAAAGGCTTATGTAGTGTTAGGAATAGTTAGAAACCGACCTTGGTTGATAAATAAGTCATTGGGTGAAAAGACCCCTTTTTAAAAGCCAACGAACGACCCCTACCTACTACATGACCTACGGTCGGTAGGTCAACCTACTGCCCGTAGGTGACCAACCGTAGGTCATTCTGTCCAAGTCAAAAAAATTTAAAAATTTTCCACCCCAAAACAAATTGACCCACGAGACCCCACCTACGGCCAGTATGTCCAATCGTGGGTCACCCCATAATTTCAAAAGTTGGAATTTTTCGTTCTTTTTTTTTTTAATCCGGGGTGTTACAATATATATATAAGAGCGAGCTAGAGAGGTGAAAATATAGAATACAACTTAAATGCATGCATGAATACAATAAATATATTCACGTGATACCTCAAAAAATATGTAAATACATAGAGAGGTGAAAATACAAAATACAAAGAGAAAGAGATGTGAAAATACAAAATACAAAGAGGAAGAGAGGTGAAAACACAAAATACAAAGAAGAAAGAGGTGAAAATAAAAAATACAAAATATTAAAAGGGAGAGAGGCAAAAATACAAAGAGGGAGAGGTGAAAATACAAAATACTAAATACAAAATATAAAGGGAGAGGGGTGAAAATACAAATACAAGGAGAGATAAAAATACAAAATACAAGGAGGAAGAGATGTGGAATACAAAATCCAAAATACAAAGAGCGAGAGAGGTAAAAATAAAAAATACACAGAGAAAAAGAGGTGAAAATATAAAATATAACGAGGACCAGAGGTGAAAATATAAAATACAAAGAAAGAGAAAGGGAAATGTAGAAGAGAGAAGGGTGAAAATACAAAGAGAGAGAGAGAGAGGTGAAATTACAAAATACAAAGACAGGAGAGACACAAGATGATTTTATTTTTTTCTTTAGCTTACCATTTCAAACAATAGCTATGAATTATAAATTCCCAAATTACAGTTATAAATCTCTAATTATGCCTAAATGTTAGTCATTTTTGAAGTTTCTCTTCATTTATTTAGGTCAAGATAGCAGCCCATCCACAAGAAAATATTTATTTCTTGAATTAATTGATGATTGTTAGATGGATATTGTCGAATAGTGTATTCTCAAAGTCATATGAAGCTTTAGATAACGCATAGAAACCATATATTTGTTTATTTGACGATTATATCTTTTGTTTGCTTATTCATTTTATTTTAAAGGGTGGAGGGAACTAAGATACACTATTTAATTAACTTAACCGTTTGTTAGGTCATAATGACGTTATTAAGATGTGTCTAGTATAAGAGTCAAGGTAGTTAAAGTTGAAACCATTAGGAAATTTTCTAAGTAATAAAATCAAACTTTCAATAGTATAAACCCTTTAATTTCCTCGTGATATTGTCATCATTCTCTGCGTAATGAAAGGCTTAAATTAGGCATACCACTTTTGCTAATATTCTATCTACAACAGCAAGTCATATGACGTTGATAAAACCTACTAGTGTTTACACCAAATAAATTAATTGAAGACACATATTTTTTATACATATATTATCAGCTAATTATAATTAAATGATATGTATTTTTATTTTAATTCTTAATTGATATGATGAAATTATTTGATTTCGTGTAAATATTAAGTGTCCAGATATAATTAACGAAAATGAATATTTAATTTTTCTAGCCCCGCTCTTTTCCCCATGTAATGGTGTGAAGCCAAATTTTCAAACATTTGTTAAATATTCTAATTCCTACATAAGAAAAAGTCGAGTTTAGAGTTGCTTCTATTCTCACATAACGTATAACGTACTTATAGGTTGAATGTGTTTCTAAAAATATAATATATTTGGCGGCTAAGGGGCCAATAATAATGTAGGGATAGGAACAAGTTGAGTTATAAACTTATATAATACATATATAGAATGATGTTGGCGTCCCTAGAGTATATTGATTGTCCAGCTCAAACAAAATAGAGAAAGTATTGAAGGCATTCCTAAATTTGACGCAAATTATTAGTTTATTCGCGAATTATTGACAGCCTTAAAAACACCTCCTTACTTGACTAACTGAACTTAAATACACCCTCGATCTAGCAACATGAGTGAAATACACTCCTAAATTCTCGTCAAGTTTACGGTTGTTTTCAATACTTCTCTCGGCTTTTTATTCAGAGTTTCGTGCTCCTACAAGAGTTTAAGACCATTTGTTATGTCATGTGGCAATTCGGGATGTACCGGGAGTGTATGTAAGTTTAGTCATTCAAGTAGATGGGTGTTTTTAAGGCTGTCAATAGTTCGGGAGCAAAAATAAGAACTTGTGCCAAGATCAAGGGTGTTTTTAATACTTCTCTCGACAAAATATTTGAAAGTGGAAAAGTTTTAAAAGAAGAAAAGGAAAACAATATTGAGGGATATGTTTAATAAATTAAAAATTACATCCAAACTTGAACAAACAACAGAAATTTGCAACTTAAAAACCAAGAAAGTCTCAAGCAAGGCATCAGAAAAAATGCTTGACAAGGAACATGTCTGCCTTGGACATATCAAGAGTTGTCATCTGATTGGCTGTTGACCAAAATAAAATGGGTGATACAAGAAAAATATGGACATTTTTCAACCTCAAGAAAACAAAACATATTATTACTTAAGGGGTCATTTGGTTCACACAAGTTAGGTAGGGATTAACAATGGAATTAATTAATAATATAGAATTAGTAATGTGGAGATTAATTGGTAATAATGAATTGCAATATAGGTGCTAATACACCAGAATTAGTAATACAAGGATTATTGTTAGGACCCAAATTTCCCTAACTGTCATTGGCATCTAACAACTCCCTTATTGAGTGAATCATAAATATAAAACCTATAATATGAACTCAACTCGATTATAATACAAGGCCTTCCATAATGAGACTCGTACACTTATATTGAGAGAAAAGGCAAAACATAATCAAATAAGTAAGAGCAGTATTTGAGGGAGTTTTGACTGACTGACAAAGTGCAACCTGATACAAAGGACTAGATTGAAGACCTTGCTCCATAGCCATATGTCTTGCGGTCTTCCAATCTAGTCAATATGTATTAGGAAGTTCAATTGAGTTGTAAGTTATTGTTTTCCTAGAATCTTTGTTTAGGAAACAATATTGTGGTAAATGTAACTTCAAGCTGGGGATAACTTGAAGAGGGTTTGATGATCTGACTGATTCTTGAAGCTTAGGAATTAGAGTAACTTCCTAGATTGCAAGGGTTTGTAATTTGAATTTTGTTGAGGCTTAATGATTTAGTGAAGTTGGGAGAAATTGTCACGATCCAAAGTCTCAGGTCATGATGGCACCTACTAACACCCATTAGTAGGTGTCACAATCCAACCTACCGAGCTGTGCGAGCACCTACTCTAACACCAAGATAGAAGAACCCTTGCTACAAAAACCGGTTAAAACATGCGGAAAATAAATGAAACCATATAAGGATACGAAAACATCTTTGATTAATTTAAAACTTCCAAAGTTATTTTTACAGAAAACATACTAACACCCCCAAGGAACTAGTCTAAACAGGTACAAGAGCGACTAAGAAAATACAATTTATACAAGAAAATAGGAGACAACTCCCACCATAAGGAGAAGAAACATGAAAACTGTTGGAGATTATTGTTGTCTGAATCTATAAAACATTAGACCCTGCAACTAGACTATGCCAAGTAACATACCAAGAATAGTTTCAGTACAAACAACATGTACTGGTAGGCATTATCGGTAGATCCAATCCTAGCGCATAATATAAAATAAATAAACAGAAACTCATGCAATATAAAGTCATACCACCCCACTCCCCAAATCCTTTACTTCCATCCTTTCCTGGTAAAAACTATGATTAAGGACCTTAAGTATCCCACCCTAAGGCTTCCCCAAGCCTACATATTATGTCACATCAATGAACAATCGAAGCCTAACCCATCAACCCATTTAATGCCACTGGATATCAGGTTATTACTAGCCATATCAACTAACATGTATTCTTTTACAATATTCATGCCAATCCCCTGGCCCTTTTTGTAACAATAAGTAAGACTGACGCCTTAGCCCAACTCATTCTTAGCCAACTAAACCCAGAACTCATTATAAACCAATATCCTCATGACTAACAGAAACACAATTTAGACAATTAAAGAATTTAGTCCCTATGAACTCAACTCAATAATCAAACACTATGTAGAAGAAACCCAATAATTTAGATGCAATGAACAATTTGCTTACCTCCACAATCACCAATGATACATAGCCCGTACTCCCAATCCATACCTTGACGTATCGTAATATGACTCATATCCCACATGGTCACACGCTAGTCAGACCTGAGATCGATTCACTTTTCGAGTAACCCCGATCACTCAGGGATTCAACATGCAACAATTACATCATGCAACAATACACCAGGTCCACTCATGGAACCATAATCACATAGTTAGTGCTCTCAAGGAACTCAAACCAAACTATTAGTGTATCGACGTAGTACCCAATCCATCCTTAGTTAGTGTACCGGCATGGTATCCGAGCCAAATGTATATATGGATATTTTCGTACCAAACGTGGTACTTGAGCCATCCTTAGTTAGTGTATCGGCGTGGTATCCGAGCCAAATGTATATTCGGATATTTCTGTACCAAACGTGGTACCCGAGGCAATCGCTAGTATATACCAGGCGTAGTTATCCGAGCCAACCGTGGGGATATCCTGTACTAGGCGTGGTACCTGAGCCAATCAGTAAACACAAACAATCATGCACAAGCACATAGCACAATGAACAAGACCACTTGAACACCACAAGTCACAATCACAAGTTAATTGCATGAGATTACTTACATGATGTTACTTCATATATCTCCCTACCATGCATTGCACAAATAATATTACAAGCAGTAGACAAGCATACATACATAAACTGAGAACATACAACCATCCTAACAAGAAAACTCAAGACTATTCATGAACTAGAGCGCCACCTCCTATTCATCACCTCATCCCTGCCATAACAGTGCATAACCACATCTTTTGAAAAGGTCCAACTACTCAATTTGAAAGAAAATTAAGCCTACCTGGGCGCCAAACTACCGCTGATGAACCCTGCCCATGAATATTACTCCGCAGAAGCAGCCTTTGATGAACGGACATAGAAAATTCATAGACTTTCACCTCCCTTGCACGAAAATTGCCCCTCTTCCGTCGCTCCCTTACCTCGGGTGCTTTTGGAGGGTTTTTGGAGCAAGCCTTGTTTATTTTCTCCTTTCAAAAGTGTGAGCAAATAAAAGATGACGCATTAATTAGGATGTTGAAATTCGATGTGTCGCTATAGCGGGACTCAGAATGCTATACCAACGCCACCATAAAGGGGAACCTCCCGCTATGATGAGCTGACGTCAGCCAAGCCATAAAATTAATTTAAGCAAAAATTAGTCGTACTCAACTTTTGAAAATCTTTGCACCACCCTTCCGGACTTTTGAGACTCCTCATGAGGTGCCCTTTAGTAACGACGGACCGGATTGTTACAGTAGCCAAGCCAAACTCATAGCTCGGAACCAAAAGCAATGGGTTATCAGACGGAAGAGAAACATATAGAAAGCAAGGAAACGACATCATAATAAAGGAAAGAGATAGACAATATACATACAAACATCCCCAATACTTGGTATTAGTCGGTAGTCGAGCGACTAATTCTAATAGAGTACAAGATAATTGCACTTATATACAGAACCGTCTCAAAATGCAAAATAAACACTACTCCTAGTCAAAATAGAGGGTGATTGGCAACTCCGAGCATCAGGAGTTCACTTCAGTCTCTGAATCAAAAAGTTGCTGCACAAGACACCCGTTAATGATGAGAACTCGTAATATGATCTAAAGGGTGCATACGTGTAGTATAAGTACCAACAAGCGGTACTCAGTAAGCATAGACCTACTAAACTCTAAAGACAAAGAAAATATAAGTAACAAGTAAGTAAGAAAGGTACATTACAAGCAGATTAAGAAGGGATAGAGTAAAGGAAGAAAGTAACCGAGTCAAGTTAACGTACCTAGAGGCGCTAGCCCAACAACCTAATTCCTACAAGAGTCCACTATGGAAGTCAACTAATCGGAGATATAACAATGGTAACCACCGGTATACATCACAATAACCAATTGGACAATCCAACCCAACCAAATCAGAAAGCACAAATATAGAGGCAAGTCCAAGCCATTCATACAAATCACTATCAAACGGACACACGATACATAATTATAGCCAAACAATAACCTAATTGGACCCGTATAAGCTCGAAAAGTACACAACAATAAACATAACCCAACCCAACAAACATAATAGATGAACTTCTAACATTCATGTGTACATATTCCTATTAATCATTTTGGAGAAGAATGTATCTATTAAATATGACATTTAAGATGGTGACTTTTGGAGTGATTTCTTAACCTATAGATAGGATTGTCATTAACCATTGTGAGTGACACTTGAAGACATTTTAATAAGATGATTTCTAAATTCTACTCTCTTCATATCTTTGGTCTATTTCTTATTATTGCTCAAATTTTATGACAAATACCACTTATTTGTAAGAGTTTAAAGACAAATATAATCCTTTTTCATATTTTGATGCATACAAATGTTTAACTGAATTGATGAATAGTCTCTAAAAAGTGTCTCCTTTATTTAGATATAGCTGAATCTAAGATCTTATCTTTGTGTAATGACCCTGAAGGTCAATTTTGATAATTTTTGTTAAATGACCATTTTACCCCTTCCGAGAGTTGCCCTAGTCATGTTTGGCTTATATCCGAAGTTGGTTTTGCAAAAATTCTTATTGAGTTGTGATTTTTGGAAAATTTAAATTCTAAAGGCTTAAGTTGTCAAATGTGATATTTTGAGGTCTTTCAGAGTTTCGGGACTCGGATGGGAATTCCATCAGTTCCGCAATGCGGAAATTGGTCTAGGAGAGTTGACGGAATCAGTTTTGGTGTTGTATCGTGGATTTGAGGTCTTAAGTTGGAAAATTATGAAATTTTGATCAAAGGGTTGACTTTGGTCAACATTCGGAGATTGGATGCTTAGATGTGGATTCCGACGACTCCTTTGGATCCGGGGGATGATTTTAGGTCTAGGGGTGGCCTTGGTTGAATTTTTAGAAGTCCCGTGTTTGTTTTGAGATTTTGAAGCTTGAGCTAGTGTCGTTGCGTTTTATCGGGTTCCGGGTCAAGGAGACCTCAAATTCAATTTCCGACGGTTCCATTGAGTCTGAAACGTTGAATTTAGTGGGGTTGCATATCTGGTTTGTGTGTCCTCGGTTTCGAACGAATTTCGAGGGTCCATTCGGAGATTTGTTGAATTGCTGATTTTGCTGTATTTGGTGCCTGATTTTTTGACCTCTGCGTTCGCGGAGGGTAACTGGCACGTTCGCGGAGGTGGATTTGTTTGGTCTCCACATTCGCAGAGTAATGCCCGCGTTCGTGAAAGATGGCATGAGTTGGTCTGCGCTTTCGCGGAGTACTGTGGTATTGGTCTCCGCGTTCGCAGGCTAAGTGAGCCACGTTCACGGAGAACAAAATATGCATGAAACAGTGTAAAATCGGGAAATGTCCCATTTTCATCATTTTGGAGCTCTCTTGGACGATGTTGGAAGAGGATTTTCTTGTGAATCAGTGTGGGTAAGTGATTTTAACCCTCGGCTTTGATTACCCATTGATTTAAACATGATTTTGATTGGAAAATTGAGGTTTTTGAAATGGAAATTGGGGGTTTTGATTGAACTCCGAGTTTGTGATAAAATTGAGGAGTGTGGGTTGTTTTGAGCTTCTTTTCCAAATGGGTTTTCACCATTGAGTTCCTTTTACGTTGAGGATCACTTTAATGAATTTTTTTTTGTATTCTAGTTCCATTTTTGAAATCGGAGTTTGGGGTTATTTTTATCCTTTCTTTCCGAATTTCGTGTTTTTGGCATTGTTAGCTCCGGATTGTGATTGTGGTTCATATTTTTAGTATATTGTGGTGCTTTGGATAGCTCTCGGAAAGAAAAAACTCTAGTTGTGGATTGAGTGTGTTGTGATTAAGGCAAGTGGACCTTTAAAACTTTGTGAACCTCGTTAAATTTAAAATTTCTTCCTTGTATAACTTGGGGAGTAATGGGATTGAGGAATGAGATGAAATTTTGTATGAAATCAATCTAACTTGATCGATGGGGTAATAAAAAGGCTTATGTACTAATGTTGTGAACTATGTGGAATTGTATTGATATTGTGTGTTGGGCTGTGAATTGGTAAAGTTCTACGAAAACCTTGATGAAATCGTGATATTGGTGAATATGTCTTCTGCCTATTTTGAACTATGGCGTTAGACTTTGATATCTTTCTTAGCAAATGATCCTACTTGTGATGAAAGGAGTAGTGAATCGGAGACTAGGCAATTGATCTTGTTGTAAATGATGTAATTGATGATGTTGATATATTGTTGATAGTGTGACGTGATTTTCATTGATATTAATTGCGTTGTGATTGTGAACACTATCATTCTCTCATTATTTGTGTGAACATGCTTGTGTGAATTGGTTCTGAGACACTGTGATGAGACTTTTTGATGATATATGGTCTATGTGAGGCCAGTGATGATTTATGCCGATGGGAAATGGTTCCGGCGAGTGATGATTTATGCCGATGGGAAATGGTTCCGGCGAGTGATGATTATGCCGATGAGAAAGGGTTCTTGCGGATATATGGTCTTTGTGTGGCCCCCATGGGTTCTTGTTTGAGATTCAGCGGATGTGTATCGTAGGACAGACATGCATCATGATACTTGGCATTGCATTGCATTTCATTGCCCTTTTCTTTACTTTGTGGAGTAGTGTTTATATCTCGTGACACTGTATTTGATGTACTTGATGCCTATGTGGTCTATTGTTGATATTTGTGGAATATTGTTGATATATGTGCGATATAACTGTGTAGAATAGGTTGGGCTGATTTTTGTGCAGGTTGTAGTTATGGAGGTTCGGTTAGAAGGAAAGGGGTTCGTGAGTTTAGTTAGGTTGACCTTTTTTTATTGGTTGACTTGCTGGATACCGTGGTTTTGGTACTCACCCTTGTTTCTACATTTGTGTAGGTTGTGAGCCCAGACCGTGATTTGATCTCTCTCTCTCTCCCTTTTTCCTCCGAGGCTTCCGCTGATACTTGAGAGGTAGCTGTTCGTTGCCGGCGACCCTTCTAGATCCTTTTTCTATACTTTGTTATATGTTGGACACAAAGAATGTTGAGACTTGTACTTATTTATTGAGCTTCTATATTAGCGGCTTGTACATGTGATAACCATTCTAGGGTTGGTTTTGTATAAGTTGATAGACCTGCGTTTGATTATTTCCAGTTCTTTATTTCTGTTATCTTTCGCTTATTGGGTTTTAGGCTGACTTGTCCTGGTGGGATAGGACAAGTGCCATCACGCCTGATTTTGGGTCGTGAAAAATGATATTAGAGCCCAGGTTTCATAGGTCTCATGTGTACAAGCCAAGTCTAAGTAGAGTCTCACGGATTGGTACGGAGACGTCTGTACTTATCTTCGAGAGGCTACGAGGACTTTTAGGAGATTTCTTTCATTTCATTCTCTCTTATCGTGCGTGGTTCTTGTCGCTTGTGCTGAGTGTCGCATGTTGTTTTGGCAGATGCCGAGGACCATAGTATCTGTTTTGAGTGATGGAGGGGAGGGAGTCCCCGAGGCAGTGGTTGAGGCTTCAGTCAGAGGTCGGGGTAGAGGCCGAGTTAGAGGCCGTGCTCGTGGAGTGGCATGTGAGAGAGGTCGTGCCCGAGGAGCGGCACCTGCTAGAGGCTGTGGTAGAGAGGCTTCCCCAGAGCCACAGGTTGAGGTTGATGAGGACCGGGTTCCTCCTGGGTTCTCAACACTGTTCTTTCAAGAGACCTTATTGAGGATGCTGAGAGTTATGGAGAGCTTTACTCAGGGTACTGCAGGCACGCCACAGGGTTTACAGACTAGGGTCGGGGAGCAGACCCCAGAGCAGCATCAGGATCCAGTTATTTTGGGTCAGGTCAGCCACCATTTGTTCCCGCACCAGCTGTCGGTGCACAGGCTGCTTCAACTATGGTTCTGACAGTAGAGGACCAGCAGTGCTATAAGAGGTTTCAGGAGATGAAATCACTCCAGTTTCAGGGTGGTAAGAACGAGGATGCTCATGAGTTTCTGACCTTGTACCATGAGATGCTTCAGGCGGTGAGGATGGTGGATGCGAGGGGTGTCCATTTTGATGCTCTCCAGCTTCGTGGGCCAGCCAGGAAGTGGTGGCGGTCTTGTGTGGAGTCCATGCCAGTGGGATATCCTTCAGTTGAGTTGGATGCTTTCTCTAGTGCTTTTCGGGACAGTTTCATTCCCTGGAGTGTGTGTGAGGAGAGCAGGTTGAGGTTTGATGGTTTGACTCAGGGTGGCATGTCAGTTGCGGAGTACGAGGCACAGTTCTATCAACTGTCTCGGCATGCCACGTCTTTGGTTCCAGATGAGGCGGAGAGGGTCCGCAGATTTGTGAGGGGTTTGAATTTCTCCATCAGATCTTATATGTTCAAATCATCCCATGAGGGTGCTTCCTTCCAGTCTATTGTGAGTATCACCAGAGAGACGGAGTTGTAGGTTCGAGAGGAGTTTGGAGACTCCAAGAGGGCCCGTTCCAGTGGTCAATTTTCTGGTGCCTCGTCTGGAGGCAGGGGTTCTCAGAGAGGTGGTACTTCTTTCCAGCGTCAGAGGCTGTACATGCTTCCATGCCGGCGGCCGAGGGTGGACAGTTGTCCCGTGGGTCTCACAGTTCTGGCCAGAGTGGCCGTGGTACTTTATTTGGTTCGTCATAGCAGATCATCGTTTCGAGGTCATGTTTTACTTGTGGGGATCCGAGTCATTTGATGTGACAGTGCCCTCTACAGACTCATTCAGGGCCTCAGCGTACTTATTCTGCATTTCCAGAGAGAGGTTCAATGCCTCCGGCTAGAGGTCGGGACAGGGGTCAGACAGGAGGTAGAGGTGGCAGAGCATTGGGTAGTGGAGATGTGGCTCAGTGTGGAGGCAAAGGTGCGGCTCAGACCAGAGGTGGTAGAGGAGCCCAGTGTTAGGCTTTTCTAGGAAGACTTGAGGCTGAGTCTTCTGATGCAGTTATCACAGGTATTGTTCTAGTATGCCATCGAGATGCATCGGTATTATTTGATCCAGGGTCTACTTTCTCCTATGTGTCTACCTACTTTGCATCTGAGTTTGATTTGATATGTGATCGTATGCCTGTGCCTATGCATGTTTCAACACTCGTGGGTGAGCCCTTAGTGATGGATCGAGTGTATCGATCCTATCTTGTTTCTTTGGCTGGGTACAATACTTGGGTATACTTGATTATTCTGGGGATGGTATATTTGGATGTGATATTGGGTATGGATTCGCTTTCCCCCTATCATGCGATTCTGGATTGTCATGCTAAGACTGTCACTCTAGCGATGCCTAGTGTTCCGAGGGTAGAGAGGAAAGGTACTAGTGGTTCTTACCCTAGTAAGGTTATCTCCTACATCCGAGCCAGAGTTTGATTGATGGAGAGTGTTTGTCTTATCTGGCTTTTATTCGGGATGCCAGTGTTGAGCCACCTCCCATGGAGTCCATTCCTTCGGTTCAGGAGTTTGCTGATGTATTTCCTACTGATCTTGGTGTTCCTCTTGTTGTGGATTGAGCGTATTGTGATTAAGGCAAGTGGACCTTTAAAACTTTGTGAACCACGTTAAATTCCGAATTTCTTCCTTGTATGAGTTGGGGAGTAATGAGATTGATGAATGGGATGAAATTTTGTATGAAATCAATCTAACTTGATCGATGGGGTAATAAAAAGGCTTATGTGCTAATGTTGTGAACTATATGGAATTGTATTGATCTTGTGTGTTGGGTTGTGAATTCGTAAAGTGCTACGAAAGACTTAATGAAATCGTGATATTGATGAATATGACTTTTGTCTATTTTGAACTATGGGGTTAGACTTTGATATCTTGCTTAGCAAATGATCCTACTTATGATGAAAGGAGTAGTGAATCGGAGACTAGGCAATTGATCTTGTTGTAAATGATGTTATTGATGATGTTGATATATTGTTGATAATTTGACGTGATTTGCATTGATATGAATTGCATTGTGATCGTGAACACTATCATTCTCTTATTATTTGTGTGAACATGCTTGTGTGCATTGGTTCTGAGACACTATGATGAGACTTTTTGATGATATATGGTCCATGTGAGGCCAGTGATGATTTATGATGATGGGAAATGGTTTCGGCGAGTGATGATTTATGCCGATGTTAAATGGTTCCGGCGAGTGATGATTATGCCGATGGAAAATGGTTCCGGCGGATACATGGTCCTTGTGTGGCCCCCATGGGTTCCGGTCTGATATTTAGCGGATGTGTATCGTAGGACAGACATGCATCATGATACTTGGCATTGCATTGCATTTCATTGTCCTTTTCTTGACTTTGTGGGGTTGTGTTTATATCCCGTGACACTGTATTTGATGTATTTGATGCCTATGTGTTCTATTGTTGATATTTGTGGACTGTTGTTGATCTATGTGCGATATAACTGTGTAGAATAGGTTTGGCTGATTTATGTGCAGGTTGTAGTTGTGGAGGTTCGGTTGGAAGGAAAGGGGTGCATGAGTTTAGTTAGGTTGACCTTGTTTTATTGGTATACTTGCTGGGTACCGTGGTTTTGGTAGTCACCCTTGCTTCTACATCTGTGTAGGTTGTGAGCGCGGATAGTGATTTGATCTCTCTCACTCTCCCTTTTAACTCCGAGGCTTCCGCGGATACTGGAGAGGTAGCTGTTTGTTGCCGGCGACCCTTCTAGATCCTTTTCTATATACTTTGTTCTATTTGAGACACAAAGAATGTTGAGACTTGTACTTATTTATTGAACTTCTGTATTAGTGGCTTGTACATGTGATAACTAGTCTTGGGTTGGTTTTGGTTAAGTTGATAGACTTTCGTTTGATTATTTCCTCTTCTTTATTTCTTTTATCTTCCGCTTGTTGGGTTTTAGGTTGACTTGTCCTGGTGGGATAGGACAAGTGCCATCACGCCCGATTTTGGGTCGTGACACTTTGCCACGAATCGTGGCAAAGGTCCACGAAGTACCTTTCGATAAAAAAAAACAAGAAGCCTTTTCTATGCATGTTCCACATATGTCTTGGTAATTTAATAGGAAAAACTATCTAATTAGACATACTTCACTACCGTATATACTATTATTACCTATACTTTTAAAATATTACGTATCTTACCACTAATTATAAGTTTTCTACGAATCTTACATTTATATAAATATATTTTTTCTACCAGATACACAAAAATAGGGAGAGATACATGTATCTGGACGTATGTAAAGGCACCAAAATCTGGTAAGATCGATATGTAATATTGCAAATTAGAGTGTATTTAAGTAATTACTTCCTAAACTAGTGGGATTTATGTAAGTTCCCCTTTAATATTTGGACATTTTATTTTCCATTTCGAAAGGATGTTTGGATGATATTTATAAGCTTAATTAGGATATAACAATAACTTATAAGTGAAATTCTACAAAGCGGAGAAGATTAATTAGGATACGAATCCCAAAAATAATTGGGATGTATTTGAGAACCTTTTTTCTATTGTATTTCTCCTTAAAATATGGAGCCAGCCAACGATTGGCAAAATCTTTTCCCATGTGATGTAGATCGTGTTGTATATTTTCTATTCCTACGTCTAAACGTCCCTCATTCTACACTGACCATATAAACATAGGTTTATGCAAAAAAATAAAAGGTCATAACAGAAAGGTAAATTCGGTATTTATTTCCATTTAATGTTTATAAAATCAGCTAATTTAATTTGGCCTGAATAATCAAACCTTAAAGGGAGAAGAAATAGATATTAAGCATGGTTAAGTGAGAGTTATATATATGAAGTCACATATGTTATGTTTTGTTAGTACTCTCTTTGTTTCAATTTGATTCTCTGATTTTGTCTTGATACATGGTTTAAAAAAGGAAATAAGACTTTTGAATCTTGTATTTTTAAATTAAAGATATGTAAAATTTATCAAAATATCCTTTAATTTTGTGATCTAATACATATCCTATGAAGAAAAAAAAACCCATATAAAACTATCTTACCACCATTTACTTTAGAGAAAAGTATTGAAAACGAAAACACCCTAAACTTGACACAAATTATTAGTTTTGTCCCCCAACTATTATCAATCTTAAAAACACTCATCTACTTGACTAACTAAACTTGGATTTCACCCCCGATCTGTCATATGACATAACAAATGGTCTCAAACTCTTGTAGGAGTATGAAACTCTTAATAAAAAGTCGAGAGAAGTGTTGAAAATACCCCTAGACGTGGCAAGAATTCAAGGGTGTATTTCACTCATGTTGCAAGATCGAGGGTGTATTTAAGTTCACTTAGTCAAGTAAATAGGTATTTTTAAGGCTATCTATAGTTCGGAGATGAAACTAATAATTCTTGCCGAATTTAAGGTGTTTTCAATACTCCTCTCTTTACATTTATAAACTCACCACCACCCCATACCCATAGGCCCATACCCTCACCCCCCGATGATGAAAAAGGGAAAGATAAGAAAATATTAAAGTAGGAAAATATACGTAAGCTAACAAGTTAACATGTGTTTTCTGTTTGTGTTAGTTATAAAGAAAAAAAAAAGGTTCAAATGGAAAAAAACAGTAAAATTGACTCAATTACGGCTTAATTATCTCCTCATTTTCCCTATAAATACCCTTTTTCAAATACTCCATTTCCTCACCACATCTCCAACTCTTCCCCATTTCAACATTATACAAAAAAATAAAAATGAGTTATATTATTCTTTTCCCACTTATTTTCATGATCATATTTTTATTCAACTTATCAACAGCTGCAAATTCCATGTACAATGTCCAAAATTATGGAGCCAAATCCGATGGAAAATCGGATTCAGCCAAGGCGTTCCTTAGTGCATGGACTGCAGCGTGTGCATCTACTAGCGCGGCCACCATTTACGTGCCAAAGGGAAGTTATCTTCTTGGGAATGCATATTTCTATGGTCAAACGTGCAAGAGTAATGCTATAACGATACATATTGAAGGCACACTTATAGCTCCTGACTATAATGTTATTGGAAAATCTGGGAATTGGATTAAATTTGAACGTGTCACTGGAGTTTCCATCGTTGGTGGAACTCTAGATGGACAAGGGACCAGTCTTTGGTCATGCAAAAACTCTGGAAAAGGTTGTCCCAAAGGAGCCACGGTATGTTCTACTGACCTAAATAACTTTAAATTCTGGATTCACCTCTCGATACACTATTTATTCGTGTTTTATATTGGTGGAAGACACCATTATCTCATATATCTCATACCATACAAAAAACATTTGGTGCAGACATTAGCTTTTTACAACTCAAATAACATTGCGATAAGTGGATTAACTTCACAAGACAGCCAGATGTTCCACATTTTGTTAGACGGATGCCATAATGCAAAGTTACAAGGAGTTAAGATTTCAGCGCCGGGAAACAGCCCCAACACCGATGGAATTCATTTACAATCATCTTCCGATGTTACCATCTTGAATTCTCAAATTGGGACTGGCGATGATTGTATCTCAATTGGTCCTGGCAACTCCAACTTGTGGTTCGAAAACATTGCCTGTGGCCCTGGCCATGGAATAAGGTGTTTAAAAATACTTTCTCTGTCTCAATTTATACGACACTGTTTGAATATATTCAAATTTTAAAAATATTTCATTAAGGATAAAAACAAAATTTTAACGTAAAGTTTTATTAACTATATAAATGAAACATTCTTTTATGGATAGACTAAAAAGGAAAGTGTGTCACAAAGGTTTTTCCCACCCTTTGGTAAATTTGTGCTATAGAATACGATCTTTCCACTCATTTCCCACTGAACCAATTCATTGGGAAAACATATGGTGGAAAACAGATTCTCACTGAAATAGTGGGAAACTTCCCAATTTTTCCGTATGAAAACATTACTATTTCTTCTTTTCTCACTGTTTCAATCAAAATATGTGTGAAAATAACCATTAAACATTTTTCACTGAAAAAATAGTGATTTTTTAGTAGTGAAGTGAGGGAGTACCTCTCTTTAGTATAAAATCACTTGCTAGCTAGAAATGAATAATTATGAGTGTGTTTTTCTATGAATGGAAATGTTCATCTTTTTTTTTTACACAAACTATAACTAATATTTTGGATTGGTGCAGCATTGGGAGCTTAGGTTGGGAGATGCAAGAGGCAGGAGTACAAAATGTGACAGTTAAAACATCATCATTTACAGGGACTGAGAATGGTGTGAGGGTCAAAACATGGGCAAGGCCTAGCAATGGCTTTGTTAGGAATGTACTTTTTCAACATGTAGTGATGAATAATGTTGAAAATCCTATCATCATAGATCAAAATTATTGCCCTAGTAGTGGAAATTGTCCTGAGCAGGTAAATTAGAATCACACACACAATCATATACCTGCATAACTCTTACCAGCTACCAAACATCGACCCCTTATCATTTCGTTTCTTGTGAATGGTTTTTTTTTCAGGGTTCAGGCATCAAGGTTAGTGACATAACCTATGAGGACGTACATGGAACATCGGCTACGGAAGTTGCTGTGAAATTCGACTGTAGCAAAACAAATCCATGTAATGGAATAAAATTATTGGATGTGAAACTTAGTTATAAGGATCATCCAGCTGAAGCTTCTTGTGTTAATGCTGGAGGAAAGGCATCTGGGCTACAACAACCTACTAGTTGCTTACAAGTTTGAACAAAAGAAGAGGAACATTCCATTTCTTATTATAAATATTTAAATTTATATTTACATGGGAGATTAAACTTATAGTAGTATATATACTCTAGGAGTATATATTTATTTTTTTTAAGAAAAAAAAACATTAGACTTTCTTGAGCCTGTGGTTTACAAGAAATTTAGCCTTTTTGGCATTGGGCCTGGCCTTGCAAGATCTTTGTTCTGGTTCCTGAATATATTGGATGTGATTTCTTGAACATGCATTTTGGAGTTGTTTTATCCTCTCTCTGTTCAAATTTATATGATATAGTCTAAAAATTTCGAGAGTCAAATAAGAAAATTTTGGACCGCAGATTACTCGTATGCTCTTTAAATATTTTCAATTGTTAATTTTTGTAACTTATTGTACTTTTATGTAGTTTCTAAATATGTAAATATTTTTTCCCTTTTCGATCATTTAGATTATCCAATTTGAGCAATTAATCCCGTCACCTCAATCCCATAACTCCCCAACACACACACAAGGAGAATTCAAGATTCTACAAGCTTTAATAAGGTTTAGAAGTTCACTTGCCTTAATCAATCCAAATCAATCCGAGACTTGAGTTTTTTCCTTACAAACGATATCCAAATCAGCACAATCTAGTCGAGCAAGTATTCACAATGAGATTTCAAAACTAACAACACCCATATCAAGTAAATTGGAAAATGGATCAAACCGTCTCAAAAATTCGACTCCGAAAATGAGGTTTAAATTTGGAAATCGACACAAGATTATGTTACCCGAAAGATTTGGAAACCAACAGTGGAAATCATTTCACAAGCGGAGTTATATTCCACTCATAATCACCATTTTTATAAAACTTGAAGTTTTTGAAACCTTTCTACTTTGCCAATGCCAATCAAAATCTCAAATTTAATGTTAAAACCCACAAATGATAATAGGAAATTGAAGATTTCGGTTCACAAGAGCTTACCCAAAAGGTTCACCACTAAAAGTCTCCTCAAAATCGCCTCCAATGATTTTCCAATACTCAAAATGGGAGAAATGGAGAAGAACCCCAAAAATCAGACAAAAACCCTCTTAGGTATCGCTTTTGCGAACCCAGGGTCGCTTACGAACGCGAGGGTCAGGAAACTTGACCCCTCGTGAAAGTGAGCAGGGCTTTGCTAACGCGAGAAGCTCACGAAAGCGACACACCCCTCGCGAACGCGAGGCACACCAGCAGTCAGAAAATACAACCAATACCAAAACTTTCAAATGGACTTTCAGAATTCGTTTGGGACTCTGCACACACAAACCAAATATGCAACTTGACCAAACTCAACGTTCCAGACTCAATGGAACTATCGGAACACTAATCTGAAGTCTCCTTGATCCAAAATTCGTGAAAGCCACAAAGAACAAACATAACACCTAAAAAGGCTAAATCAAGCTTGAGACCTCTGAAAATTCAACCAAGACATCCCCTAGACGTAAAATCATCCCCTGAATCCAACAGAACAGTCAAAAATCCGATCCGAGTATCTGAACCCCGAATGTTGACCAAAGTCAATCCAAATGTTAAAATTTTCAACAATTTGTAACTTAGAACCTCAAATTCACGAAAAGACTCTGAATCTGCAACTGACAACTCTCTTAGACCAATTTATACATTTTGGGACAGATGGAATTGACAGAATTCCATTTCGAGACTTGAAACTCCAAAAGATACCGAAAACCACTTTTTAACAACCTTAGCCTTTCAAACTCAAAAACTTTCACAACACACAACTTTGTACTCAAATCTCAAAAAAAATTTCAAAATCCAATCAGAAATGACTCGGGATCAATAACTGAAGAGGTAAAATGATAATTTTAAGAAAATTTTCAAAAATGACCAACCAGATCATTATACTAAGATTTTATTAATGTGTTGCGATGTATTAGTAATATTTGAGTGATACATACAAATATCAGGAAAAATTGTATCAAATGAATCAAAACAATCCAAAAAATATGTATAAAAAAAATGAAGGTACAATTATATATAAGTTATTGATACATATGCATGTATATATGTACATCAATTTTCTTATAAAAAAATACACCTGCATATTGACTAAAACAGAATTACTTAGAACTACAGGTATACTAAGTAATTCTTATTTATATCAAATATGCTCTAATATATTCATCAAATAATTCGATATCAAATATGCACTAATTTATACTTACTACCTTTGCTTAATTATGTAGTTTTTCCTAAATAGAATATACGTTTTACAATTAATTGCTTCAATGTGATGGACACATACTAATATGAAGATCTTTGTTCTGGTTCTTGAATATATTGGATGTGATTTCTTAAATATGCATTTTGGAGTTGTTTTATCCTCTCTCTGTTCAAATTTATATGATATAGTCTAAAAATTTCGAGAGTCAAATAAGAAAATTTTGGACTGCGGATTACTCGTATGCTCTTTAAATATTTTCAATTGTTAATTTTTGTAACTTATTGTATTTTATGTAGTTTCTAAATATGTAAATATTTTTTCAAAAATTTTAACAATTCTCATCAAAATTTCTCCTGAACTATGCGAAATAAACCACTTATACCCACAGTTATATTTTGAGATAAAAAAAATGCCCCCGCCTTTATCCCAAGAGACCACAAATACTCTCAAGAGTTAACAACTCAATTTTTAGTGATGTGGCAAGCCACGTGGACTAGTCCCTCCACCTAAGCGTTGCCAATTAAGATTCACTACAAGAAACTGAACCTTTAGTAGCGACAAAATCTGCCACAAATTCCCAGAATATCGACACCAAAGGTTTTCATTGATTTTTAGCATTACATTGTAAGAATGAGTTTATGTTTTTTTCTTCCATAAGAGGGATATTGTTTTTTAAAAAATCACAAATGACGTCAATCAAGAAGGAATTTAAAGACACTATATGCTTTTTTTATGTCATGTAAATGCATTAAGTACAATGATGAATTATTTAGTAGGAGATTCGAGTTAAGATGTAATTTTGGTGCTTTTCATAGTAATATTGGACGTTTTTAATATTTATAGTACATGTATATTGATTTTAGAAAATAATTAGGTCGTAATCGAAATTAATTATCATACTTTTTTTGTTGAAAAAATAGGTTATAGTGGCGACTTTTGGTTGCCTCTAAAATCAGTGGTTATTGCCGTCTTTAGGTGCCACTAAAAATTAGTGAAAACTTTTAGTGGTGATATTGTGGGACTTGTGGCGTTTGTTATCACTGCTAAAGTTTCAATTCTTGTAGTGAATCCTAGTTGGCAACGCTTAGGTGTACGAATTAGTCTCACGTGGCTTGCCACATCACTAAAATTTAGGATGTTAACTCTTGAGAGTATTTGTAGTCTCTTTGGATAACGGTGGAGATATTTTTAATCCCAAAATATAACGGAGGGTAGAAGTGGTCTATTTCATATAGTTTAGGAGTAGTTTTGACCCTTTTCCGAAAATTCTATATCCGTCAAAATAAAATAATTTGACTCTTGATGAAATTCGAACTATATCATATAAATTCGAAAAAAGGGAGTATATACTACTCCTATTATTTTGCTCTTGTTCGTATATTAATTGTTTCTCACAACTCTTCTGCCTTTCAAAGAAAAACACATGCACCTTATATTATATGTTTTCATTAGTGTATCCCTTAATGTGGTTATACGCTTAATGCAAAAGAAAATGTGTGCTGAGTAACTAGCAATTATTGCAACTTCTTTTTATTAATTTTTTTTCTTAAATTTACTTTGTGTTTTTTCCCGTATAAATAATTGAAAAAACAAAATGCTTAATAATTTTATAAGGAATTAAATAGAGGGTGCAATCGTTAACAAAAACTAAAATAAAATATAAATCACACAAATCACATGTATAAAAGATATCAATTGCATGAGCAATAATTTCTCTGGGGACAAGCTCAGGTACGATTTTCTAAGATTTTCCCCTAGAGTTTCTTTCATTTTGTCTGAATTTGTTGTCGTGTCGTTGTTTTATTTTTAAATTTTTTCTCTTTTTATTATGGTTGGGCCTGATCCGGATTGTGGATTGGGCCATCTTTGTACATATTTTTGTCATCAATAGGATCCGTTTGGTCATAGATTTTTCCAAAAATATTGGGAAAACTACCTTATTAGATAATACATTCATACCATATATACTAACCTAAGCAACAAATTGTTGATTGACCTGAGCAGTCATTACTTGAGCTAGCACTTGAAAAGCAACCCTGAACTCAACATGAGATACTTGTTTCTGATCCTAACGTAAGCTCTTCTGCGAGGCATGATTTTATAAACGCATAGAGCACAAATTAGAAGGAGATTGAAGTTAAACTCTATCACACGACTGAGAGCACGAAAGAAGGGAAATATTTTCTAAAACGTTTCATAGCCTCTTATTAAAAAATGTGATACACTTCACACCCATGAATTGTCACGACCCAAAACCGGGTGTGATGGCACTTGTCCTATCCCACCAGGGCAAGTCAGCCTAAAACCCAACAAGCGGAAGAAATAACATAAATAATGAAGAAATAACTAAAGCGGAAGACTTCAACTTAAAACACCAACCCAAGACTGGCTGTCACAAGTGCAAGCCTCTATTGGATAATTCAAAAGAATTATAGGTCTCAAGTTTTGTATCTCAAAATAAAAACAAAACAACAGGGAAAAAGGCCGAGAGAGATCGCCGGCACCAAACAACTACCTTCCATGTGTCCTCAATGAGCCTCGAAGAAAGAGAAGAGAGAGAACTAGATCACGATCCTAGCTCAGAACCTACACAAGTGTTGAAGCAAGGGTGAGTACCAAACAACACGGTACCCAGCAAATCAACTAATAAAACGAAGCAAATCTAAAAGAATCACAAAACCACGACTTCCAACCGAACCTCCAATAACTACAAGCTGTAAAGAAACTCAGCCCAACCTAACAGATTTCCAATCCACATTTCAAATGATACAAGTTAACAATAGTTCAACAACAGCAACAAAGAAGCTCAATTCAGTATCAACAAGTAAGTCTCAGAGTCATAAGGCACAAACATAGTATCACAATAGCAAGGATCAGACAATACAATGCAATGCAATGCCAAGTATAGAATGCATGTTTGTCCTACGATACACATCCGCTGAATCTTAGACTGGAACCCATAGGGGCCACACAGGGACCATGTATCAGTCGGAAGCATTTCCCATCGGCATAATTATCAATCGCCGGAACCATTTCCCATCGGCATTGCCGGAACCATTTCCCATCGGCATATATTATCACTCGCCGGAACCATTTCCCGTCGGCATAAACATCAAAGAGTCTCATCATAGTGTTTCCAGAACCAATGCACACAAGCATGTTCACACAAATAATGAGAGGAATAATAGTGCTCACAATCACAACGCAATTCATATCAATGCAAATCACGTCACACTATCAACAATATATCACAACAACAGTCAAAATATCAATATCCACAACATATCAATGATGTCAATTGCCTAGTCTCCATTTCACTACTTCTTTCATCACAAGTAGGATCAATCACTATGCAAAAGTTCTCGAGTCTAGTCCCATAATCCACAATGAGCAAAGGACATATACAACACGTTCATAATCACATCGAGACTATCATAGCAACGCTTCAATCACCCATCAATATCAAGTCCATGGCTCAATCACAGATTGCCTATCATATTATCTCACATTGCCATTTTATTAAGCCCGCCGGTCATTATTAGATTGATTCATGCAAGGACTCACCCATACCTCAATCCCATTACTCCCCAACGCAATCAAGTAAGGAAGTCAAAATTCTAAAAGATTTACAAGGTTTTAAGAGTTCACTTGCCTTAACCAAATCAAAATCAATCAACAATCGGAGCTTTTCCCTTCCGTAAGCAATCCAAAACAACACAATCTATTCAAATAGTGAAACCCAATCACCATACGGGCCTAACAATGCCAAGAACACGAAATTCGGAAAGAAAAGGTAAAACAACCCAAAAATTTGATTTCGAAAACGGGGTTTGAATCTGGGATTACTTTCATAAAAATCACCCTCAATACAATAGGAACTCAATGGTGAAAAACCCATTTGACAAGGAAGCTCAAAACAGTCTTCAATTACCATTTTATCAAATTTTCGGAGTTTTATCAAAATCACGAAAAATACACCTTAAAATCCCAATTTCCAATTCAAAATCATGTTTAAAGCATTGGGTAATAAAGGCCAAGGGTTAAAATCACTTACCCACACTGATTCTCAAGAAAATTCTATTCAAAAATCGCCTAAGAGAGCTCCAAAATGTTGAAATTGGGACAATTCCCAAATTTACACTGCCAGGCATAATTTAACCCTCCGCGAACGCGGCTAACATAGCTCGCGAACGCGGAGGTCAGGAGAACACTCTCTCCGCGAACGCGCTGACCCTCCGTGAATGCGGAGGCTCAACAGTCAATGGTCCGCGAATGCGGAGGCTTAATAGCTAACACTCCACGAATGCAGACCTTGTCCCTCCATGAACGCGGAGGCTAAAGCATCAGATATCAGTTAGCAGCAAAAACAACAATTTCACAAGTCTCTGAATGGACCCTCCGGATTCGTTCGGAACCCCGTACATACAAACCAGATATGCAACCCTACTAAATTCGATGTTCCGGACTCAATGGAACAATCAGAATTCTTATTCGAGATGTCCTTGACCCGGAACCTGATAAAACACAACAAAACTGACTTAAGCCTCAACAACTCAAAACAAGCTCGAGACCTCTAAAAATTCAACCAAGGCCACCCCTAGGCCTAAAATCATCCCCCAAACCCAACGGAGTTGTCGAAATCGACATCCGAGCATGGGATCTCCGAATGTTGACCAAAGTCAACCCTATGATCAAAATTCCACAAATTTTCAACTTATGACCTCAAATCCACGATACAGCCTCAAAACTGACCCCGCCAATTCTCTTAGGACAAAATCCACATTCCAGAACTGATGGAATCGACGAAATTACTATTCGAGCTCTGAAACCCCGAATGACCTCAAAACCACAATTTGGCAACTTAAGCCTATAAAATTCAAAACTTTTCAAAAACCTCATTTTAACTCAAACTTTCACAAAACCAATCTCGGAAACATTTCAAACAAGACTCATGAAAATTCTCGGGAGGGGCAAAATGGTCATTTCACAAAATTTACCAAATTTGACCTTTAAGGTCATTACATTATCCATCACTAAAAACCATATTTTTCCTCGAACATAAAGTAAAAGAAAGTACCTGAAGCCTCGAAAAGCTGCGGATATCTGACACGCATGTCAGAATCGAACTCCCAGGTAACCTCTCCAGCTGAACGGTGACCCACTGCACCTTCACTAAAGCAATCTCCTTGGTCCTAAGCTTACAGACCTGTCTATCAAGAATGGTTGTAGGCCCCTCCTCAAAAGTCAAATCAGGACCCAATTCCACATAATCGAGTGTAACCACATGCGACTCATCTGGGATGTACTTCCGTAGCATAGAGACATGGAACACGGGATGCACAGCCAACAAGATAGGTGGTAAGGCCAACCTATAGGCCACCTCTCCCACCCGGTCTAAGATCGCAAAAGGGCCAACGAACCTAGGGCTAAGCTTGCCCTTCTTCCCGAATCGCATAACACCCTTCATGGGTGATACTCAGAGCCAAACACGATCTCCCTCCATGAACACTAGGTCTCGAACTCTCGGATCGGCATAGCTCTTCTACCGACTCTGAGCAGTCAACAGCCTACTCTGAATCAAATGATCCTGCTCCATGGCATCCCTAAGCAAGTCAGTGTCTAAGGAATCCATCTCCGCCGAATCAAACCACCCAATCGGTGATCTACACCGTCTGCCATACAAGGCCTCAAATGGAGCCATTTGGATGCTGGAATGATAACTGTTGTTGTAGGCAAACTCCGCTAGGGGCAAATGCTGTCCCACCTAGCACCAAAGTCAATCACACAAGCACCTGAATAGTCCGCTCGGACTGACTATTAGTCTGAGGGTGAAAGGCTGTGCTCATGTCTAGTTAAGTACCCAAACAATGCGGTAAAGCTCTCCAGAAATGCGAGGGGAACAAGGAACCCCGATCCGAGACTATAGATACCGGCACCCCATGAAGTCTAACAATCTGACTGATGTAGAGCTGGGCTAACTTCTCCGCTGTATACTTCACTCGAACTGGAATGAAATGAGTGGACTTAGTCAGCCTATCAACAACCACCCAAATGGAATCACAACCACCCAAATGGAATCATAACCACCCACGGTGGTAGGTAAACCCACAGCAAAATCCATAGTGATCTGTTCCCACTTCCAAGTAGGAATAGGCATCCTCTGAGACACATCTCTAGGCTGCTGGTTCTCACACTTGACCTATTGACAGGTTAAATATCTAGATACAAAGTCTGTAATATCCCTCTTCATACCATACCACCAGTAATGCTGGCTCAGATCATGATACATCTTCGCTGTCCCAGGATGAATAGAATATCTAGAACAATGGGCCTCCTCTCAAATCAGTCTAATAAACTCACCCACCTTGGGCACACAAATCCGCCCTCCGATCCTCAAAACTGGTCGGAATCAAGTGCAGCCTCCTTGGCTTCACCTCTGATCACCTTTTCTCGAATGAGACACAACTTCTCATCCTCAAACTGGCGCTCACAAATCTGCTCAACTAAGGAAGAATGGGACTCAATGAATACAATCAACCCACCGCTCTCCTCAGAAACCTGCAACCTGACAAAATTGTTGGCTAACCTCTAAACATCTCTAGCCAAGGGCCTCATAACAACGCTGATCGCAGCGAGACTCCCCATATTAGGAACCTTCCTACTCAAAGCATCGGCCACCACATTGTCCTTCCCAGGATGGTACATAATGGTCATATCATAGTCCTTCAATAACTCTAGCTATCTGCACTGTCTCAAGCTCAGATCTCTTTGACTGAAAATGTATTGAAGACTCCGATAATTGGTGAAGACCTCACAATGAACCCCATACAAGTAATGCCTCCACAACTTAAGCACAAACACCACCGCGGCAAGCTCTAGATCGTGAGTAGGGTAGTTCTTCTCATGAGTCTTCAATTGCCTAGAAGCGTAGGCAATAACTTTCCCTTTTTGCATCAACACACCTCCCAAACCAACTCCGGAGGCATCACAATATACAGTGAAACCCACACCCTCCTCGGGCAAGGTCAACATAGGAGCAGAAGTCAACAAAACCTTGAGATTTTGAAAGCTCGCCTCATACTCATCGGACCAATGAAAATCTACAGTCTTCTGAGTCAATTTAGTCAATGGCGCTGCAATAGTAGAGAAACCCTGCACAAACCGTCTTTTGTAGCCCGCCAACCCTACAAAACTCTAAATCTCGGTAGGAGACGTAGGTCTGGTCCAACCCTTAACCGCCTCAATCTTGGCCAGATCGAATCTAATCCCCTCCTTGGACACCACGTGTCCTAAAAATGCTGCATAATTCAGCCAGAACTCACACTTGGAGAACTTGGCGAATAACTTTTGCTCCCTCAAAGTCTGAAGTACCAATCTCAGATGACGGACGTGATCCTTCTTGGCCCGGGAATATATCAGAATGTCATCAATGAACACGATCACAAAGGAACCCAAGTATAGAGGGAACACTCTGTTTATCAACTCCATAAACGCCACAGGGGCGTTAGTCAGTCCAAACGACATCACCAAGAACCCATAGTGGCCATAACGAGTCCAGAAAGCTGTCTTAGGAATATCAAATGGCCTAATCTTCAACTGGTGATAGCTGTACCTCAAATCAATCTTAGAAAACAACGCCGCACCCTGAAGCATATCAAATAAGTCATCAATGCGAAGAAGAGGGCACTTGTTTTTAACAGTTACCTTGTTCAACTCTCTATAATCAATGCACATCCTTATAGAGCCATCTTTCTTCTTAACAAGTAGAACCGGTGCTCCCCAAGGTGACACACTAGGGCGAATAAACCCCTTGCTCAACAAATCCTACAACTGATCCTTCAACTCAGCCGGAGCTATACGATACAGGGGCAATAGAGATGGGCTTAGTGCCCGGCTCCAAGTTAATAGCAAAATCAATGTCCCTATCCGGAGGAACACCAGGAAGATCAGTAGGGAACACATTAGCAAACTCCTGAACCATAGGAATGGACTCCATGGGAGGTGGATCAACATTAGTATCTCGAATAAAGGCCAAATAGGACAAACACCCTCTATCAAACATCCTCTAGGCTCGGATGTAGGAGATCGCCTTACTAGGGTAAGAACCACTAGTACTCTTCCACTCTACCCTTGGAACACCAGTCATCGCTAGAGTGACAGTCTTAGCATGATAATCCAGAATCGCATGATAGGGAGAAAGCCAATCCATACCCAAAATCACATCAAAATCTACAGTTCCAAGAATAATCAAGTCTACCCAAGTGTCGTACCCAGCCAAAGAAACAGGATAGGATCGATACACTCGATCCACTACCAAGGGCTCACCTACGGGTGTAGAAACATACACAAGCACATGCATACGATCACATACCAAATCAAACTCAGATGCAAAGTAGGCAAACACATATGAGAAAGTAGACCCTGGATCAAATAATACAGATGCATCTCGATGGCAGACTGGAATAATACTTGTGATGACTGCATCAGAAGACTCAGCCTCGGGTCTCCCTGGAAAAGCATAATAATGAGCTTCTCTACCACCTCCAGTCTGAGCCGCAACTCTACCTCCACGCTAAGCCATAACTCCACCACCTCTACCTGCTAGCTGATCCCTGCCCCGACCTCTAGCTGGAGGCGCTGACTCTCTCTATGGAGCTGCAGAATAAGTATGCTTGGGTCTGAATGAGTCTGAAGAGGAAATTGTGGCATCAGATGACCCGAATCCCCATAAGTATAACAAGACCTCAGAATAGTGATCTGCTGTGATGACCTAGATGAAGTACCACGGCCACCTTGGCAAGAACCATGGGATCCACGGGACACCTGTCCCTCCTCGACCGCTGGCATAGAAGCATGTACCGGCCTCTGACGCTAAAATGAAGTATCACCTCTCTGAGAACCCCTGCCTCCAGACGAAGCACCAGAAAACTGACCACTAGATCGGGCCCTCTTGGAGTCTCCAAACTCCTCTCGAACCAACAACTCTGCCTCTTTGGCGATACTCACGATGGGCTGGACGGAATCACCCTCATGGGATGATCTGAACACATACGATCTGATGGAGAAAGTCAAACCCCTCACAAACCTGTGGACCCTCTCCTTCTCATATGGAACCACAGACGTGGCATGATGAGACAGCTAACAGAAATAAGTCTCGTACTCCGCAACTAACATGCTTCCCTGAGTCAAACCCTCAAACTTTAGCCTGCTCTCCTCACACACACTCCAAGGGATGAAATGATCATGAAAAGCACTAGAGAAAGTGTCCCAGTCAATCGGAGGAGACTACATAGGAAGGGACTCCACCCAAGACCTCCACCACTCACTGGCTGGCCCACGGAGCTGGAGAGCAACAAAATTAACACCCCTCACATCTACTATCCTCACTGCCCCAAGCATCTCGCGGCACAAGGTCAGAAACTCATGAGCATCCTCACTCTTACCACCCTGAAACTGGGGTGGTTTCATCCTCTGAAACCTCTCATAACACTTCTGGTCCTCCACTGTTAGAACTACATCCTGATCATCCTGTGCACCTACAACTGGCGCGGGAACCAACGATGGCTGATCCACTAGATCCTAAACAACTGGACCTTGATGCTGCTCGGGGGTCTGTGCCTCTGCTCTAGTTTGTGAACTTGAGGCGCGCCTGCAGCACCTTGAGAAAACTCTCCATCACTCCCAACATCCTCAATAAGGTCTCCTGAAAGAACGGTGATGAGAATCCTGGAGGGGCCTGACCCTGGCCAACCTCAATCTGTGGCTCTGGGGAAGCCTCTCTACAACGGTCCATAGCAGGTGCCGCTCCTCGGGCACGACCCCTACCACGTGCTGCCCCACGAGCACGGCCCCCAACTCAGGCTCTACCCCGACCTCTGACTTGTCACGACCCAAGGTACCCCCTAGACGTGACATGGCGTACGAGACCCCTAAAGGCCTCATACAAGCCACTTAGCATACATACATACAAGATTATAAATAAATAGCGGTCTAAAAGACAATTTTGTATATCAAAGCTTTTAAAGAAAATAGTGGAAGTCTACATCAATGTCTCCAAGCCAATCTAACATGGAAAAGTAAAGTTTGGGACGTAACCCAATACAAATCTGAAATGGAATAACATGAAAATAAGAACAACTAGGCTATGTCCTCGGATGGATGAGGACTCACCAAGTCTTCTATAACTCTTCTAGTAAGCTCTAGCCACGAGTGGGTGGAGAATCGCCAAGCCCTACATCAAAGAAGTTAATGTAGACAAGAGTATGCGTTAGTACAATCAAGTACCAAGTATGATAGCCATGTACATAAGTCATTTAAAACATGCAAAAAGGGGACATACTCATAATCATGCAATGACCAAGTGAAATCACGATAAAAGAGTAGAAAAGCATAAATCATCATTTAAGGTCAATGCAAGCTAAACATCTTTACTTTACTTGAAGAAAGCCTGTAAAGTCTCTTTAGTTCATTATTATGGGAAATTAACTTCAACCGACAAGTAAGACCGTGTGAGCTATCAACATGGAATCTGGTATCTACCCCACTCCAAAAAGAGGTGTTCTACTTGCCAAGGCAAGACCATGGACTTCTAGCTTACATGGATCCACTAGCTAATGTCAATCTAGACAAACCTATGGTGGCACATAGTTTATGGGACATGGGTGATTGCCACTTGTCCACTCGATGCTAAGCATAATTCCCATGGATTAAACATAGTTCTTTTATCATAGGTAGACATGGGTAATCGCCTCTTGTCTACATTGGGGAACATGGGTGATCGCCTTTTGTCCCTTCATTAGAATAGATCCTTAAGAACATGGGTAATCACCTCTTGTTCATTCAAATTCATAGTGTGAGTATTACGTGAGAAACCCTTTCACAACTCAACAACAACATCAACATATCATAAACTTTGGCACTTCAATCTCAAAGAACCCTTAAGTCATCATTAACTTAATAAGAGACATGCATGATTTGATAAACTTCATCTTTACATAGTTCATCATGCTCAATATTAATAAATCATAGAGTTCATATGGGTTCATAAGAGTTCAACTTAAATCATGCAATTTAATGCAAACTCATGCTTAGGAGACTATAAACAAGGCATCTTTACCATAGTTGAAGGAACCCACGTAGTAGAGAAAAATCATGCTTTTGATTTGAATATGCTTAATTCCATAAAATCATCCTTAGTTCATTCATAATTCATGCATGGATTCATAGAGATTTCATAAAATTCCTCAATTCATAATTCAACCCACCAATCAAGTGTAGATTTCAAAATTAAGGGAAAATAGCATGGGTTCATCCAATCTCTACTCAAATCATGTAAATCACGCTAGTTCGTGCACTAAATTACTTTATCACGCTAGATCGCACACTAGGAATCATAAAATCAACAATTGAAATCATAATTGAAGAACTCATAAGAAATGATCAAAACCCTAATTCAATTTAGGGAAATTGATCCTTGAGAATTGAAGGGAACTAGGGACCCATTGGAGGAAAGGGCTCCAATGGTGAATGCTAACATACCTCAATCAAGAAAGCCCACAAGAAATTGCTTAGAAATTGATGAACTTCAATGGAGGATCCTAGCCCTTCTTCTTTCTTGAGAGTTGAGAGAATTTCTTAGAGAGAGAAATATTTGAGAGAGGAGAATTTTGGGAATGACTCATAATGAGTAAAATTAGGCTTAGGAAGGTTATATAGGGTCTGGATTAAGGGCATAACCGACTTAGATTAGTAGTTAAACATTTAGGGAAACGACCAAAAATCCATTAATTAATAACTGTCAGGGTCCATCTACGGTTGGGACCTACGGTCCGTATGTCGATCTACGGACCGTTCTGTTCCTCTGTAGATAGATTCAGAAACTGTCAATTTTGACGCTGTAACGACGGTTTCAATGTACGGCTCGTGGGTAAATCTATGGACCGTACATAGAGACCGTTGATCAGTACTGAAGGTTAAGAAATTTTACTAAGTCTGGAGGAGACCTACGAGACCCATCTACAACTCGTATATTGGATAACGGGTCATCCTGGTTCTCCATAGGTCAAGGTTCTGAAAGTTGGCATTCTTAAGACTTTCAGTGGCCAACTACGGCTCCCACCTACGGTCCGTCATTCCTTCTACGGTTCGTAGGTGGCCTCCTTCACTGGCACTAGAACCCAAAAAAAATTCAAAAATTTTCCACCCTTGAATCCGGGGTATTACATTATCTCCCCCTTGGGATCATTCGTCCTTGAATGAGAATCAAGACATCATAAGGAGGGTAAGAGACACGAACTAACAACCCAACCTAGAATGCAATCACATAAATGCACATATCCGAGGAGGAAACATCAACTCCAAGCTAAAGCATGTTCAACACATCATTTCATGAAAACCTTAGGCAACTCATGCTCAATGCACATAATCATAGATGAATCAATCATGCTAGCTCATTTTCACAACATTTAGACTCTTCATGAACATTCACAATCAAGGAATCATGGAAATAACTAAAACACATGAGACCAAAAGAATGAACCATGAGGAACTAGGTGCCTCAAGCTAGAATAGGATCGGAAGGAAATAGATGAGGATATCGGGACATCATATCGGCCTCGGCCTCCCAAGGAGCACCCTCAACTAATTGATTCCTCCAAAGAACTTTCACGGAAACAACTTCTTTATTTCTTAGCTTCTGGACTTTTCAATCTAAAATCTCAATCGGAGTTTCTTCATTGGAAAGACTATCCTTTATGCCAAGATTCTCTAATGGCACTATAGAGGTCGGATCGCCAACACACTTCTTCAATAATCAAACATGGAAAATCAGATGCACCGATGACAAATCATTAGGCAAGTCAAGTTCATAAGCAACCTTACCAACACATCTTAAAATCTGATATGGGCCGACATAACGGGGACTAAGCTTTCCTTTCTTCCCAAACCTCATTACACCCTTCATGGGTGAGATTTTCAAGTAAACCCAATCATCAACATCAAATTCCAAATCTCTCCTTCTAACGTCGGCATAGGACTTTTGTCGACTTTGAGCCATTTTCAATCTTTCTCTAATAAGTCAAACTTTCTCCATAGCTTCATGCACCAATTCGGGACCTAGCAAAGCAACTTCCCCAACTTCAAACCAACCAATAGGAGATCTACACCTCCTACCATATAGAGCTTCAAATGGGGCCATACCATTACTAGAATGGTAGCTATTATTATAAGCAAACTCAATCAAAGGCAAATGATCATCCCAATTACCCTTGAAATCTATTACACAAGCTCTTAACATATCTTCCAAAGTTTGGATAGTATGCTCCGCTTGCCCATCGGTTTGAGGATGAAAGGCCGTACTAAGCTTAACACGAGTACCAAGTCCTTTTTGGAAAGACTTCCAAAATTGAGAAGTAAATTGTGAACCACGATCAGAGATAATGGATAAAGGCACTCCATGCAGCCTAACAATTTCCCTCAAATACAACTTAGCATAATCTTCCGACGAATATGAAACATTGATAGGAATGAAATGGGATGATTTCGTCATTCGATCCACAACAACCCAAATTGAATCATAATATCGCCGAGTGCGTGGTAAACCAACAATAAAGTCCATGTTCACATCTTCTCACTTCCAAGTAGGAATATCAATATCTTGAGATAAACCTCCCGGCCTTTGATGCTTAACTTTCACTTGTTGACAATTCAGACACTTAGTCACAAATTCCACAATATCCTTCTTCATCCCATTCCACTAATAGACCTCCCACAAATCACGGTACATCTTGGTAGCTCCCAGGTGCATGGAATATCAAGAACTATGGGCTTCCGACAAAATTTGTCCTCTTAAGTCATCTACATTGGGAACACACAAGCAACCTTGATATCGAAGCACACCATCTCCCCCTTGGGAGAAAGCCTCTACGGACTTTTTGAGCACCGCTTCCTTCAACTCAACTAAATTAGGATCAAGATCTTGTTTAGCTTTCACATCATGCACAAAAGATGATTCGGAGCTATTGTGAACCATAACACTACCCTTAGTGGAATGAATCCGCTGAACACCCAATTGGGCCAAGCTATGAACATCACGAACCAACTCTTTCTTTCCATCCTCAACATGAGCAACACTGCCCATAGACAACCAATTAAGAGCATCCGCCACCACATTAGGCTTACCAGGGTGATAGAAGACACTCATGTCATAGTCCTTTAACAACTCAAGCCACCTCCTTTGGTGAAGATTCAGATCCTTTAGTTTCTAAGGGAGGTTCTCTTGGTTTTACATCTGTTCTTTCTCTAGAGTTATCTTGGCTACGGGATCACCATACAAGGTCTAACGCTCTCCTAGCTTGACGACCTATTCAATTCGGCTAGCCAACGTATGAACCGGGTATTATTCGGTTACCTCACACACTTAGAGAAGAATGAACACCTCACACCAGATACGACAAGATTTATACGAAGAACAAAAGAGATTAATAAAACTCACAGATTTTTATAGTGCTATGTATCACAAAATTTCAAGATGACTTAATAAACAAAGAATTTTTATTAAGAGTTGATTGTAAATCAGCTAAAGAAATTTTACAAAAGGATGTTAAAAATTTAGTGTCAAAACAAATATTTGCTAGATGGCAAGCTCTACTATCTAGCTTTGATTTTCAAATTGATTTTATAAAAGGAGAGAATAACTCTTTACCTGATTTTCTAACAAGAGAATTTTTACAGGGAAAAAATGAGGCCTTTCAAGCCTAATACTCCTTCGAAAGAAGGAAAACCTATGGCGAAACCATTCGTCTTACCTCCTTTAACACCGGCAAAAACCCCACAAAGACCGGTATTTGATAATAGATTTACTATGCTCGCGGACTATCCAAAATTGCCCGCTCCACCCCCTAATCCTACCAAATTAATACAATTAAGGCCTAATAGACCTTTGACTCCTGGAGCCTCAAGTTCTAATGTCCAGACTAAAGACAATTATACAATGAAGACTCCCGAGTCTTTTGCTCAAGCTGTTAAGCCTGAATTACCTACTCCAACTACTGTCCCAAAGGAAGAAAAGTTTGATTTTGTAACAACTCAAATGTTCCCAATATTGGCTCTAGATAGAGAGTATGAAAACCTTGAGGTTAGTACTCTTATTAAACCTTGCTACACAGATGGCAACTTTGTTGATATAGATTGTTCTTACAGTTATGACTGCCTGAGTTTGATCATCTCCCCAAGGGACAGGATTTTTCTTGAGCCTTTTATATAAAGGTTCACAAACTTGTCTGACTTTAGGAATAAAATCAGCAACATAATTTAAACTTCCTAAAAACCTCTGCAATTGGGTTTTATCAATAATTTCATTAGGAAACTTAGAGGAGAACTCAATGGCTCTACAGATAGGTTTGTAACTACCTTGATAAAGATCATGGCCTAAGAATCTTATAGAGGTTTGAAAGAGTTTAATCTTTTTGGCACTAACAACCAAACCATTACTTTTAACAATCTTAAAGAAAGTATTAAGATGCTTAAAATGCGAATCAATATCATCAGAAAAGATAAGCACATCATCAATATAGACAATAGACATATAACTATAATCATTAAAAATGTTATTCATGATATTTTGGAATTCAGAGGGAGCATTCTTGAGCCCAAAAGGCATAACATTCCATTCATATTGTCCAAATGGGACATTGAAGGCAGTCTTATATTTATCTTTATTAGCAATTTGAATTTGCCAAAACCCAGACTTCATATCAAACTTGCTGTAAATATTAGCCTTATAAGTTCGTTTTAACAAATCTCTTTTGTTAGGTATCGGGTACCTAATCCATTTTAAAACAGCATTCAAAGGTTTATAATTTATAACAAGTCTTGGTGCTCCTCTTTCTTTTTCAGCACTATTGTTGACATAGAAAGCAGAGCAACTCCAAGGGGATTTAGAAACATTAATAATTTTATTTTTCAACAAATTATCAATTTCCTTTTTACAATAATCAAGTAATTCATGATTCATTTGAATAGGTCTAGCCTTAGTTGTAATAGCTTGTTCATTAAATCCTTCAATATAAGGTAAATCAACAATATGCTTTTTTCTTTCCCAAAAAGCATTAGGAAAATCAGAGCAAATTTCATCTTCAAATTTTTTGTGAAGATTGGATATTTTAGTAACTATCTCCGGGGTTTTTAAAATTTGCTCAATTTTTTTAATTTTAATTTCTTCTTTGAGAAAATTAACATGCTGAGATAAAGAGTTTATTCGAAAAACCGTTTTTTCTTTGATAAAATTACTTTCATCTTGGGAAAGAGTTTTAACAAAAGGAAAATGTAATTCTTTTCCCAGAATGGAAGTAGTAATACCACTTAAATTAGTAATAAAAGGTTTTATCTGAGTGATAAAAGGTATTCCAAGAATAATATCTTCATTAATATCTTCAGTAATAATAAAATCATTTGTTAAACAAATATTATTGTTACAAATATGAGCTTTAGAAAGCTTATAATTAATTTTTAGCAACTCACCAGTAGCAGAATAATTCTTTTGAGCAGAATTCCAGATTCCTGAAGTAAAACGAACTAATTGTTCGGGAGATTCTAAAGAACTTCTTTGTTTCAGGATACCTCCATATCCTAAGTCAGAAGCATCAGTTTCTACAATCATAAAATCATTAGGATTAGGATGACGAAGATGAAGAAAAACTTGTTCGTAGAAACAATGACAAGGGAAAAGTTACTGGTGTGGATTTCTCGGGAAATGTCCCTAAGGTTTATTATCAAGAAATCCCTGGTAGTCCTACAGCCAGTGAAATGGAACCACCTCCAAATCGAAAGGATTCTGTACCTGATCATTTAAAGATGATCAAATCTGAAAAGGATTTTATTCCTAATCCTCAGACTCTGCAAGAATCATGGACTCATCCTAATAACCAAATCAACAGAGATTGGTATAAGGATACTTATACTCTTAAAGAAAGAGAGAATTTTGCAAACTCTTGGATGATTGATATGAAAAGAATTGGTTGCGAAATAGACTTCTTTAAGTGGTTTGAAATGACGGGAAAAATTGATAATCAAAAAGATTCTCTTAAAGTCATTATCAACAAATGGTACACTACTTCAAACAAAGTGATTGAAGATGTTACTCCTCCTCTTGAAGGAATAAATATCCCGATTTGTGGAACTATTATAAAAGCTTCTCCTTTCAAAATCCTCTCCGAAGAAAAACCTTCTGTCCTTGCTACCAATCTTGAAATCAACAAGATTATAGAACAGAATAATTATACAAATCAAATTCTTCATGTCGTTTCTAGACAAATTGAAGATTCCAAAGAAAGAGCCTCTTTTTCAGGAAGGCCTGTCCCTCTATCTTCTACCCAAAGCAGTCAGAAAATAGACCCAAACCCTATATTCAAAATCAATGAATTTTCCCGAGAAAATTATCCTAAACTCAAAAATACCTTTGATATTTCTGACAATATTTTGGATAAAATTAATGAGAAACTAGCCAATTTCTCTATATCTAAAAAAAGAGCTGCTTACAGAGCTTCTACCAGCACCAGTGGTAACATTCTTTCTACTATCAAGGAAAATATTATACAAAAACTTTCCAATGATAGATATCATAACCGAAAGAACTATCATAAAAGACCTTCTTTCCCAGACCTTCAATATGAGGAAAACGCTTTTTTATCCACTTCTTCTCATGAAGGAAGTAGTATTACTGAATGGAATATTGATGGTTTAGCAGAACATCAGATTTATAATAAGCTCCACGAGATGGGGATAGCTATAACAGCTTATAAAATAAGAAATTCTTCTGATAGGGAAGCTGCTTCAATGATCGTGGCAGGATTCACTGGAATGCTTAAACATTGGTGGGATAATTATGTTTCTGAAGAAACTAAAGGAATTATCTACAATACTCAAGCTACTGAAATTGTTATTAAAATGGAAGGAACTAATGAAGTTCCTACAGAAGTTTTTAAAGAAGATGCTTGTGCTACACTTCTTTATCACATAGCAAAGCATTTTATTGGAGAACCCAAGCTATTTCAGGATAGGAGTCTCCAAATCCTCAACAATATCAGTTGTCCCTCTTTAGATGATTTTACCTGGTATAAATACAATTTTATGCAGAAGGTAATGATTAGACCAGATTGTCATTTAGACTTCTGGAAAGAAAGATTTGTGAGCGGACTTCCACCTCTCTTTGCTGACAAAGTTAGAACTAAGATTCAAGATAGGAATGAAGGAAAAATTCCTTATGACCTGATGACTTATGGAGATCTTATTAGTGTTATAAACACTGTTGGATTAGAACTTTGTACAGATATTAAGTTGAAACATCAACTTAAAAAAGAAAAATCCTCGTCAAGGAGAGAATTAGGAAGTTTCTGTCAAGACTTCGGGTTTGTTTCTTTAACACCTCCTTCAAGAAAAATCAGGAAGGAGAACAAAGAAAATAAGAAAACTCATCGTAGTAAGTCTAGAAGAACTTCTGAAAAAGATTACAAAAAATCTTCTAAAAGAAGGAAAAAGCATAAAGGATTTAAGAAATCCAAAGAGGATGTATGTTGGACTTGTGGAAAATCTGGCCATAGAGCGAGTGAATGCAGGTCAGGTAAACAGAAGAAGATCAACAGTCTTGAAATAGACGAAGCAACCAAAGAAAAGCTTTTTTCAATTCTTGAAGAACCTTTATCCGATTCTTCAAATAATTCTGCTGAATATAGCGACGAAGAAGATATCAACGTCAATTATGATTCAGATTCTAGCCAATCGGGAAAAAACTGCAACTGCACAGAGGCTTTCTGTGTTTGTGATGATATTCCTCAAATCAGAGTCATTAGCAACGACTCTAAAGAAGCTCTCTTTGACATTATTGAACATATTGATAATGAAGAAGCTAGGAGAAAATATCTTATAGAACTCAAGAATATTATTCTCAACCAAAAAGAAAAGCCCAAAGCTCGTACTATGGTTGAACCTTTCAGCATGAAGCAAATCATGAATAGGTTTGAAAGAAATGCCGAACCTACTATTTCTGATCTTCATCATGAAGTCAAAACTCTTAAAGAGGAAATCAAAGACATTAAAATCAGACTTGGGAAAGTCGAAACCGATGTCATTGCTGATAAAATTCTCAAAGAGATTGACAAACAGAATCTTGATGAAAAAACTGAAGATATCCCTGAAAAGGATAATTTAGATTATCCTCCTTTCAATATTGATCTTTCTGCTACACCTACTCCTAATATCGCGACTACCTCTTGTCCAGGTATCGATGTTATTACTTCTGTTAGACCTCAGAGTCATCATATACCTATTAAGATTGTGGTCAATAAAGATTTTATTATTAATAAAATTGCTTTGCTTGACAGTGGTGCAGATCGAAATTGCATTGTTAAAGGTATTGTTCCTACTAAGTACTTAGAAAAAAGTACTTCCAAATTATATTCTGCTACTGGTGAGTTGCTAAAAATTAATTATAAGCTTTCTAAAGCTCATATTTGTAACAATAATATTTGTTTAACAAATGATTTTATTATTACTGAAGATATTAATGAAGATATTATTCTTGGAATACCTTTTATCACTCAGATAAAACCTTTTATTACTAATTTAAGTGGTATTACTACTTCCATTCTGGGAAAAGAATTACATTTTCCTTTTGTTAAAACTCTTTCCCAAGATGAAAGTAATTTTATCAGAGAAAAAACGGTTTTTCGAATAAACTCTTTATCTCAGCATGTTAATTTTCTCAAAGAAGAAATTAAAATTAAAAAAATTGAGCAAATTTTAAAAACCCCGGAGATAGTTACTAAAATATCCAATCTTCACAAAAAATTTGAAGATGAAATTTGCTCTGATTTTCCTAATGCTTTTTGGGAAAGAAAAAAGCATATTGTTGATTTACCTTATATTGAAGGATTTAATGAACAAGCTATTACAACTAAGGCTAGACCTATTCAAATGAATCATGAATTACTTGATTATTGTAAAAAGGAAATTGATAATTTGTTGAAAAATAAAATTATTAATGTTTCTAAATCCCCTTGGAGTTGCTCTGCTTTCTATGTCAACAATAGTGCTGAAAAAGAAAGAGGAGCACCAAGACTTGTTATAAATTATAAACCTTTGAATGCTGTTTTAAAATGGATTAGGTACCCGATACCTAACAAAAGAGATTTGTTAAAACGAACTTATAAGGCTAATATTTACAGCAAGTTTGATATGAAGTCTGGGTTTTGGCAAATTCAAATTGCTAATAAAGATAAATATAAGACTGCCTTCAATGTCCCATTTGGACAATATGAATGGAATGTTATGCCTTTTGGGCTCAAGAATGCTCCCTCTGAATTCCAAAATATCATGAATAACATTTTTAATGATTATAGTTATATGTCTATTGTCTATATTGATGATGTGCTTATCTTTTCTGATGATATTGATTCGCATTTTAAGCATCTTAATACTTTCTTTAAGATTGTTAAAAGTAATGGTTTGGTTGTTAGTGCCAAAAAGATTAAACTCTTTCAAACCTCTATAAGATTCTTAGGCCATGATCTTTATCAAGGTAGTTACAAACCTATCTGTAGAGCCATTGAGTTCTCCTCTAAGTTTCCTAATGAAATTATTGATAAAACCCAATTGCAGAGGTTTTTAGGAAGTTTAAATTATGTTGCTGATTTTATTCCTAAAGTCAGACAAGTTTGTGAACCTTTATATAAAAGGCTCAAGAAAAATCCTGTCCCTTGGGGAGATGATCAAACTCAGGCAGTCATAACTGTTAAGAAATTAGTTCAAAGTCTTCCTTGTCTAGGAATTCCTAATCCTAATGATTTTATGATTGTAGAAACTGATGCTTCTGACTTAGGATATGGAGGTATCCTGAAACAAAGAAGTTCTTTAGAATCTCCCGAACAATTAGTTCGTTTTACTTCAGGAATCTGGAATTCTGCTCAAAAGAATTATTCTACTGTTAAAAAAGAAATCTTGTCTATAGTGCTATGTATCACAAAATTTCAAGATGACTTAATAAACAAAGAATTTTTATTAAGAGTTGATTGTAAATCAGCTAAAGAAATTTTACAAAAGGATGTTAAAAATTTAGTGTCAAAACCAATATTTGCTAGATGGCAAGCTCTACTATCTAGCTTTGATTTTCAAATTGATTTTATAAAAGGAGAGAATATCTCTTTACCTGATTTTCTAACAAGAGAATTTTTACAGGGAAAAAATGAGGCCTTTCAAGCCTAATACTCCTTCGAAAGAAGGAAAACCTATGGCGAAACCATTCGTCTTACCTCCTTTAACACCGGCAAAAACCCCACAAAGACCGGTATTTGATAATAGATTTACTATGCTCGCGGACTATCAAAAATTGCCCGCTCCACCCCCTAATCCTACCAAATTAATACAATTAAGGCCTAATAGACCTTTGACTCCTGGAGCCTCAAGTTCTAATGTCCAGACTAAAGACAATTATACAATGAAGACTCCCGAGTCTTTTGCTCAAGCTGTTAAGCCTGAATTACCTACTCCAACTACTGTCCCAAAGGAAGAAAAGTTTGATTTTGTAACAACTCAAATGTTATCAATATTGGCTCTAGATAGAGAGTATGAAAACCTTGAGGTTAGTACTCTTATTAAACCTTGCTACACAGATGGCAACTTTGTTGATACAGATTGTTCTTACAAGACCAGAAAGTTTTACGAAGCTATTTTGGTAGACACAGAATCCATTGAGATTGAACATAACAAGGATGAACAAAATCCTGATTTTATAAGATATTCTCGATTTACTATCAAGAGAATTTTATCTCCATTTGAATGGTATACTGATCATTTACATACTCCAGTATCTTTGTCCATGCCGCACAAGCCACAAACTCATAATTGGCATGACTACAAAGCAGCTTGGTTCAATTT